>CM064910.1:71780298-72252935 GCA_032727855.1 Quercus ilex subsp. ballota
CATTATCGGACCCCTTCTTAATCTTTTGGAATTGACGTTTTTAACCTATATTATCAGTATATTATTAGCAGCACTATAGTCTGATTAACGAGCTTTAATTTGTCTTTTGAAGTGACTATAGGGGATGGGTTGCTACTTTAATTGTTTGCACAAATTTTTTAATCATAACCTAAATGCTTAATAGAATCTCTCTTGTGAATCACAGTCCAAATACAATTGTCACTTTGTTTATCAAATTTTTAAACCAAGCAACTTGTCTATGACTATGCCCCCAAAAGCCCCTTCAATGAAATAGCTAGGGAAAACTATTTCGAAATAGAATATTCGCACATATGGAATTGGAAATAATAAATAATTCATAGGGACAAATGTATCTACAACTATTTGTCCCTATAATACAGTAATACTATGATTGATGGCTATGTTGTTAGCCTTGGTGATCAGATAGGGTTCAATATTCGGACCCCATGACAACGTAAAATTCATGCCTGCTTTGCTCACGAACAGCTTGCTCTCATGTTCATGTGCCCTTCTTGGAGATTAAAACTTGGTTATTCGATGCTCTCTTCAAGTTGCATCATAATTATTATTATTAATTCATTAATTATTATTATTTTCTAAAGCCTCTTTAATTATTATGTTAATGAATTTACGTTGCGATCTGGGTAGGCCTCCAAATAAAATAGCTGTTCTTTTACTCTAATTTCGCTACCCTAGATTATATAATAATAAAAGATGTTTTTGGTTTATGCATGTCAATATGATTTTGGGTATGTCATATACACCTGTGAATGTGATTATTGAATCATAAAAATATAATAATCACCACTAAATTAAAGCATCTCTGAAGCTCAAGTATTGAGTGGATTATGGGCCATATAGATCAATGATAGTGCCAAAAGTACATATCTTGGCTTCAATAATGTATCCTTCTTGCTCAACAGCTTCAATAATGTACGAGCGCAGGTCCCATACAACTATAGAAGTGTGTTTCTTTTTTTATGAACAACTATAGAAGTGCGTTGGATATGTCCAATACCATCATTTATATCTCGTGCCCATATATCAGGGAGTGGACCTCTCACAGTTAAGAAGTGAGTCCCATGTACCTGTGGAAATCCTTAGTATTTCCATACACTAATGTCCAATGCTCAAAGGAAAATCCAATTGCTGTAATCCATGCATGTCATTTCACAAAAGTTTGTCCGCTAACATTTCACAAATTTTGATTTTCATCTTTTTAATTAACAGGAATATTGTGGTCTCTTAATTAAAAAGCCTAGCATTAATGTCACTTCTATCTTCTCTCTCTTTTTTTGGTTTGATGATGCTGCTCAACTACAACAATCTGGGTCTATCCTTGCTGTTTTTGTGAATCAAAGAGCTAGGGGTCTCTCGACCAGATATAAAGTGATAAATAATATCAAAATACATATGACCTGATTTTTGTACTAACGCCGGCCCCAGTAGTATTTGACTGTTTTTAAATATTTGCTTCCAGCTCTTCTATGTTTTTTGTTCTCTTGAATTTATGGTTGCAGTGTACATATGGTGATCCAGAGAAGTAAACTGCAAAAAGCTTTTTATAATTTAGTGACAGTACTGCTCTTTTTTTTTTTTTTTCAATGGGAGGACCTATTTTTTGGCTAATTTAAATATCGAGACAGGAAAAGTTGTAATTAAAATTTTGTGTTTCGTGACTTAAAAAAAATATTTAAAAATAGAGTTATGCATTCTCATTGATGAGAATATAATAAGGTTTATATTTTAGTTAAGAGTCTTATACATCAATTAATATTTCTTAGATTTTTAACGGAGACATCCATGATTCAATCTTTGACTATTAAATTATAAAAAATAAAAATACAAAATAAAACAAAAAAAGGTTTATATTTCAACCTATCTTATCAACTCAAACCCTAGAGAGAGAGCAAAGATTGCAGAGATCTAGACAAAACTAAGGAAATTGAAATTCAAACCCAACCCCCACAAACTGTTTGCCTTTTTTTTTTCTTTTTCTTTTTCTTTAACTCTTTGTTGTACTAATAGTACAAATCCTTTATTAATAAATTATAATAGGAAAAGGCAAAATTTAACCTTTCTGTAGGGTCCTTTTTTGTGTTGTTTCACGTTGGGCTGGGCTGCCTCCTGCGGTATGGTGGGCCCAAATATTTTCTGAGTAAGGAAATTGAGACCGATCCAACTGCAACTCAACTTGGACCGGTTTTGCACAAACAATGCCTCATATGCCAGGAGTACGCTTGCGGCAGGCAGAGCTGTTTCATATGAGTTACGGCAGACATATATAGTAATAACAACAAAACAGAGTAATCTGACTATTTAATAGAAAATGACCAAGTAATCCCTACTTATAAGACATAATTACAGCCATAACAATGTCTCTTACAAAGAAAGTAAAGGAGAAAATGATAATATGAATTAATCATGAATGAGTATAAAATCAAGTTAAGTTTGGTCCATGGGAGCAAAACCAAAGATGGAAGAATGTCTCATTTCAATGCAAATAATCTCCCAGGAAATATCCTGCCGTAGGGATTAATGGCTTTGAGGGAACCGGACCTGAATGGTTAATACCCAAAAAGAATCCTTCTTATGTTTTGGAAGAGAGTAGGATTTTGAGGGGGAGAGAGGGAAATCGGCCTACTGGTGTATGCCTACCGTACTAATTCTCTTTGTTTTCTGTTTTCTCTCTTATATTTTCCTTTCCTTTTGCTTTTTACTTTCTTTCTTTTCTTCGTGATTCTTGCTCTGTTTTTTGACAAGTTTTTCGATCCCCCTGTTCTGGGCACGACAAGGGTCCTCTTATAGTGCCTGTTGTGACCAGATTTTACTATTTTGCCCCTTAATCGCCTTTGTTTGGCCTGAATGTACTGGCCAACCACCACTAGTTAGTCTGCGTGCCACTCTCCACTCCCAGACAAAGGAAGGTTGTTTCATTTATTAGTCTGCCGTGGCACCCTTTCCTGCCACGGTGTGCATGCTCTCTCTCTCTACTCTCAGGGCATGCACCTGACGGTTCCCCACTCAACCTTCCTTCTTTTGGGTGGTCTGTCATCCTAGTAGGACGTACCCCCAAAAGAGCTTGAGCAGGAGTCGTAGAATAGGTCTTTTCCCCTCTCCCCACCACCAAACCATACCCCCCTTACCTCTGACCCATGACCCCACCACGTCCCATATTGGCTGAGTACAGGCTGGTGGTGCTTGGGCCTTGCGCATGCTTCCCTTCCACGTATGTCCAAAATCTGTCTGCTGCTCATGCGTTTGCCACGGTCTGGAGGCTTGCTTGCACAGTTTGCCACCCTTCTTCGACCTTTTATGTGGGTTGTTTCATGATTCCCTATTCCCTTTAAGGGCTGGGCTTTATTTAATGCTGGGCTTTACATTTCTTTCAACCCATTCTTTGAATGCCATCATGTCCTGCCATACTACTCTGTTATTCCTGCTATAATAACTTGATCCTACTGGTCCTTTTTTAGACCTACCGTTTACTCTTTTCCCAATGGCTCTGCATGGCCAAGGGCTTTCTTACTTATGGGCTCTTGTGTCCCTTTTGTTTTCCCTTGGGCATCCTCGGCCCATTTACTTGTATTGGGCTTCATCGGCCCTTTTCCTAACTTTGTGTTTCCATGGATTTTTACTAACTTCATTGGGCTTCCCTGGCCCAATTACTTCATACTCATCCTTAGGGTTTGTGAGCTTGCCAGCAATCCCCTACTCTCTTTATTTACATTACTTCGGGCTTGCCGCGGCCCATTCTTACTTTTTCACGTCATACACTGTCCATGGGGTCTGCTACTTGCTATTTCTTTCTTTCCGGGCTCTTTTGAGTCCATTTGCTTCTTCAAGGCCAATTTATTCATTTTATGGACCTGTGCCCCATTATTCCTGCTGTTTGGGCTTAATGGTTTTATCCTATGCTTGCCATTCTATTTGCTGCCTGCGTTGCTATGTTGGGCTGCTATTCGGGCTTCACAAAAAATGACTCTCAACATTTAGCCCCCTGAACATATGAAGCATTCCTGTGGTCCATATGTGAATAAAAGACCTTCTTGTCCTTTCCACTTCTCTTCTTTCTTTTCCTTCGCGGGCTTTTTTAAACTACAAACTCCTTCTCATATATATATTTCTTATCCTGCCCGTGAACAGTAGTGACTCTTCAAATTTCCCAAAATGGCAGTTACTTTAAGACACAACCGCCGCCTCATTTATTTCATTCTCTTCCTGATGGCTAACCAGTCGCCTCCCTTCACACCGGCATTAATAACCCAGGTATTTAAGAAGAGAGTTCCTTTGCAATCCAGACATAAACTCCTTTTTTTCCAAACTATTCTATCTATTTCACTTCCTCCACCGTTTTCTTCTTTTCGAACACCCATACCCATTTTACTCCGATCAATCCTTCACGCTATGGCATCGGTGAAAACCCACCCAAGCCTCTTCCCGCCATAAAGGAAAAGAGGCCGTTTCGATCCTCCTGCCAGACAAGAGATAGGCGAAGAGGCCGTGCACTCAGAATCAGACCACTCCGATGAAGAAGAGGCACGGCGTGACCCAGATAGTGAGTGCGCCCCTCTGATCGATCCTTGGTATTGATATCAGTCCTCACTTCCCCAAGATTCCTAGTGACTACGTGGCGGCGCCGCCGGGCCATGTGTGGCTCACTCTTTGCTGGTGAAACCCCGATTTTTCTTGGGCCCCGGGTGTCTTCCTCCATCTCCGATCTAGTCATTCGTCAAGGCGTTGCGCTCCCTGTGCCTATCCATTTCGAATTTGGGTCAGGTACTACCTCGGGTTGGAAGGAGTGGGTTGATAGCGAGTTATTTGATACGGGTTCCATGGGTTTGCTTCAGCAGGCCGGTGTTTTGAAGGCCATCGTTTTATCCCGAAGTCTATCCAATTTTCGAGACCTCTACAACCTTCGCCACTTGGTTTGCCAGTGGTGCACCACCACCCACACATTCTTATTTTCCTGCGGGCGAACTCACCGTTACTCTTGAGGACGTGGCTAATCAGTTACTTTTGCCAATTCTCAGCGATGTTGATCCTGCCACCATAGAACTTTCTCTAGAAGAAGAGGCCATTGAAGTTGAGTTGAAGAAAATGATGACCGGAAATGCTAAGTTATCGTATTGAGTTAGTTCTTCTTCCAAATTTTCTGTTGTTGCCTGTCGTGCGGCTTTCGTTGCTTTTTGGCTTTGCAAGTTTGTCTTTGGGTCCCACCCTCATTATGCCATAAAGCCTATGTATTTTCGTTTGGCCATCAAGATATCTGTCGGGGTGAGTCTGCCACTGGCCCCTATGCTCTTGGGACATCTGTACGTCCAACTGGATATCCTACGGAGTGACGAGAGTCAGGCTGGCTCCTGCCACATAGTCACCTCCTCTGTACATAGCACCATCTTGCAACAGTTGTTATTTGAGCATTGTGTACAATACTTGGTGAAGTGTAGGCCCGTTCGCTTTGCTAAAGAGAAGTACCATTCCTGCCCGAAGGTAATTATTGACTTCTGTGGCAGATTTAAGTCTGATTTTCCTCTGGCTTTTCGTTGGCTGCCTATTGATTATTCTGTTGTTGAGTCTTTTGATGAAGGTGTTGGTTTCTCTTGAAGAGCTTATAGACATTTGAGTACAGGTTATACATGTGTAGATTTTGCAATGGGTTCGTTTATTGATACTGTTGGTACTACTACTCCTTTAGCCGGTTTTGACGAGATTGGTATCACCTATTTGGCAGCCACCAATGCCGGATGGTTGCCCTATTTAGCAGATGAAGGTGTCAGGTTTGTCCATTATCCTGCCAACCGAGTGAGGAGGCAGTTTGGGCTGGATCAGGACATTCCTGATGACCTTTCCTTCCTCGCGGAGTCCCCTACTTCGGTTAGACCTTTTCTACGACACACCGCTTTTGATTTTTTGGAGACAGCGTTTTAGTGCAGTCACAGTTCCTGGCTCGCTGAGGGAGGGCCTTTGCACCCCTGCTATGCATGGATACCGGCAGGCCGTAATGACCTCGTTTAAGCAAGAGTTGGCAAGTAGTCGCGGTTTCTCTCTCATTCCTCCTGAGGGACTTAGTATGGTTGTTTCTCCTAATCCCTCGGTTGCTTCTTCCTTCTAAGTTCGTGTTGGCATATGCCAGGAAACAGAGTCGGCCCGCCATCTTTGAATGGGATGAGGAGAAGAAGGGATGGTATTGGCACACAGGTGATTACCCTCCAAGTTAGGGAAAGAAAGTTAAAGTGATATATATTCCTACACCAGTCAAGAAGGGTCCTGCCAAACTAAATCTGCCAGCAAGCCCAAGTCTGCCACTCTTCAGCCACCCATAGGTGCTACTCTTGCCAGCAGAACACGAGGCAGTAAGAGGAAGACAACTCCCCATCTTGTGCTTGCCGCTCAGCGGAGGGTACGTCACTTGAAACCTTTTCTTTTTGCTTTGTCCTTCAAATTCATAAATATACTTTCTTTTTTTTACTTTTCCTGTGGCTGAATTTGACATGCTTGCTGACTTCTGACTCTACCTCTTGTCCCCATTTTCCTTTGCAGTCTAAGCATAAGGAGGATACGTCCAGCCGCCTGCCCCATTATGCTCGATGAACTTGAATTGGAGGTGCATTTCCTCTCTCTTCTTCTCCCTTTTCTCCTCTTTTATTTATTTATTTATTTTTTTTATACATGTGTTCAGTCTGCCATACGCTTTTGGTTACCTTATTCACCCAAAAGGTTATTTTAACCTTCATATCTTCTTCTTCTTGTCTTCTAGGATGAGCCTAAGCCTCTTTCCATCTATCGCCCCATTGCTGAGGAGCTTTCTGCCCCCATGGGCACACCCGTGGAGGGCTTTTTTGGTAGGGCTGAGTTTGCAACACCTGCCCCTTCTGCAGCTACGCGTGGAGTTCCTGCTACTACCTCTCCCACTGGGCCGGGTACCCATAGATGAGGGTACTCATACTGGGAAGGTTAGTGAGGTCATCCCTACTCCTGCCGTGACACCCTCTGTTCAAAGGGGAGCCACCCCTCCTGCTGCTACTCAGATCGAGGCTACTCTTGTTACACCTCTTGTCATTTTCCACCAGTGACCCCTTCGCTGCTCTTTCTTAGGCTGTGAAGGACGGTTCTTCTCTGGTAGTTACTCCTTCCTCCATTCTCGTTTCTACCACCCATGGGGCTTGGTGCTGATTTGTCCTCTGAAGAGTCTGAGAAAATTCTCGAGGATCCTGATGATGAGCCCGTCTTGGGGATGAGGATTTCTGAATCCGAGGAAGAGGAGAGTGCTCCACCCGAGACTGAATTCATGGGTATGTGCTTTCTTCCCTCCTTTCTTCTTTTGCTAAGTTCACTCTTCCCCTTTCATTTGCATGTCTATTTCTCTATTTGCAGAGACCTCCGAGGGGCTAGGAATTGCGGCAGACGTAGGGGTATCTGCAACAGCTACTCCTGCCGCACCTACAACACCCATTCCTGCCACATCTTCTATACCAGTTTTTGCTGTATTTACAGTATTTGTTTCTGCCGTTCCTTCTGTGCCTGTCTCTGTCTTTCCCACAGCCCCCATTATCGCTAGCTCTGGTCAACTTTCTTTTCCCTTATTTCTTTCTTCACTTCTTTCCCGTGGGTTTGTCTCCTTTTCTTTTTTAAGGTTTCCCATTTCATGCCTTGTGCCCTTTTGACAGGTCCACCTCTTACGGTGCCTTTTCAGTTTGAAGCGGGCAGCAGTTCTGCCACCATTCCAGATCCTGTGAGCGAGGCTGCAGCCTTTTTTGCACGCTTTGACCAACCTGAAGTCAATGATCTTGGACCTGCGAATTTCTGGGGCTCCGGACCTCCTTATATAGATTTCCATGGCTTCAGAATCCCTGAGGACTGCGCTTCTCACTTGGTGACGGTTTATAGCAACCGTGGGGACTTCATGCAGGGATTCCGACTTGGTCGCTCTGCTAGAGAGCATTTCTTGAGGATGTTGGGAAGTGTGCTGAACGATATTGAGCACAGCTTTGTTGATACTGTCTCCACCGAGAGGATCCTGCAGTGGAAGGCTGCTGTGCAGGAGCTTGTAAATGTTGGTTTTGCTGTGGAGTTTATCTTGGACCACCTTCGAGAGATTGCCCGGGCCATTTTCATGAGAAGGGTACAACCTACTGTTGATGTTATTGACTCACACCTTGAGACTCTGAGAAAGGAAGTGGCAGACTTGGAAGGCCGCCGCGGGCGTCTTCTTTCTAGCACAGGTGGGTCCAGCCGCTTTGGAGATCAGCCACTCATTTCTGGACTTCACTGATGATGATGTTTCTTCTTTGCTTTGTTGTTTCCTTCGCCTTATTACTCTATTTAGAAAACTATATTTCCTATAGCACCTATTTGGCTAGTTTGCCACAGTTTGGGTTTGTAAATTATAATGCTACACCTTGCCACTGTTTTTGCTTTTGCTATGACATATGATGATAATACTTCGTGCTTTTCATTGCATCCTCATGAAAGCAAGTTACAATTTTTTTTTTCTTGTGACATAGTCACTTGAAACATGGAAAAGGTAAAAGGAAACATAAGAGTTTTTTCAACAAAACAAAAGAAAGGGATAACCACATGACTTTTCTCCTTAGGCATAGTAACGTTTCAACTATTTCCCCCCGTTGATGGGATCCATTAAGTCTCTGTCATCCATCTGAGTTAAACGGTAGTACCCACTTGGATGTGTCTCTCTTATCACAAGGGATCCTTCCCATTTCAGTGCAAACTTCGATGGTCCTGCCAGGCCTCTTCTAACATAGTCTGCCACTTTTAGAACAAGTTGTCCTTCCACGAACAGTCTTTCTTTAGTCATCCTGCCATAGGCCTTAGTCATCTTTTGTCTGTATCTGCAGCTGCGTTCCTGGGCTTTTTCTCTTTTTTCATCAAGTCTTTCTAGATCTTCGCACCTTTCTGCCGCAAAGACTTCTTCGTCTTTCTCTTTTTCTTGCATCTGCATGACTCTCAGGGATGGGGGTCATTTTCTCTGTTGGGCTTACCACCTCAGTCCCGTAGACCAAGGAAAAGGGTGAAAAACCTGAGGTTGACTTAGGTGAATTCCTATAAGCCCAAAGAGCGTCTGGCAGGTGCATTGTCCATCCTCTCGTATGCTCTTGGCTCATTTTACTGATAATTTTTATGAGAGTCTTGTTCGTTGCCTCTGCTTGCCCATTTCCTTGAGGGTAATAAGGTGATGACCGGTGGTGCTTGACTTGGTAAAACTCTAGCATCTTCCTTACATCACTGTTAACAAAAGGTGTGCCGTTATCACTGATGATCCTGTGAGGAACTCCAAACCTTACAACTATGTTTTCCTTGATAAAGTTTGCCACTGCTCCTCCTGTGGCTGTACGAAGTGGTACTGCCTCTGCCCACTTAGTAAAATATTCTGTAGCCACTAGTATCCATATGTATCCACGCGATGGCGGATTCACTGGTCCAACCAAGTCAAGCCCCCAAGTGTGGAAGGGCCATGGTGTGACCATGTTATGCAAATTCTGCGGATGAGTGTGAATCAAATTGGCATGTACTTGGCAATTGTGGCACTTCTTTACAAATTCTGCCGTATCCTTTTTCATAGTAGGCCAGTAGTAGCCCATTTGCAGCAGGCATCTGTAAAGCCTTTTCTTTCCCTGGTGCTCCCCACACTCTCCTGAGTGTACTTCTTTCACCATTTCTCTTGCTTCTTCAGGGCCCAAACACCTTAAGGGGTCCCCATCGTACCTTTTTTTGAAAAGGACCGTATTATGCAAAAAATAACGTGTTGCCAACCTCTTAAGCTTGTATCTTTCGCTATGTTTTTGCGGTAGGATGCCTTCTGTCAGGTACTGTATGAATGGACTTCTCCAGTATTCGCTGATGAACACAGCGTAACTCTCCTCTCTGTTTACCGCAAGTTGGCAGTTTCCACACTGGGTTTGGACCTGGTCTGCATCTTTACCCATGTTTGGCCAATAAAAGCCTGCCCTTTGAAGTCTGCGGTAAAGGCTGACCTCCCCGCAGGATCTGCAAGTCTTGTTATGTACTTCTTTCAACTTTCTCTTGGCCTTTTCTTGCCCCACACATCTGGACAAGACTCCACCCGGCATCCTGCGGTACAATTCTCCCCTCACCAGGGCGTGATCTTTAAGTATTTTTAGCTCCACGGCTTCTTCTTCCCCCATTAAAGCTTCCTTTATGGGGATCCGCCAATCCCCTTCACAGTGTTCCTCCTGGAACCTTTCTTTCAACATCTCAATTATGGATTCTTCTCTCTTGCTGACCTCTACTCTGGTGCTACCCCCTTCAAACATTATTTACGAACCTAGTGCAGTCAACGCATCAGCAAACCGATTCTCGTTCCTTGGAGCATGTTCTATTTCAAAAGTTAAAAACTTTTCTTCCATTTTCTGGGCCATTGCTTTGTACGGGGCTAGACTGGGTTCTTTTAGGGAAAAACTCCCCTTGGTCTGGCAGACCACTAAATTCGAATCACCCAGTACTTTCAAATTCTTGACTCCCATTTCAAGAGCTGTGGCCAGCCCGGTTAGGTAGGCCTTGTATTCTGGCGTGTTGTTTAAACAGGGAAATTCCAACTTGAATGATAGTGCTACTACCTTATCTTGTTCATGGTACAAAACTATTCCCACTTCTCCAGACTGGGCGGTAGAAGACCCATCAAACTTCATTACCCATTGTTCCCTGACCTATTCTGCCATGGCTACTTCTCCTGGAACCTCATCGTCTAGCGGGAATTCTTCCTCTCTTGGAAACTGTGCCAATAAGTCTGCTATAGCCTGGCTTTTCACTGCCTTGGGCGTCCCCATTCTCAAGTCGTACTGTGATAATTGTAACAACCACTGAGATATCCTGCCAGAGAGTATTGGTTGTTGTAACAAGGCTTTGATGGCGTGAGACTTGGTCATCAGCCATACTTCGTAGGCCAAGAAATAATGGTGTAACCTCTGTGAGGCATACACAATAGCCAAACACGCCTTTTCTGCCCTTGGGTAACGAGTTTCTGCATCTTTTAAGGCGTGGCTGATGTAGTACACTAGTTGCTCGACGCCGCCTCCATCTTCTTGGGCGATTAATGCACCGATGGCATACGAATTGGTGGCCATGTAAAGTAGCAATGACTTTTTGTGGATTGGGGCCTGCACTGTGGGGAGGTTCATCATGATCTGCTGCAGCCTCTTGAAGGTTGTCTGCTGCGCTTCTCCCCATTCAAAACTTTGCTCTTTTTCTGAGCAACTTGGTAAAAGTCGAAGTGATTGATGCCAACCCAGGGATGAATCTCCGGATATACGAGACTTTTCCTAAGAAACTCTTTAGTTCCCTTACTGTGGCTGGAGGTCTCATGGTTGCAATGGCTACGGCTTTGGCTGGGTCTACATCTATTCCCCTACTGTGAACCAGGAAACCCAAGAATTTCCCAGAGGATACTCCAAATGTGCATTTGAGAGGGTTCATCCTCAATTTAAAGGCTCTGCATCTTTTGAATACTCTTTTCAACACATAGAAGTGCTCCTCTCTCCTCTTTGACTTAACCACTATGTCGTCCACATAGTCTTCTAACTCTTGATGCATAATATCGTGAAATATGGCTGTCATTGCTCATTGATAAGTTGCACCTGCGTTTTTCAACTAGAAGGGCATTACGGTGTAGTAAAAATTTCCCATGGGTGTTCTGAAAGCAGTTTTGTCTGCATCCTTTGGTGCCATCCTAATCTGGTTGTACCCACTGAAACCATCCATGAATGAGAACATGGCACTTCCTGCTGCAAAATCTATCAGTAAATCCATATTTGGCAATGGGAACTCGTCCTTTGGACAAGCTTTGTTGAGATTTCTAAAGTCTACGCAACACCTTATCTGGCCATTCTTCTTCTTTACTGGCACTATGTTGGATAGCCAGCGAGGATGTTGAATAGGCTTGATGAATCTTGCGGCTAGCAATTTCTGCACTTCTTTGATTATTTGCCCTTCTATTTCTATGTGAAATATCTTGGCAGGCTGGATCACTGGCCTGGCCTCTGGGTCCACATTTAGCGTATGTGCAACTAGCTTAGGGTCTAACCCTAGCATTTCACTATAGTCCCATGCGAAGACGTCTTTGAATTCTTTCAATAGTTGCACTAGCTCTGATTTTTCTTTTCCTGTCAAACTTGCACTAATGGAGATGGGTCTTGGTTCTTACGAAGCAGACCCCAGGTCAACTTCCTCCATTTCTTCTTCTGCTGTAACCTGTACCTCCCTTTCTGCCACAACTCCTTTGCTTTCCTTTTTACTATTTTCTTCCTCTGAACTTTCTTGAACCATGCAGCACGCCAAATTCTCATACTGCCATTCTTGGATGGGACCCGCCTTCGTTTCAATTGCGGGCCCCGCGCACCTTCATAACTTGTATACAATCCTGCCATCGGGGCCTCGAACCCTGACACATTGGGGTGTGTCCTTTGATTCTACGGCGGGCGCTTCCTTCCTTTTCCTCTTTCTTGCCAATAATTCCCTTAGATCAGGCTCTAGGTCATCCTAAACGTCTTCCCACTTAGGCACGAAGGTACCTTGTGGCTTTGATACTAAGACTTCCCCGGGTGGAGCCCATTGAACCTAAAACATAATTTCCACTAAATGAATCTCTGCCTACTCGAACGGTGAGGGGTTTGCAGCTATGCGTATCATCCTGCCATTTATCCTTCCTTTCACACACTGGTGATAGGTGGATGGGACCAATCGGTGCTTGTGCAACCATGGCCTTCCCAAAAGCACGTGATAAGATACTTCTGTTTTCACCACGTGGAACCAATCTAAAGAAGCTATGGGGCCTACATTCAACCATAGCTGAATGTGGCCTGCGATGTACTCGCCTCTTCCGCCGAACCCTGTTACTTCCATTAGGCACCCCTGAATTCTTCTTTCTGAAATTCCTACCGCTTGTAAAGTGCTTAACGGAATGAGGTTCACAGAGGCACCTGTATCTACCAAGGCTCTCTTTATTGGGATTTGATTTATGGACACTGCTAAGTATAGGGGTCTCCTATGATCTGGGTGTCCCACCTCCATATCTTCATCACTAAAAGTGATTTTAGTTGACTCTTGTAAGAGAGCCCTATCATCTGGGACTTCCGCCGACAGACATTCTACTCCTGCACCAGAGGCGATGCTTACCAGAGCCTCTGTGGCTACCTTTCTCTCCTTTGCTGTGAGTCCCAGTTGGTCAAACAGATTTTTGAACTTGGAGCTCTGTTGTAGAGTGGTAATGGCCGCTGCAGGCAAGGCTAAGTTTTCTTCTTCGTCTTCTCCTGGGTCCGAGCAGATTACCACTGCCGCTACACCTTTCCCTTTGTGGTCTGGTAGTGGGTTTCTTTGGACTTCCTGTTAGGACAATTCTAGAGTCCCTTCTTTGATCCTGCGGTGTACTAGTCTGCGGAGCGCCCAACATTCTGTGGTAGGATGTTGCACATAATTATGTAAATAACAAAAACGTGGGTCCCTCCATTCCTCCTCTGTGGGCTCCCTAGCAACCTGATTAGGTTTGAAAACTCCATCTGCTATCCACTTGTCTAGTAGTACGTCTAGCTCCTTTGAAGTGCATAGTATTGGTGGAGAAGTATTGTATTCTCTCCCCTCGGTCTTCCTTCTTCGCTCACCAGTAGACACTGTCATGGCTTGCGGAGCGCTTCTCTTTTCCGTGCTTGGTTTTACAGACTGGGCAGTTTTTCTCACCTTTTGTAACAGCTGTGCAAATTGGGAGATTTCCAAGTTCTCTAGGACTGCCCTGTACTCCCTGATCATATTCGTCATACACATCTCTACCAGTGTCCTTTCTTCGCAATGGTCGTAGCAGTCAAGTGCTATGTCCCTGAATCTCTTGATGTACTCTATTAAGTCTTCGTCATTCCTCTGCTTGGTTTCTTGCAGAGTCGCGAGTGTTACCGTTTCCTCTCCGTGGAAGTATTTAGTACAAAATACGTCCATCATGTCATCCCATGTTGGGATAGATCTTGGCTTTAAGCCAATGTACCAGGTGTAAGCCCAGTCGCTCAGTGATTTGGAAAATTCTTAAAGACACAAGTCTTCGTCTGCGGCGTAAGGACCAAGTGTATCAATGAACTTGCTCATATGCTCAACAACACTTCCCTTCCTGCCATCATATTGCGCAAAAGCTCGCGGCTCGTACCTCTCGTGGTATGGTTTACTAAGCACCCTTAGTGGGTATGGAGGTCTTCGTGCATAGAATCTCTCCTTGGATGCTCTGGCTCTCTCTTGCTCCAGGAGAGCCGCTACTTCTGCCATAGTAATAAAACGTTGATCCGCATTCTGTGGGACACCTCCTGCTGGTGTCTCTTCTTTATCTGCCGCATGTTCTGGATCATGCTGGCTTCCTTTTTCCTTCGTTTTGTCTGTTTTTAGCTGACAGATTTCTTCCATCATTTGTTGTTGCGGGTGCTGCAGAGCCTGCAACACCTCAACAAAGGTGTTGGCGTTGTCTGCGGGGATTCTTGGTGGAGGTTAGGGTCCAGCCCCCATTTCGTTGGCACCCTCCACTTGGTTAGGCTACTGTTGGTGAGACGTCTTTGGCCTAGATTCTGCTTGCGAAGGCACGATACTCATATTTCGTGTTGTTCTGGACTTTGGAGGCATTTGTTTGCGAGGGCTCTTGTCCCTAATCAATTTCTTAACTCCCCAGTGAAGTCGCCAATTTAATGTAGGGGCCTTTTTTGTGTTGTTTCACGTTGGGCTGGGCTGCCTCCTGCGTTATGGTGGGCCCGAATATTTTCTAAGTAAGGGAGTTAAGGCCGATCCAACTGCAACTCAACTTGGACCGGTTTTGCACAAACAATGCCTCGTCTGCCAAGAGTACGCTTGCGACAGGTAGAGCTGTTTTAGGTGAGTCACGGCAGGCAGAGCTGTTTCATATGAGTTACGGTAGGCAGATATAGTAATAACAACAAAACAGAGTACTCTGACTATTTAATAGAAAATGATCAAGTAATCCATACTTATAAGACATAATTACAGCCATAACAATGTCTCTTACAAAGAAAGTAAAGGAGAAAATGATAATATGAATTAATCATGAATGAGTATAAAATCAAGTTAAGTTTGGTCTGTGGGAGCAAAACCAAAGAGGGAAGAACGCCTCCTCTCAATGCAAATAATCTCCCAGGAAAGATCCTGCCATGGGGATTAATGGCTTTGAGAGAACCGGACCTGAATGGTTAATACCCAAAAAGAATCCTTCTTATGTTTTGGAAGAGAGCAGGATTTTAGGGGAGAGAGAGGGAAATCGGCCTACTGGTGCATGCCCAGCGTACTAATTCTCTTTGTTTTCTGTTTTCTCTCTTATATTTTCCTTTCCTTTTGCTTTTTACTTTCTTTCTTTTCTTCGTGATTCTTGCTCTGTTTTTTGACAAGTTTTTCGATCCCCCTGTTCTGGGCACGGCAAGGGTCCTCTTATAGTGCCTGCTGTGGCCATATTTTACTATTTTGCCCCTTAACCGCCTTTATCTGGTCTGAATGTACTGACTGACCACCACTGGTTAGTCTGCGTGCCACTCTCCACTCCCAGACAAAGGAAGGCTGTTTCATTTATTAGTCTGCCGTGGCACCCTTTCCTGCCACGGTGTGGATGCTCTCTCTCTCTACTCTCAGGGCATGCACCTGATGGTTCCCCCCTCAACCTTGCTTCTTTTGGGTGGTCTGTCATCCCAGCAGGACGTACCCCCCAAAAGAGTTTGGGTAGGAGCCGCAGAATAGGTTTTTTCCCCTCTCCCCACCACCAAACCATACCCCCCTTACCTTTGACCCATGACCCCACCACGTCCCATATTGGCTGGGTACAGGCTGGTGGTGCCTGAGCCTTGCGCGTGCTTCCCTTCCACGTATGTCCAAAATTTGCCTACTACTCATACGTTTGTCGCGGTCTGGAGGCTTGCTTGCACAGTTTGCCGCCCCTCTTCGACCTTTTATGTGGGTTGTTTCATAATTCCCTATTCCCTTTAAGGGCTAGGCTTTATTTAATGCTGAGCTTTACATTTCTTTCAGCCCATTCTTTGAATGCCATCATGTCCTGCCATACTACTCTGTTATTCCTGCTGTAATAACTTGATCCTACTGGGCCTCTTTTAGACCTGCCGTTTACTCTTTTCCCAATGGCTCTGCATGGCCAAGGGCTTTCTTACTTATGGGCTCCTGTGTCCCTTTTGTTTTCCCTTGGGCATCCTCGACCAATTTACTTGTATTGGGCATCCTTGGCCCATTTACTTGTATTGGGCTTCCTCGGCCCTTTTCCTAACTTTGTGTTCCCATGGGCTTTTACTAACTTCATTGGGTTTCCCTGGCCCAATTACTTCATACTCATCCTTGGGGTTTGTGAGCCTGCCAACAATCCCCTACTTTCTTTCCTTACATTACTTCGGGCCTGTCGCGGCCCATTCTTACTTTTTCATGTCATACACTGCCCATGGGTCTGCTACTTGCTATTTCTTTCTTTCCGGGCTCTTTTGAGCCCATTTGCTTCTTCAAGACCCATTTATTCATTTTATGGACCTGTGCCCCATTATTCCTGCCGCTTGGACTTAATGGTTTTATCCTATGCTTGTCATTCCTATTTGCTGCCTGCGTTGCTGTGTTGGGCTGCTATTCGAGCTTCACAAAAAATGACCCTCAACACTTTCAAACATGCACGATATTATAGTTATACTTGTATACTAGATAGCTATTAGTCTATACCAAGGGAGTCAATACCGTACCGGAGGCTGTACCGGTTTGGCCAACGGTACGATATATTTCGGACACCAGTCAATACCGGTGTACCGTTTCGGGTTTACCGCTATTTTATATATATAACCATTTTATCTCATTTAAAATGTTAATCTCTAATTAAAATTTCAACTAGGTAATATTAATAATATTAGGGAATTGATGTTCCTATTTCTTTAATAATAATAATAATAATATCACAGTCAGTAAAGTTTGACAGTGTTAACCCAAAAAAAAAATAAAAAGTTTGACAGTACAAAAATGTTTTTCACTTATTAAAAATGAAAATGCCGTTTGAAACTTCTTTGGGTTAGAAAAAAAAAAATCAAATTTGAAATCTCATTGATAACCATTCACGTGGGTGTGTCAGAAGGCATACTGCAAGTTACAAACAAAAAGGACACTCCATTTACATTTTGCTTTTTACTATTAAAAGCCACAACAAAACAAACAACTAAAGCCTTTAGAAACAAAAACTTAAAAACTGAGAGAGACAGACGGATGGAGGGATGGGCGTGAAGAAGAAGAAGAAGAATGGCTGGTCACTTTCGGAACAGTGCTGGCGATGGCAGTATTATGGGTTACATGGTATTTTCTTTCACCGTTAAACACTTTTTTCTTGTTTTTCATTTACCGTCCGGTATTCTTTTTCCGGCCGGTATCCGATTTTTTTCCCGGTTTTTCCGGTACAATCTGGTAAGCTCCGGTACAAAAAGCGGTACGAAATAGCTGTGTTTCTGTACCGGCCAAGGTGCCGGAACGAAAAATTCCGGCTGTACCAGCTGGAACGGTACGGTATTGACTCCACTGGTCTATACGCATGATATAAAATAATCAAAGGTTTGATAGTCATGAAACACGATGGTAATTTTATAATCCCTCGTGATGAATATTAATACAGTGCAAAATGGATGGCTATTTGTTTGTATTACATGCAAGTTGAAGTTGTCTATACCCCAACTGTCCCCTCCAAATTAATTATGGGTCCGTTTGGATATAACTTATTGTTGCTGAAAACTGATTGTTGCTGAAAATACTGTAGCAAAATAATTTTTAAATGTGTGAATAGTACCGTGGAACTCATTTTTAATATTTTTTAATTGTAAACAGTGCATGAACAGTGCGTGTACACGCACTGTTCATGCACAGTGATTTTTGTCCCACAAGTCAACAAAAGCTGGCTAAAAAAAAAAAAAAACAGAAAACGCGTAGGAGGAAAACGCACCGCAACTAAACTTTCTATCCAAACCCACACTATGTGTGCATTTTTTGTTCACTTTTTATCTTAGTAAGCCATACCTCATAAAATAGGATATCCAATTTGAATGGCCAAATAAAGGAATGAATGTTTCCAGAATTTGCTTAAATGCTATTGATTGATTTCTGCTTACCTTTTTCTCAAAAAAAAAGAAAAAAGAAAAATTGTATTAATTTCATACTGTATATGGTACAACTCATGAATATGCTAGGCCAAGATTTCGGTCCTTTGTTATAAATTATAGAGCATCTGCTTAACTCGAGTATCTCCATTATAATGAACTTATTTTTATTTCAAAAAAGAACATAAAACATTTTAAAATATCTTCTTCTTTTTATACAATAAACAAAATAAAATGAGCTCATCAGAATACGTCAAGCTCGGGTTAAACTTAAATTTCCAAGTTTAGCTAGCTAGCTCAATCTTGTCCTAGAATTTGATTAGCTTGGTAAATAAATTACTTGTCAAGTCACTATCTTGCTTTATTCGTGGATTGAGACGTGGTGCACCATGCAATACTACTTTGAAGAGTTTAGATTTAAAGAACCTTTAATCTTAATCATTGGATTAGTGTTTTTTTTTTTTTTTTTTTTTTGTTAACCTTCCTCTCCCACATTAAAAGTGGTGGGTATTGGTTCTTGTCAATCTTCTGCCCATAAATTCAAATTGGATTTTACTAATGTGTGCCCGTAGGGCACACATTAATTTTCATTTTTGGAAAAAGTTTTCTCGAGAATTGAAAAAGTAATGACAGCTTTTTCAATTTTCAATAAAATATTTTCAAAAATAGAAAACTTAATGTGTGCCCTAAGGGCACACATTAACCGGACCCATTAAAATTTCCTAGAGATGCACACTTTCAAGTCACTCGTCCACTCTGCAGATTCCATGAAAGGTACGAATGAGCAATACTACTACTACAGTTGGCGCATTCATGTCCTTGAGAGTACCGCTTAAAAACAAACACTAGAGACATTACAAAATCCAAATCTTCTTGTTTCTCCTTTATTTATTTTACTCATTTATCTCTAGAGTTTGGCACATTCTTCTTTCTTTCTTTCTTTTTCTTTAGGTATTGCGGGTGGGATGGAATGAGATTTGGGCTATAATAATATTGACACAAAACACACACATATATATATAAAATTCACATTTTATATAAATACACACGCATTTACATATACTTATACGTGCATGTGTGTGCATGTCTTTCCTTCAAATGTGTGAGATTTAGGCCCTGTTTGGTTTTTTTTTTTTTTTGTTCACTCATCACTCACCACTCAATTTTTATCACTCATCACTTATCACTCATCACTGATAACTCATCACCCTCCACTCAAAAATACTCAAATTTCTATAACTCAATTTGTGGGCTGTTTGGGTAAAACATTTCAGTGAATTTTTCAATTCAATTACTCACCTTTATATCATTCACTGGTCCCACAAAAATCACTTCCCAACACAGGTGCACAGAACGGTCACAAGCCCATCCCGCGTTGGCTCTCTCTTTCCTCTCTTCACGACCTTTCCACAACAAAAGCACTCTCTCCCCAACTTCAACACTCTCTGAGCACACAGCAACGTCCCCAATTTCCATAACACTCGGTCCAAAATTTTTTTTTTTTCCCAAGCCAAAGGCAGAGCAAAGTAGACATTGTTCACTCACCATGGCTGTAACAAAGGAACAAACCCAGAAACTTCTAACATACAAAAAAAAAAAAAAAAATTTTAAAACATACAAAGAGGCATAAAAGCTATACTTAAGTAGAGAGTAAAAAAAGAGGCATAAATAAATTCCTAGCCATTCCTCAAGGTCTCAGTAAGCACAACAGAAAAAATGGAGGAACATGGAAAAAAAATATTAAAATAAAACCCAACAGATGGAGGGGCTGAATATTCTCATCGGAAAAAAAAAAAAAGCAGGTTCACAGAGCTGTGCGAAGGTGCTGATCGGTGCGCTTCAGTCTTCAGTTGTTGCTGTGCTGTGGGCTTTGGGAGAAGGAAAATGGAAGTGATGAAAAGTAAATGAAGTGAAGTAGTGAAGGCTGAAGGCAGTTGGAAAAGTAAACTCACAAAAGTGCCGTTGGAACACCACATGGGTCTGCTGTGATTTGATGCAACACTGTTGTGGGACCCAATGGCAACTCTAAAATTACACATATTGCCATTGAGTTAACAAATCTCAAAACTCAAAAAAATGAAAACAAGCCCGGAGAGTTTCCTACTTTGTTAACTCATATCCCAAAATTTTGGGTTTTGTTAACTGAGTTAACATCTGAAAAAATAAGCCAAACAGACATATACATGTGGGGCCCACCGGTTTTTGGGTTATGAGTTAACAAAACTCAGTTTTTGTGAGATATGAGATATGAGTTTGGCAAAATCCAAACAACACCTTAATGACTGAACTCTTGATTCATTTTCTTTTGAATTTTCTTAACATGATAAGTTTCTATTGCATATCATCATTTCATGTAAGATTATATAAATTTTAATAAAAAATATTTGTACTTTCTAAATTATTAAAATATATCATCATAAATTATTATTATTATCATCATCATCATCATCATCATCATCTATACTACTCTTATGAAAATAGAACTATTTTATATCCATTGTTTAAGTAGTTAAAATGTGGTAACTTAAAAAATGACAAGTTTTCCAGTTTTTGCACTTTATTTTCTTAAAATAACTTATGTCCAAGGTTTAGAGTTTTGACATTTTATGATTTTTATACTTTCGTATAAAATATTATCTCCGGAATCTAGACATGTCAAGGGTTAGATTTGTATGACTAAAAAATGTTTTATATTTTTTAATTAAAAAAATGGTAAAATGTTGTTGTTATTCATATTATAAATTTATAAACGATTAATTTATCAAAATTTTGGGGAACAGCCTTTCCAGCTAGATTTGCCTTGGGGGGAGAGAGGGGATTGGTGTTGGTGGTTTGCTTTATATCAAGGTGAGACTCCCACCCTTAATTCTCATATTAGTTCTCTGATCACTACCATGAGTACAAAACAACCATCTATTCCTCCTCTTCCCAAATACTTGAAAGAAGATGAAGTGACCCAAGAATGCAGAAACTTCATATCCTCCTTACCTACAGAGAAAGGCTGGGTTGCAAATAACCTCCATCAGTACCAAGGTTGTTGGATCACAACTAGGTACATGCAAGGTGTTCTATCATTCCAAAAACACTTCCAAGCTCATGACACTGATATCATCCTTGTTACCACTCCCAAAGCCGGCACCACTTGGTTGAAAGCCCTCTTGTTTTCCTTGGTGAACCGTGTGCACTATCCCAACCCTCAAAAACACCATCCTCTCCTCACGAATAATCCTCATGTTCTTGTACCCTTCTTGGATATCAATCTCTACACTGAAAACCAAGTCCCAGACCTCACTTCCTTTGCCTCTCCAAGGCTCTTTTCAACTCATTTACCTTATGTGTCACTACCAATGTCTACAAAGGACTCGGCTTGCAAGATTGTGTATTTGAGTAGGAACCCTAAGGACACTTTTGTGTCACTTTGGCACTTCACAAACAGCTTGAGATCACCAGCAAGTAAAGGCCCCAGTTCACTTCAAGAGGCTTTTGATAAGTTTTGCAGGGGAGTGAGTTTGTATGGGCCTTATTGGGACCATGTTTTGGGCTATTGGAAGGAAAGCTTAGAAAACCCTGAAAGGGTACTTTTTTTGAAGTTTGAGGAAATGAAAGAGCAGCCCACTGCCCATTTGAGGAAACTAGCTGAGTTCTTGGGCTGTCCTTTATCCTCAGAAGAAGAGGCAAAAGGTGTAGGGGATGATATCCTAAGGTTGTGTAGTTTTGACAATTTGAGCAACGTGGAGGTGAATAAAAGTGGAAAATTGTCATCTGGGGAGGAGAATAGCAAATATTTTCGGCGAGGTGAGGTTGGAGACTGGGTGAACCATTTGACAGATGAGATGATTGAAAAATTAGACCGTATCACCCAAGAGAAGTTTCAAGGTACCGGATTGAAATTCTAGATCTTCAAGTTGTATATCATCATTGTCATTTCTACTTTATTAATTTATTGTTGTCAACTTTTATGTTGACAGTTGGTTGCATTTTTTTTCTTTTTCTTTTTCTTTTTTTTCCTAAGTAGCTTCTTGCACTTCCACATTTCTTTTGGTGGCTAAGCGAATAAAAATTAAAATGTTTGTTCTATTCTCTAATTTGAAGATCTTTCATTTGTTGATAGTAATAAATTAAATAGTGTTTGAATACCTTTAAGGGAGTCCAATTGCATAAATTTCTCGCTTCTTAAAGATATTACAAATTGTTTGGTAAACCTCAAAAGGATTAGTTTAATGGTTTCTAAAGTCTAATGATGAAACCTCCAATCAGCATCTTAAGACCACCCTTAAGGGATTCTTCTTCCTAATAATAACTTGATATGCGTTGGACAAGAGACTAAATAGTACATATGCTAAAGAGAATAGTCAGGTGATCAAAAAGTTTTGAATACTCTTGTTTTTCTAAATAAATAAATTAAGTGATTTGTAGGCAACCATACCCCCAAATTATTTTTATTTGAGAAGTTGATTATGATGTCAAACCCGTCACATGGCTTTGGGAATTAGGAGACATAGTACTATATTAATTAATGAAGACACAAATTTTTGACAAACCGATCTAAAGAAATCTTCTCTTACCCGTTATGTACTAGCTCATTAAACTATTTACATGTATTATTTAAATAAGTCACATAACTTATTAAATAGGTAATGTGACTAAAAGTATAGGTGTATAGTTTTATTGATTGCCACATAGATTGGAGATTTTTTTTTTTTTTTTTAATTTTCTAAACTGGTTTTGAAGTAAAATTTTTTCATAGAGTAATACTATAGACACAAACTATTTTATAACATTCTTACAAACGGTTGATATAAAATTTTTTTACTGGTTTGAATTTGGACCTACCACTAACGTAACTTTTTTATTTACCAATAATCACTCATTGAATCAATAGTTTGTAAAAAAAAAATGTAAAATAATTAGTAAATTTAGCATTTTTCTTTTTGCTATTCAAATTTCCTTCTTCTTCTTATTATTATTATTCTTTTTGGTTGGGCTGAATGCATGAGATTATAAAAGCACTAAAAAAAAAAAAAAAAAAAAAACCAAAATGACTAGGAGGAGGGGGTGGAGTGAGCCTCCAAGTCTAAAAAAAAATTAAGAAAAAAATTTGTTGGTTAAGGTTATGGGTAACTGTTTGGTGCATTGTCAAGAGAAAAAAAATTAAGAAAAAAATTTCCTGGTTAAGGAAATAAAACTTGATATATTTGAAAAAAAAAGTATATCATGAGACTATAAAATAGAACGTTTTTTCCATATAATAATGAAATAAAGCTTTTTTTTTTTTTTTTTTTTTTTTCATATATTGTGAGAGAGGCATTTCATAAATCGGTTTTATAATTAAAATAATTTTACTTGTGTCTTGTCTTGCATTGCAAATTGTGTTGGGAATCTCATAAAAGGGTTTTCGGAGCTTAAGCCATTTTTGAGCCCATTTGGCAAAATTGTAAAAGAGCTACAAGGGGCTTTTAATTAGTACCATAAGCTTTTTTATTCACCAATTTTTTAAAAGGTCCTTAAGCTTAACACGCACGTCTGCCTGACTGAGCCAAACAGGTAAAACGCCTTTACTTCGTCTCTTTCCTTTAAAAAAAAAAAAAAAAACCTTTATTTCATCCAAGAATCTAAAATTCTAGGTGCACGTACATAGGATTAGGGGGCATTAATTTCCTTCACTTGTGGGGAACGTGATGACTAGCTACTTAATCATTCTTTTTCCCTTTACCCTTTAGTTTAGGTTAAGTAAATTGAGCTAAACAACTATAATTATTCACAGCAACCATCATCCCAACTCCACTATTTCCATTCATCTCCACCTTTTGTATTGTGCAATTAATTAAGCTTCTCCATCTTTCCCATGATCTTAGGACACTCAGATTCAAATTGTACACATGTTAGCAGCTTATCAGGCAAATATAAACGCATTAAATGCTATATATGTCGGCCACTGTAGTTTTTAGAGGTCTGCTCTAATTTGGTGAAGGGCATGTGAATGAGAGATTTAAGGTTCGAACTCTACGTATAAAAAAAAAATGGTATATTAAGAAAGTTTCAACTTATGGTATCTGCTTTTAATGATATTTCTTTATTATCAGACCAAGACACCAATAGATTTTTGGTGTAAGTGAGAATTGAACTCTAAATCTCTTATTCAATTATCATAAACTTTACCAGTTGAGCTAACTAAAACTCACAAAAAATTTGGTATATTTGCCCTATAATAAAAGACGATCATTATAAATTACCATTAATTTTGACAAATTTTAGCCGGCTCCTTTGAATTATTTATGAAATCTAGAAGATGTGCTTGATGAATAACCCACAAGAACTAACTCAAGATATTGATGAATATAAAAGAAATAAAAAAAAATTATTTATTTAAACGTTTGCCCAAAGTATCTCTAATATATTTATAAACTTTTAATCTATTATTTTGTTATTAATTTCATTAATATACAAATTTAAATCTCATCCCGAATTTTAACTTATATAAATAAAATTTTAATCTATTTTTTTTTATATAACAATCAATGCATTAATGAAATCAAATTTCAAAGAGTGTGCACTAATTACAGTTCAAATTAAAAGTATTAATAAGTATTTCTTAGGAATTGATTATGCTTTTTCACGCTATTAATATGCGTTAATTTATATTTGAGAAACTTAAGGAACTGTAATTAAGTTTAGTATACAAAAACTAAGAAGAAGGAGGAAAAAAAAAAGGCAAAAAAGTTAGTTAATCTTGGAGAATTATGCGACTATATATGATAGTTGTTTCGTGTACGTAGCAGCATGCACTAATGCGTAGGGAAGGAACACAAAAATAATAGAATTTAGCACTCACTCAGCATGCACTAATGCGTAGGGTAGGAACACAAAAATAATAGAATTTAGCACTCACTCACTCAATAGCGCCTTAAGATGCATTTATGGAGAATTGCTGTCAATGTGCTGCCTTCTAAAGAGGTAATCAGTAAATTTAATAAGAATATTGATAGAAGTTGTCCGTTGTGTGGTTCGAATGATGAGTCTTCCCTTCACCTCTTTACAGTTTGTGCTATTGCTAAAGTTGTATGGTTTCAAAGTTAGTGGGGGTTGAGGATGGAAGCGATTGGTTTTGAGTCCACTTCGGACTTTATTGGTTTTCTCATTTCTCCTCCTTTTGTGGCCAATATGAATCCTTGTCAAAGAGAAGATTTTTTGCTGTTTGGTGCGATCCTCTGTGATGTAATATGGAAGCTTAGAAATAGATCCCTGTTTGATATCGCTGATCTTAATTTGGATGGAGTTGTGACAAGGATTTCTAGTCTATTTGCTGAACATAAAAATTCAAGAGCCTCCTCTACTACTCATCTGGATTCGGCCACTCCTCAGGTTTGGTTTCCTCCCTCAAGGCGGGACATAAAAATTAATGTAGACGCAGCAGTGGGTCCTCGCTTTTCTGCCATCGCTGTAGTTGTGAGAAATTGGAGAGGGGAGTTGGTGTTTGCCAGTTCCAAGAAAGTGAACACCACCCTCCCTCTTCAAGTTGAAGTAGAAGCAATTAGATGGGCGATCTCTTTTGCCCCTGCTCTAGATGGTGATTCTGTTCATGTGGAGTCTGACTCTCAAGTTGTTGTCCAGCTTCTTTCAAATTTGACATTACCTCCTCCTTGGAGAATCAGGTCGCTTTGTGTTGATTTGAGATCACTACTTGCTCTTCATAGTAACATGTTTGTCTCGTGGGTTCCTAGACTGTATAATCAGGCTGCCCACATCTTAGCAAAATGGAGTTTATCTTGTAATTTTTTTGGCTCTTTTGGCTGTGGTTCTTGTCCGGGTTGTCTCTCTTCTGTTGTTGTGAGAGAGTCCAGTAGGTTGTTGTAGTTTGCTTCTTCTTCTTTAATAAAGTTTCGGTTCATCAAAAAAAAGAAAACTCATGCAACGCAACGTGTAAATCATGCCCAACTTTCAATATAGTTTGGTGCTCTCAGGTCCACGTCAATCCCCCCACCCCACTCATCTTTTTATGGACCGAATATTAGATTTTATTTAAAGGCAGAGCCATGATCCAGTCTGGGCCCAATCTAATTTTGCTTGAGATAAATGTGTGTGTGTATATATATGTAGAAATCTTTAAGATTAATCAACAACAATTAATTGGCACACAACTGACAACACATGATGAAAATTAAGCATGAAAGAAACTTACAAAAGTACATGTTGTTGTTGTTGTTGTTGTTGTTGAGGCCACACATATACAAATACCTAATTAAATTTGCCCTCAGAGAACGACAACACTACTAAAAAAGATTAAATCTTTTCATACCCAACTCTCAACTAACAAATCTTTACTACCTAACTTCAACTGGATTTGTCTCTCAGATCAATAAACTCAAGAGGATCTTTATTTGTGCGTTAAATACAGGATTTCATTACGTAGCACCATTTAATTTCTTTGGTTTCCCGTAAGTACCAAGCGAACTTTTAAGAGAAAAACAGAGTTAATTTTACAACGTGTGTTTGTTTTCTTAGTTGGTAAGTCTATTATTAGTCAGGTAACACCAAATTTTCGGAACAGTACTATATGGGTTCTTACTTCTTAGGCCTGACGTGCCCTACACGTCATGTCTAGCTAAGATATCACAACTAAGCCATAGGTACCATGTGTTGGGCTTATAGATGAAACAAGCTCTTTCTTTTTCTTTTAAACAAAGAATGCTTGAATTGAAATTAGGAATTTGATAAAAAGTAATGTTTATTACACACCTTAATGCACACATGTTACACACAACCAAGAAAAACAACTGAAATCGTGCCTTTAATTGATTAAAATTTAAAATCGTGACTTCAAGTCATGATTTCAATTATGTGTAAGAGTATGTGCATTAAGGTGTACATGTGCAAAAATATTTTTCCTTTGATTTTGTCTAAAAATTGAAACAATGACTATGATTGACATTGACCATTGTGGGACTTCAATTCTTTCTGCAAGTATTTATATATGGACTCTTGTAAAAGAAGAAAATTCCCTATATGAAACAGAATCTAGTTCATTCAAACTGCCACAAATTTAAAAAAGCAGGTATCTTTGGTCCTTATTCGATATAGACATTGTTTAAGGGAGCATCCTAACGTGCCCCAAATTCATAGCAATTGTTTGTGTTCAAAGATTGGGCTTCACAGCATATATAAGTTCTCAACAATATTCTTTTCTATAATATACGAATGAATCCAAATCATTCATATATGTAAATACATGTGTTTCATTTAAATACACGTGTTTCATTTGAAAATATAGTGTGATCTCACCATTGAACAATTCAAATCTTTGAATTGCATAATTATAGAACTTCATGTTATAAGGAAACAAACGTTTTTGTAATCAAAGTAGTCAATTCTGCATTGATACCAATCAATATGTACTGTATCAACCCCTAAATCAGTAGGAGCTAGCGATACCCTATAAAATGTACTAGATAAAATATCGATCAATACCAACATGAATTGAGGATTTTTTAGATATTGGATTGGTACAAGAAAAATAATTATTTAAAAAAAATCTAAAACATGTTATTTAAGTTAATACATTATCTTAATTTACTTAGGCTAACATACGATCGAATCGGTACACTATTATTAATTAGTATCAAAATATTTCATTCTTTGTAGCCAAACTAAAATCACCTAACTACTTTCCTCGTAATACTTTGTATGAAAGTTTACACAAAAACAAAACAAATAAATTTTAGATAAGAGGTTTAAGAACATTAATTTTGTGTCACAAATTTCGTTATAATCTTAAAATGATCGATTATGACAGGTAAAAAAAAGTAGTGAATTAATATGAAAATAATGTTGTTAGAATAGAAATAACAGAATCCAAATTTAGCCGAGAGTTCCAGAAGTGTAGGAACATTAGTATGAATAGGTATAGAATGAAGCAATTCAACCTAAAAATAAAAACAGTGCCCAACGAATTACGACTAATCATTTTGAGATTTGTGTTAAACAGCAAATGCAGCATGCATGGGAATGTATTTGGTAGGAAGGTATTAAAGTTCCGATGAAATCTTTTTTTTTTCTTTTTTCTTATTTTTTTGAGAATCAAGTTCCAATGAAATCTTTGTTCCAACTGAAATGGGGATTTGAGAGATCAAATCAATCAAAGTATATATGAAATCTTTGTTCCAATGAATCTCTCATATGTTGTGTCGGAGAAAATAATAATAATAATAATAATAATGTACGTAGTAATGAGAGGAATCTATCAGCTTTCAGGTTCAGACAGCAAAACCAACACAGACTCTCTCACTCTCACTCTTAAAATCGCCGTCGAATTAAAAAGGTTAATTATTTTAAGGTTTTTACTGATGTATATCTTTATACCATATATATTAGTAAATTATTTTTCAAAATTTTTTATCAAAAAATGAAAAAGTTATCAAACCTTTTAACAATTTTTTTAATTCTTGATAATTTTTTTTTAAAATGAATTGTTAATGTATGAGTATTTTTATTTAGGATTTCAAAAAAAATACTATTTTATAATATTTTTATATATAATTCATTAAAATAATATAAACCACAACATTAAATAATATAAAAAATCACATTTCTCTCTCTCCTTTTTCATTTCTTTTTTCTCGAGCAACATTTATAAAGTTTTGGATTTAAAATAGCAAATAGACGTCCAATACTAGTGCTCTAGGGACATATATTTACCCAACCCTTATTGGATTTCAAAAATGTGAGATCGGCGCCCCACCCAACCCACAAACAAATGGAGATAGCTGTCAAGTTCCCTACACCGCCAGTACCTGAGCAGTACCGTACCAAAGTGTACAATATTATGTACAGCTGGATCCATCCATCTTCCACTGAGCCTGTCGACCTTTTTCTGTCTTCTTCATCATTCTGATTCTTTTGAACTTTTTTTTTTTTTTTTTGAAGAGGATTCTTTTGAACTTTTTGGTTTTACCTTTGGATATTATGCAATATGCATGCGTGGATGGATAGGAGAGGAGGGGAATTATTTTTCGGTTTATGTTATTTCGTTTATTACAAATTATAGTATATATGGATAACAAGGGTATCAAAATTAATAAATTATGCACCCTTTTTTTTTTTATGAGATCGATGATATACCAATTTTTATTTTTATATATTTGGTAGGAATTAATAGGATTGTTGGTAAAGTGAGAAGATTGAAAAATAATTTTTATTAATTTATGAATATAGACCCTCATCAAATTTAAAGCAAATATTTTTTAAAAACTCTTTTTTTCATAATAAATGTATTATAAGAATATGGAGGGTATTGTTTGAAGCTATAGTTTTTTAAACCCCCCCACCCCCTCCCAAAAAAAAAAAAAAAAAAGCAAAAGTTTTAAAAAGGTGAAATTCATTATGGGACAAATTTTCTAAAAATATTTAATAAACCAATTTTCTTAGGATATCCATTAATTTTTACATTCTTAATTCAAAACACATAATCCAATCATCCTCACCATTCTAGCCATTTAAGTTCCTTCAAACAAAGCAATGATTCGAAAACCAAGTGAATTTGTGCATGGAACTCAAGAACAATTGCAAAATTTCATAAACGAGCACAACTACCATAGATGAGCTACGTACTCCTTGAATGGAAAATGTGGAAATAGAAAGACTTAAACATTCTACAACAGCTAAAAGCTGAGATTCTTGTCCAAAATTAAGGTAATTCCATCTATCTCACCCATGATATCAACACCCATTTGAATGAAGGTAATGCCTATAATTTTTTTTTTTTTTTTTGGTTGAGATAAGAGATAGAAAAGGTAATGCCTATAATTGAAGAGCAATATACATCACCAAGAAGTCTATATATAAATTCATGACATCTTAACTAGAGTGAGTTATGGGCAACATATAGGCTAAAAAGAGAATTTTTATCTTGTAAGATTACGAACTAAAGTCTTAGAGGCTTTATATGTTTGATTATAGGTCTATCACAAAAACTAATTTTCTTTCCTTTAATCCTACCATTTCTTGTTCACTTAAATCCATAGACCAATACATAAGAACTTGGGCTAACTCCTCCTCCCATTCTTTAAACAACGTCTCTTTCCCAGCCAAATTATTCTAAAAGTTATAGTTTTCTTCTTTAATTCTCCCCTTAATTTTCCATCATCCTCAAAGTCCTCTTATATCCACCAAACAATCTGGGTACTACTTCTTTGAGGGGGACCAATATCTGAGAGTTGAGGGTGAGAGCGTGTGGGGACTATAAGTAAGTAACCAAAAAAAAAAAAAAAAGTAGTGAAAGAAGGAAGGTGACCCAGTACTTTTGATTTAAAATACGTACACGAACGTGGGGGCGAGCATGGTTCGAAACGTGGAGAGACACACACAACTCAGTCACGCTCGCTCGATCGCCTCCACTCTACCGAGTACTGAGACTGACTCTACTGATGATACGCCACAAATATTGACAAATGACGGGACGCTGCTGCATGGGGACCACTTTCTCTTCAACCTTCACTTTCATCGTCATCTTCTCATTCTTATTCTCATTCTCATTCTCATTCTCGCCCCCAAAGTTCCAAACCAAACTATAAAATTATTAAGTCTTTATTTATGTATTCATTTGGCTAATTAATAAGGCCTCAATCAACCTGATAACAATGCTTTATATATATATATATATATATGGCTTTACTACTCTAGAACTAGCTGCTACTGTGTATTTCCATTTCCCAAATGCCAATGGAAAGTGTATATCAGTATATACAACTGATTGTGGACAAAGAAGCAGCACAAGCCGCATGCACTGATCAAGCACTCTCTGTGCATCTCTGTCGTCTCTCATTAATTTTGTCATTTTTCTTTAAACCCTTCTTCAATAAAGATAAAATGAAACTACTACTACTCTGCTTCTTCTCTACCTCATACCTTATATCTACATCTACTTGCCTCTTATTTTTAATTTTTTTTGCCCAAAGCATGAGAGGGAAAGTAGGTGGTGCTCGATATAAAATTATACCAAGTATTAAAAAAAACCATTATCAAATAGCTAGGACACTTATTATTGGTTTACATTTACTATTCATATAAATTGCATACAAGTATATATATTTACATAAACAATATATAATATTGAATATTGTTTATGCAAATATTATATACATTTGTTTAGTCTATAATGTAAATCTTACTTGAACAATAAGATGTAAATTATTAGTAATTTTTCTATCAGATATACAGATTCTTCGTCATGCCTCTTAATTATTTAGAAATTTTTTTAAAAATATTTTTATTGCAAGATTGATACAAAACTTTCACTATTCATGTTTATTGACCCTTTTCCCCCTTTTAGAATCATTTGGTTTTCAAGGGTAGATTTTTAACTTTAAAATGAGAGAGCAAAGTGAGGACCATGAACTTACAAAACATAAGTTATAGTCCTTAAGAATTAATGCTATTTAGAGAATAAATAAAAATTCGCATAGTTGAATTTTTTTTTTCAAGGGCGCATGAATCATATAGAGTACAAGAAATTTAACATTAAAATATTTGAAATGGATCTCCAAAGAGTTTTGATTGATCCATAATATTGAACTCAGCTTTGTATAACCTCCACCACTAGAAGGGGGAAACGATTTTAATTAGGTGGTTCCCTTGTCGCTAAAATTAAATCTTTCCCGTGATTTAATTCTTCCTCTGTCAGTACTTGAAATTTAGAAATGATGATAATGGTCCATGTAGGTGGGTGATTTGAGAGAGATGAAACTGCAATAAGGACGTTTGCTTAGACCAAACATAGACAACTTTGGCCGAAGTCCAACTATCTGTTAAGGAAGAAAAAACCTAAACCTTTAGCACAACTAAGGCCAACTAGTTAGGTTGATTGAGCATACTCTAAGGATTGAGTTAGCATTGTTAGAAATACTGAATGAATATATTATATTTCTCAACCTTTGTAGGACAAGAAAATCTCACGTGAGGAGGAGTGGGTTAAAATGGAGCAGGGTAAAATTAACATCCCTACCTAAGAATAATGTGGGTTTAACTGTGGACCCAAAGATGTTTTAGAATGGACTTGTGTCCTAACTTGGGCCTACCAAGCTTAACCCCCTCCACTCTTTAACTCAAATGTGATATATTTCCATTATTGTGAGAGAAATAATAACATGTCCTCCACCACATCAAATTAGACTTAATTAAAAAATAATAATTACATAAAAAATATGATTTGATAGGGTGCTTTTGTTGTATCAATTAAAATGAGAATATTTTCAGAATCAGGCCAAATCAAATCAATTGATTTTTACTATAGGGCATCAAACTTTAATCTAAGGAGCACACCGAATTTGATGTTTGATAGAACTAATCGTGCAGTTTCTGGTTGTTCCCTATCCTTTATTAAAAAGTACTGTCAAAAAGTAAATATATGTGAAGAAGTTCCAGCTAGGGTGATGCAAATTTATAGATCTCAAGGTTTATTGGAAATGAATATTGATGCTCATTTTGTACGTGTTGATCTTGTTAAGGATTGCACATGCATGCTTCTTTACGGAACTCTTATTTAAAATTATTGCGTCACAGCTTTGATTATTACTTTCTTTGCCGACAGAAAACCAAGCAAGTGAGGTGACAATCCACCAGACCTAGCCGAGGAGGCTATTAAGAGAGGAGACGATTATGTTAAAGCGTAATAAACTCACTACTGTCTTCATTTCATTTTACTATTTTTTAGATTTGGACTTTTAGACAAACTCTAGTTATATGAGTATACGTAATTTGAAGTAATGAAAAAAACGGAAGTTTTGAGTTTAACCTTAAGAGAGAGAGAGAGAGAGAGAGAGAGAGAGAGAGAGAGAGAGAGATTTAAAAGCAAAAATGGAAGGAATACGAGTCCTACTATCCTCGAAGGAAATTATGAAAAAAGGCTCTAGAAAGTCATGCCTTCTATAAAATGAACATGCATTAATTTTCTTTTATTTTCTTCTTTTTCTTAAATAAGTTGTTGTAACAACCAATAAAAATTCTGTCTTTCTTACTGTACAAACATGTTTACATTCTCATACACGAAAAAAAAGTGGGGGAGGATATATATATATATTAAAAACAGTGGCGGAGTCAGGATTTTAGTTCAGGGGGGGCAAAATTGAAAGACTAGATTGAAAGTAAAATTAATCTAAAGACATAGAAGTTAAACATGTGATTTGATTCCTTAAAATAAATCAATGTAAAAGTGTTAAGGATATAGAAATATACCTGTAAAGTTGTACATTCTTGGCTTTGAATACTCTTAAAAAGTTATGTAAAATTCAACATTTCTTTTTCTATTCTTTTAAGTGGTAAGAACTAAGAAGTTAAAATTTTGGTCTATGGCAAAAATAAATTGTTTGAAACTGTGAAAAGGTTAAGATAGAAGAAAAAACAATTAGGAGGCTAAGGTTTTAGTTTGATATAAAAGGTCTTAAATATTAATTTTTATTATTATGATGATGTGGATACCCTAATTCAAAGGAAATAATTGTGTGACAAAGCCACCAGGGGGAAAAAAAATTGCAGTTGCTTAAGAACATGCGGCAGGAAAAAAAAAGGAATATGGTTTTTAAGTGGGACCCAAAAAACATTGTTTTGTTTAAAAAGACAAATAAACCTATGGAACGTTTGTGTTATTTCTTATGGAACCCATATATAGAAAAAGACAAAATAATGTTATTTGTTCTCTGAGTATAGAACGTTTGAGGTCAAAATGGCAGGTAATGTAAATTGCAACACTGTATAGGATTTTTTTTGGGGAGGTCAGGGGGGCATTAAAGTGTCTACTTTAGGATAAAGATTTTTTTAGTTTTCTATGATAATTTAGAGTTTTTAATATATTAAATATTTATTTTGTTTAAAAAAAAACTATTTCTTTTAAATGAAAAAAATTAACTTGAGGTCCTCAATAATTCGTCACATTAAGCACACATTAAAAAAAAATATCAAAAAGAAATTTAAAATATTGAGTTATGTTGGATCGAGTTATTTGAGTTTAAAGTTTTGTCATCTTGAATTCAACCCCATTTATTTCAAGCTTTAAGAAAAATTACAATTCACCAATAAGATGTCCAGTTATGTTGGATAGGGTGAGTTCATCAAGGTTGTGGGTTGAATGCATAATGCACACCTCTATGAATCAAATTGTATTGTCTCGCTTTTCGTTTGAAATCTCCTCAAAATCAATGACTGACACACTAATATTGAGTTATAATTATATAATTTTACAACAATTCAAAATTGAATTTAAGATCCAAAACCTTCTAATGCATAACGAAAACTCAAAATGGTATATATTACTCCTGTTTAAAGAATACCTACTCAAGAGGAAAAGGAAAAGGAAAAAGAAAAAGAAATATGATTATATGAAAAAAAAAAGAGGACAGAATCTTAGACTAAAATTTTATTGATAGTAAATTTCTTTTGTAGTACAACTTATGGACTATGTTAAAGACTCCATAAAACTTATTTTTCAAACAAAAATATTTATTATAGATTATAAATAATAATTATCCTACCATATAAGGACTTAAATTTATTAGAAAGTCCTTTAAAAGAAAAAAACTAAGATCCTATTCCTAAAATTTTCAAAAAAAAAAAGTTTGACTAGTCCTACAGCAAATTAAAGCCCTCTTTTTATTTATAATTTCATTAAAGAACCCTTCAAAATCCTTTCAAATTTCATTAGATAGATTAATTGTTAATGAGAGATTATAAAACTCAAATATTTTGAAAAATTAATATATAGGGTATAATCTGAAACATCTGTATTAATTAAACAATAGATAGATAGGATTATAATGATTCCATAGAATATTCTTGAGACCTCAATCCTCACGAAACACGATTTGTCTTGTCCCATGCCATACCTGATCAACTAGCATAGGAACTCATTATTTTTGCAAAACTTTTCATCTATCGATCAGCTAAGTGACAGATTTGACAAAAAGCTTAGCTCTTAATCAGGAGTGGAGCCAGAAATTTTGGTTTGGAGGGGCCGAGTTATAATGCTAATATATTAGTTAAAACAAACCTCTACACACACACATATATATAAATTAATTTACTAAGAGAATTTATCATCATCTAAATTTTAATGAGTATATAAAAGTCATGTATTTTTTCTATTAGACATGTACAAAAATTTATCATTTTCTACATATGTTAATTTGTTAAACCTCATAAATTAATTAACCTTACCCACTTTTCATTATTGAAGCAAACCCCATATATAAAAAGAGGAAAAATAGATAATAAAAAAGCACTCCAACCTCTTCATTTGGGTTTGCCGACGTGGAGGTTGGCAACGTTTCACAATATTCGTGCCTCCCAAAGTCATTAATTAAAAATAAATTAGTTTTTTTTATTATAAAAAAACAGAAATTTATAAAACCCTGAAAGTTTGTTACTGTGATAAACTAAATACTGATTATTTAAATGTACGTAGGCATGTGAGTTTAAAATATTAAAAAAAAATTGGTTAAAATTTGTGTTAACTTTTATTTGAATTCAATAAGCTATTAGACTTATTTTTACCACAAAAAAAAAATTATAGGGCTACTTGATTGAATCCAATAAAATAACATGTTTATGAGTTTTTGTTTTTCTCTCATTCTCTATTTCTCCTACAAAATGTGGACTATATACTTGACATTTCACTTTTGTATTTGTAATTTTTTTTCTATACTATGAATGAGGTATTAAATGAAAATATAATTATTTATAAGAAGCTAGAATGCAAAAAAAAAAATATATATATATATATATATATAAAGAAATAATTATTAATATAAAAGAACAAAAAAAGATAATAAATGTTGATGATGAAGAAAAAATGTCAATGAAGAAATAGTTTTACAAAATGATAAACATGGTGACAGTATTGATTTAAATGGAGTTAATTAGGAAAGATAATGAAAAGAAAGTATTATTTTGGCTCATATGTTATATATTATCACTTTTGAGTTTAATCAATTTAAATGTGTATATTATAAACATGTGTTAGTTTGAGTTATTTAGTTAGATTTGTTAAATATTATTACATAAGTGATGATTAAATTAGTTATAATTTGAATATATTTTGAATTTATAATGAATATACTCTTTATATATGTATATTTATATTTTTTTATTATTAAGTGATTGTGTATCTTACGATACACAATACAATATGATAAAAAGATTTAAACATTGTGCCTATTTCTAAATACGATTCATGTTAATTTTAACAACTATGAGCATGACTATTTAAACATTGTGCCTATTTCTAAATATTATATATATATATATATATCTTTTTTTTAAATCACTAATGTAAAACACGCTTTTTGGGTATCAATTATCTTAATTTCCCCCACTTAAATATTGTTGTCACTAATCAAGTGATTTGTGACTTAGTTACAATGCTTCATATCCTCCTATTACTATTGTTGTAACTATTGAATTACTAAAAAAAAAATCATTTTCAGTTATTTTTATTTATCTTTTAATTTTTACTCCTTTTATTATCAATATATATATATATATATATATTGTAGGGTCCGTTTTTGTAGCCCAAGCCCACGAGGTGTGGAATATGAGCCCAACACACCCAAAACAATAAATTTGTAGAGCGTGGGTGAAAGAACTGGGCCGGATATGAATTAAACAAGAGTTGGTGGTAGTATGGACAGATAATTTGACATGCAATCACGTAAAAACCATGAAGGACTAAATGTCCGAAGAGGAGTTTTATTGAATGTTCTTAGGTTACAGATTCCAGAGCTACAGTAAAGTGGTTACTTCTTCTTCTCCCTTTTTCTTTTTTTTTTTCTATCATGGGCTCTCCTTCTTTATATAGCCTCTCTCCTAATCATCCTAACCCTCCACTTGTCCTCCATCTGCTAACATACTTGAGTGTAGGTCACATCAAACATCTTCTTTGGCTTCTTGGGAGTGGCGGTAGGTGAAGTTGCACTGTTCAGGGGTCTTCTTCACATAAATGCGGCCAGAGAAGTTGCTGCAGGGCATTAAATGCGGTGGTGGCAGCAGCTTTTCCTTGAGATATTTCTTCATCCTTATCATCCCCAGGAATGCTCAGAGTTTCTCTTTGTCACCAAGATTGTCAGGAAGGGCACTCGGGCTTTCTGTACGTGTACGTAATCAGAATTATTCGTATCCGAGGAGTATAACCTCCTCGAAAAAATGGTGACCTCTTCAGATTGTACCCATCCGCCATCTTTGGGTCCGTTGCCTTTAGGTGAACACTATCCCAGCCCATTGCTACTCTTCGGACGTAAGGTAACCTAAAGAACAGGGCTCCATGCCCAATTGATAGATCTGGGTTTTTATCCCCCCCCCCCCCCCCCCCACACACACATATATATATATATGTATATATTTAAAGTTTTTTTTTTCTTTTTGCTAGTGTTGTCATGTCTCTCTATTGTATTATTCTCTCTCTCCCTTTCTTGGAGTTTCTCTCTTTAAAGTGAAGAAAAATGCCACCTCTCATAGCAAAGCGATGTTATTTTTTGTGTGCCAATCAAATTTTTACTCTCACCAAATAAATTGTTTCATTTGTGGATTTTAAAATATATGAAAAAAAAGGCTGTTCTATCGTCATATTTTTATAAAGCCTATCATTTAATGTGGTAAAAAAAATTATGAGTTTTTTTTTTTTCTTTTGGAATTTTCCCAAAAGAAAATTATGAGCCATACACATTAGTAAACTTGCTCACGGGTCTGCAGCACGTCACGTGCTCCTGTGCCAGTCTCAAAAAGTTTAAAATAAATAAATAAAGAGTGTTTTTAATATAAAGTGGACGGTGCCCTTATGTAGGTCATTTGACCATTGACTGAGTTAATTAACTATGATTAGTAGTTACTTTAGCTCTTAATAATCAATTATTGTTAATTCTTGTTTTGAGGACGCCTAGGTGACAGTTAAAATGGTAGTTAAAAGTTAGAACTTAACACACTTAAACAGTGATTTTATTCTTTGTTTTTCTTTGGTCAAAGTTTCATTCATTAAAAGTATGAATTATAGCACATGGATAACTATGCCCTAATGATAGGGTGTAGAGCTAATTGATTTAACGTACAATTATTCACAAGGATTTTGATTTGATTCAAATATGATGAGTATGGTTGTATAATTTCCTTAGGATTAGTAGCTAATGATTGTGATCATCCAAATGGTTCACATCTAATAATATAAGATATTTTTTTTGATAAACTAATAATATAAGATTTTTTTTTTTTTGATAAACAATAATATAAGATGTTTTAATGGAAGGATCAGAATATAGAATATATGAATAGGGTAATCCATAGTCTATGATATATGATAGGGGCAACTAATTAAATTAAATAGGGTAGGGACAATGGGATAAGCTTTGCAACCATAAAAGAGAAGAAAAATAATATCTTCGAAGTTCACGTTAGTTATATAATATTTGTGATTTTATTAATGTTTCTTGGGGATCTTTTTTATTTATTTATTTATTAATGTAGACTGACCCATTTTTAAATATTTACCAATAACTTTCTTTTATTTTTTGGGCTAACCTTAAGCTTAGTGTGCTAAACCTGTTTCGATGGTGACACGTGTTCACTTTTGATCACATATTATAATTTTGATGAAATTAAATTAAGTACACTAGAGTATTTGGACCTAAGCTAAATTCATTTTTGCGTGAATTAATGAGGTATATTCTGCTTTTAGCCCCCAAAACTGTTGGCTCCATTAGATGCCAATTTGATAGGCCAAGTTTTAGGTGTTGATATATAGTAGTAGATATTTCTAATGGCTAATGGATCCCTATAAACTATAAAGTTAGGCAATGCCACTAGAATCGCCTCGTTCCTTTTTGCAAATCTTCTTTGATTAACTATATATAGGACAAAAAATGGGATTCCTTTTTTCTTTTCTTTTTTTAATGGGAACTATTCTTTTTGGTTGATATAAACTTTACATGTTTTTTGCGTGGATATTTTATAAAGCTAGCTACAATTCTAAAAAGCCAATAGAGTTGTAACATAGGCGTCTCAAATTGATAGTAAATTATAACTATGATCGAGGTAGATGTCAACAGTTGTATTCTTGAGTTTTTAGGATAACAAAATCTGTACCCAAAAAAAGAAAAAAAAAAAACCTTAAAAGTTAAAACATGTATGATGAAGAGCAAATCATATACGTCTCTTATTCAGAAATGTGATTTTGTTTTTGCTGAATAGGGCACCTTTTAGTGATAATAATAATAATAAGTTCACTATTGATTGTATTTAGGTGGAAGATGATCATTACTGTTCAATATTACAAAAGAACCATGAGTTTGGTAATTAACGTCAACCATCCGAGTGGGATTTCCCACGAATACTCTTTAAAATGTTTTACTTTCAAGCTGATCAGCTTTGATCAAAGTCTTTGGCTAATCTCGTTTGAATTTTTATTAATTGTTAAAACTGATTTTACAGTGAATGATTTATTACATGGCTCACCAAATTAAATCATTTTACCTCTTATATATTGATAGAATTCGTACATCCAGTTATTAGTTAAAAAAAACTATGATAAGAGCGAGGGTGTTTCATCAAAATTGATATAGGTCACATCTTTTTCTTTTCTTAATGTAAAATGGTGACCATTTGTTGCAATTTAGAACATTGCATGGGTTAGGCATATTTTATAGTTAACTGAATAAAAATTACAAATTCAATGACTATTTTTATCAGAACAAGAAGTTTTTTATTTTTATTTTTACTTCATATTTATGCAATACTCTATCTACTACTGTACAAAAATAATCAAACATATATACTTGTATAAACCATTATTATGCATAAAAATAAAGATTAATCCCGTCAACTTGGATAAGGTGCTGCCCTATCATAGTTTCTCTCTTTAGCTAAATGCTCCATTTACTGGCCAAAAGACGACAAACAAAAACAAAAAAAAGGCATCATTTCAGTGGCAAAGTGCCCAAGTTGGTGCAGAAAATCTTGCAGAGTGTTAAAACACTAGATGAATGGATTTCTATATAGGAGACACACACAACAAAAATATATAGAGTATAAATAAATAAATAAATATATATATATATATATATATATAATTCGGAAATAATAAGAAAATGTTTGAATAGGACTAGTAGAATTTTAGGGCACCTTTTTGGTTTGCATTATTGGAAGGTCAAGTCATTTCCAAGATTGGTAATGCAAGGCATACATAGAGTCCTGAAATAAAAAAATAAAAAAAGAGGCTGATGATGATTTGGACACCACTTGGATGGGTTTCATTTCATGGGTGGTCTCCCATAAATATGGGAATTGGGAAATGAGATTTTAATGTCGATGACACAGCAGAGACAAATTCGTAGGCTACAGCTTTGCTTGGCCCTCACTTAAGGTTACTCCTTATGGATGTGCTGCCAAAACACCACACAGTAGCTCCCTCGTCTATTTGGATCAGCCTCTGCATGCTCTACTCTGCTCTGTGACTTTGCTTACAAGAGCAAACTTGGAGTGGCCATTGCATAGATGTAGCACCATGACCCCAATGTAACCACTTACTGCCCACTCCTTTAGGTGGAAGACACAAACTTCACACCCAATATTGCTATATATTCTCATTTGTCAGTGGAAATATATCAAAAGGCATAAATATTTATGCTTAGAAGATTTAATAAGTTTATCAATTTTCCGGTTTTGGTTTTATTTCTTAAACTTGTAGAGAGTGTCACGTCTTTTAGAGTTTTAAATGACTCATGCTACACCTTTAAATTTGCAAAGATTAATCTAAACCATGAAAATAAATCTATTTCAAATAAAGAAAATTAGGTGCGAGAGAATATATAATTTGTATTGACTTATAAGCCCTAGCACATTTTTATTTTTACTTTTTGTATTGGATAATGGATAGCTGGAGGCCTATGTTTTGATGCCTCACAAACAAAACAAAAAAGGGTGATTGAGTAAGTGAATTGGCATTTTCACATTTTGATCCAAAATTACAAAAGGACAAAATGGTTCATATATATAGATTGTTACATGACCTGGCAAAGAGTATTGTTCCCCATTAATAGTAGGGTAACGGAAGAGGTGGAAACAGATATAAAGAAAATTCAATTATGCAAATAAGTGCTATATATTTTTATATATAAGAAAAAAAGGGGAAGAAGCAAATGGGAGCACGTGAGAGGGAGGGACACTATCCCAGCATTGAACCGCAAGACATGCGTGTGTGCGCGCACCAAAAATTGACCTACAAAGAGAGAGAAAGCATGCAACTATGCTTCCCATACCATGTGATCATGTGGGCACTAATATCCACCATTTATTTATTTATATTATTATTAACCTATACACTTACTTACTTACACATATTATATCTAATTTTGGCGGCTTTTTTTTTATTTCTTTTTTCATTACTACTGATTACTCATTACTTGGGGTTTGAGCTCATAAGCATGGACATATTATTATACTTCTATTCAATTAAAAACAAGTAATGTTTGTTAGGAGTTGGCTAGGGCCATCCACACAATTATTAACTTAATTCGTTGTGATTGGTGTAGCATTACATTCATTCATGTTTACAATTAACGTTACTTTTATTATGCATCAATCATAATAAATTATCTCAAACAATTGTAATAAAACATGTTGTAACTTTAGATTTGTTGATTAGAAATTATGTTTATTTTGTTATTTATGTGTCATTGAGCTCATGAGCTTGGAGGTGCATCATTCAGTCCTAATGTCTACTGAAATTTTTTGACAATTAAATGTCTACCGATTTTGCTTGTTGATAAATTTCTTTGTTTCAAACGAGTCAGAATTTTCGTCCCATGATTTTAGAGAGCAATTATTTTTCTTTTTATATTTATGCCATGAGGATTTGATGGAGGATTGGAAGTAGCCCTAGAGCTAAAGTTGGCTAGAGAATCTCGATTAGGTCAACAATATCTTTTTATTCTCTTTGGAAAAAGACTGCTACATAATTGTATAATTTTAAAAAAAAATTAAGTATTTTCCATAATTTGATAGTAATAATGTTTAACCCCATTTAGAATAAAATTTCAAAATGAATATTCCACAAATACATGGAAAATCCGAAAATTATTGTAACAATATATTATTCTTATATTGAATCAACCATATACCCAAGCACAGTGAAATTAGCTTAATGAATCGAGGATATAGATTTGATTTACAAATTTTCTTAAAATACCGTTAAAATATATATATATATATATATATATTCTTCAAAGTTAAAATACATTAAGAAGGAAAATAATAAGAATAATAGTGGTGATTGGTGGATCACATCAATGAGTTTAATGTGTTGCGCGCACATAAAATTTGAAATATAGCATTTTGCACTAAATTGTTTGTATCTTGACTATTGTGTTCATGGCCTTGGGGTCAAATATTTTTCTTCGATCCTACTAGTGATCAATGAGATCACGAATTCAAATTGCATCGAATCTTACAGAATTTCCAAATTATAAAACAATTAGTGATAGTCTCTCATAGTCTCTCATCTATATATACATACACTTGACTTATATCATTCACTCCCTCAGATATTTGTTTTAACTAAGATTTATTTTTGTGTATATATCATTGTTCCTGCTGACCAGGAAGAGAAGAAAAAGTATAGCCGTAATAATTTTATACTACACATTTTTCCAAGCATGCATATATTAAATTTGAGATAGTTCTAGCCAATTTCAAGCACCGTGACATCTCGAAACGAGTACTACGAGGCAAGCGACTCTTAGTATTATCATTATTAATTTTTTTAAAAAAGAGCTAGTGGACTCTAGCCACAGAGTATACCCAATGGGTAAACCCAAGGTTTAAACTTTGATTTTTTTTTTTTTTCCTTTTTTCTTTCAAAGAAGACATTGTGGCATGAACATGCTATTTTTTTTTTTTATAGCAGAACATGAACATGCTATTTAGTGGGACATCATCAAGATGAGATTCAGATTCTAAAATATATAAATAAAAAATATCTGCAAGATAATTACACCACCCTATTTACCATTTATTTTTACGTTTTATAAACTGATGAAGTGTAAGTTCGTCAGTAAGAATGGGTAGATGGAACCAATCACCAACCTGTATGAACGTATCCTCAGAAAGGTCATCGGTGTGGTGCCTGCCACAACATCTCCGATGCCAAAGTCAGTACGAGGTAACTCTTTGTAAATGAAAATAGAACCGTAGAAATAGCAATGGAATTATCTGAATATATCTTCCGTACCTTGTGTTGACGTTGTGAGGGCCTTTCATATGTTTACCCAGCTCCTAGCCGTTGGGACAATTATGGTGGCCTTAATGTTCTCCTTGGTAACGTTTTATGCTTTGTAATGTGGCTTCAATGCATCCCAACGGCTCATACAGCTGGCTCTGTAACCACTCCGGGTGTAATTGGTTGTATTTAATGGCCTGGTTGCCTCAGTGATGCGGGTATTTGTTCAATTCGTCAGAGGGTGTTCTCGTCTGTAATTGCTGAGATCGTCTATGAATGATGAATTCATCAGTGCCGTCATACACTATCCGTATTAAGGTATATTAAATTTAATGAGCTCTTTAATACAACAGTTTATTCGTGATTACCAAACTCGGTATAACATGTTCACATTTTTTTTTGTATGAATTTTTTTTTTTTTTTTTTTTTTGGTATACATGCTTAAAGGAAGGGGGAAAAACACCTCCATTTTTGATATACTTTTTTATTATTGATTATTCGATAGTTAAGGTGGAGGATTTGAACTATAGAACTTATCTCTGTTAGAAACACCAAGAAGTGTTAATAATTATTTTCAAAAAAAGAAGTGTTAATAATTGAGCTATAATAAATCTCTTGGTGTTTGTGATATACTACTATAAGTGTGGTAGAATAAGATTGAGAACCTGAAATATTTTTAGGGCATGTTTGCTTTTTATGCAAAATCCAAGTAAAAATAGCTAGTTATATATGAGTTATATCTCAAAATGTACCTAGTCTAGTCAAAATTGATGTTCTTATAGTTTTTTTTTTTTTTGCTGGGTAAATGTTTATTCGGGGGATCGAACCCCCGAGCTAACGGTAACTTGAGGTATCGGGTACCACTTGGGCTACAAGGCCCGGTGGTTGATGTTCTTATAGTTGTTTACAAAACCCATATACCCAACGTATGCCCAATAGGACACTCAACACACACTCATCTAATTGAATATAAATCCAAGGCATCACATTTGGGTTGAAAAGGATTCCAAGATGGTTAAAACTCTTTTAGCTAAAATTGAAAAACATTTGACAAGCTAATATGGAGTTTTTAGGAAAATGCTCCATAGTTCATTATTTTATAGATAATTCGATAATTAGTAGTGTGGTTATTTAAACTCTGAATTTTTTCATTGGAAACACTAGAATATTTCAACTAGTTGAGCTACAAGACTCTTGTTCATAGCTCATTATTATTGCTTTATAAATTATTTAAAAAAAAAAAAAACTTTAAAACACTAGTTTCTTTAATTTGTCAAAAACTCAAAGCGCTAAATAACTTTTCAATTAAAACTTTATATACCCTTTTTTTTTCTTTTTTGTTAGAAGTAAAGTTTTAACTATAGAGGTTTTGCAATATAAAGCTTTAACCAACATTCTAATTTTCATTTCTTGTTGATAATTTGATAATAGGGGGAAATGAAACTGAAACCAAGAGGTGTCAAATCAATTGAGCTACCTGGCTCTTAATTGGCACATCCTAATTTTCATTTTAAGAATTTCTTAAAAAAACTTTTCAAGTGGGTTACAATACACCCCATTTTTTTATACCCCAAATTTTGGCTTGAAGTGCTTTTCATTTCCACACAAAAACTATTTTATGATATTGCTAAAGGAAAAAGTTTATCCTTAAACCCATTATTTGGCCATGAGTAGACCATCAACTTATAATTTTAATTACATGAATTTTTTAACTAAGACATATAGATAATTTTGTAAATTACCACGTAATAAGTTAAAAAAGACAGCTCCAAACTGGTTTAGAGTAGAAAATTCTTAGACACTTCCAAAGTATGGATAAATAGTACTTCCTTCTCTTACCATAAATTTAATGAGTAAATCTCACTATAAATATAAGAGGAACAAGCCCGATTTTTCGTGCTTCGAAAGTAACACAGTATTACTAGTTTAGAGCTTATATTTGTCCTTTCCTAAACGCACAGCCCACCTTATATTGCAAAAACTAGACTATTATCAGTGTGTACAACTTTTCTTCCAACAACAAACCCAAACATCCGCTTAACCCGCAATTTATTTTTAACCGTTATTGACATTTTGGCGTTTTGTCTTTTAGAGGAGAAAAGTAATTAACGTTTGGCAATTAATTCTGAGAGATGGTAAATATGGGGGAGTCCTATGGGTGACAAAACAACCGTTACAGAAAGACAGCACTAATTGGACCACGGGTCCAATAGTTTCATTCCACAAACCTTGGAGCCATTATTATTACTCTTTTTTTTTTTACCTTACCCTTTTTAGTTTTACCCTTTCCCTCTTGATTATTGACAAACACGTGGGTTAGTTTTTCGTTTTTAGTTTTTTACTAGTTTTTACGCCCACAAAATAATAATAAAGAAAATTCAAGCCAACCAGCGCACTCTATCACACACCCCATACACTTTTTCTAAAATACGCCTTGTGTGTGTTTCCTTGCTCTGTTTTTTTTGGAAACTTTCTTTTTAAGCACTCAGAAAATACTACTACTACTCTGCTTTTAGAGGAAAACAGAGAGAGAGAGAGAGAGAGAGAGAGAGAGAGTGACGTGGTACTTTTTTGGTGTTGCAGGGTTTTGGAGCATCGTGTCGGGGAGAGGGGTCTGATTCTTTGAGAATATATATTGATATTTTTAGAAAAAAATATCTATATATAAAAGCAGAGAATTATATAAAAAAAAAAAATACTTTGTTTCCTTAGTGAGAGAGGTGTTACAGGATCTCTGGGTTGGTTTATAAATACCCATATACTGTGGCTTTTGTTTATGCACAAAAACAATACCTCACAAAGAAACAGAGTTTTGTGTTTATCAGAACCAAGAAAACTTTGCTGTGGCAGATCACAAGTCCTCAACAACTATAATGGGTACGTTCTGTTTTTTTTTTTTTTTTTAGCTACCTTTTTGGTTTCTCGTACTCTGTTCTTGGATTTCTGTCTCTCCTTCTGGGTATTCCTTTCATTCTATGTGGTACTAGTAAGTAGTAATTAGTCTTTGTTTGCTTTTGGGGTTTTGTACCAACTGGGAAATATGCACAGGTTTATGGTTTTTGGTTGTTTCATTAAAGCTAATTTCTTTGCTTTGTTTTGCTTCTCCGCTGTAGTTTTGGCTCCTCGGATTTTGTTTTTTTTTTTTGGGGGTTGGAAACTTTGAGTTTTGTTAGCTATGTGTTCTCTGCAATCTTAATTAAGATTCTGGCTGGTGGAATCTGTGTTTGATTCTCTCTCTTTTAGCTTTTGTGTTTCAATGGCGTGGTGGGTTAATGGGTTTTTTATTTTTTATTTTTTCATCTTTGTTTTTTTACAAAAATTTCAACCATTAAAGCCTACCAGGCACCAGCACATACGCGCACACACACACGCCCCCACCAACTTTTTAGGTGGAACTGGACTGGCTTAATTGCCTTTCTCGGTATCTGGGCAATTCTTGAATTTTTCTAGCTCTTCATTATTGCCTAGTCTTCTCTCTCTCTCTCTCTCTCTCTAATGAACTCCTTGAAAGGATTTGGTTTATGGGGTTTTTGTTTTAAAAAGAAAAAGGAAAAATTTTTACGAATCCAAGTTTCTATTTTTGATTGGTTGCGGTGGTTCTCTAAAAAATGTCCTTTCTTACCTGATTGGTTAAAATTCTTATTCTCACAGCTTATATTTCGGAGGTCAACATGAGCTTTTCAAATGACATGGATGATGAGTATGAGAAACTCTTCAGGAGAATGAACCCACCTAGGTATGTAAATTTTCTACTCTTCTTGTGTGTCACTGAAACCAGCCGTTAAATCTGACCCATTCCATGTAAATTTACACGTTTGTGCTTTTGTCCAATTATTTTTCAGGGTTGTAATTGATAATGAGTCCTGCAAGAATGCAACAGTGATAAGGGTATAGCTTTCAATTTGTTTCTCTTTGTTGTACTTTATTGGCTTTTTAATTTTTTTATTTATTTTTAGAATCTTTTGGTACTTATTCCATTTTATGATGCAGGTTGACAGTGCAAACAAACATGGAATACTTCTCGAAGTTGTACAAGTCCTTACTGACCTTAACCTCATCATAACTAAAGCTTACATATCCTCTGATGGTGGATGGTTCATGGATGGTAAAATTCTTTCTTTTTAGAATCTTTAGAATTGCTTCTATGACTAGGAATACATGTTTTTTTCCCTTTCTTTTTTTGCTTTTTATGTACCTGGAAATCAAAATTGATTTTGTGAACTTTCTATTTTATCAGTTTTCAATGTCACTGATCAAGAGGGAAATAAGGTCACAGACGAAGGGATTTTGGATTATATTCTAAAGGTGAGTTGTTGTACTAATATTGAGTTGAGTTTTTCTATGGTTTTAAATATTGTACATATAGCCAGCTGATTACTTGTGCTCATCTTCAGTCTTTAGGGCCAGAATCATGCTTTACATCTTCTATGAGATCTGTTGGGGTTAAGCCCTCCATGGATCACACTGCAATTGAGCTAACTGGATGTGACCGACCAGGACTACTTTCTGAAGTGTCTGCTGTGCTCACACATCTTAAATGCAATGTAGTGAATGCAGAGGTCTGGACTCACAACACCCGAGCTGCATCTGTGATGCATGTGACTGATGAGGAGACCGGGGGTGCAATTACCGACCCTGAGAGGCTATCTAGGATTAAGAAACTTCTTTGTAATGTACTTAAGGGCAGCAGCAAATCCAGTGAAGCTAAGACTGTGGTGTCTCATGGGATCACACACACTGCGAGACGGCTTCACCAGATGATGTTTGATGATAGGGATTATGGACGAGCTGACGATGATGCCTTGGATGAGAACAAAAGACCTAATGTGAATGTTGTCAATTGGCATGACAAAGACTACTCTGTGGTTACCATCCAGAGTAAAGATAGGCCAAAGCTTCTCTTTGATACTGTTTGCACATTGACAGACATGCAATATGTGGTTTTTCATGCTAGTATTAAAGCTGAGGGTCCAGAAGCTTATCAGGTATGCCATCTATTGCTGGCGGTGCAGATTGGGGTTAGCTTTTAATTGACTGGCTTTGTTTTGTTTGTACTAGCATTTTTGCTAACTTTCTATGGATGAATTTGCAGGAATATTATATCAGACACATAGATGGGTCCCCTGTAAAATCAGATGCAGAGAGAGAAAGAGTGATACAATGTCTTGAAGCAGCTATCGAGAGAAGAGTATCTGAGGTGAGTGCTCTATAATATGGTGGGAATTTGTAACTTTCATCTTGAGTTATGTTGTGAAATGTTCCAGTGGCTCACCAATAATTTATGCAAATGTACATACTGATAGTTATAACTTCAGAATAATTATGCTGTGAACATATTGCTAGTTTTTAACCTTGGGCTGGGGCCAGGATTTTTACTTAATTTTGTAGCTTCTACATGCAATTCAGTCTACTGTTTAAATTTAGAGGTCATGGTAATGGTTATGATGTCAGTCAGTATTAATTTTTCAAAATTTTTTGGTCTGTATTACAATCATATAGAACAAGGTCCCCATTTCTACTTAAATTACCATGTGCGACTTGTAAATGAGTGATTGTTTAAATTTTTAAGGGGGAGTAACTGAAAGGAACTTGTAGTCTTATAATTATGATTCAAATTTTGTTATTTATTAAAAGCATGATGTGTAGACCTTTCTTAAGAACTGTTGCTGCCTGTTTGTTTGTATGATTATGCTTTATTGTATATAGAGCTTGTCTATCATTGCCTTTATTGTACAAAGCATAGTTTTCTAGTACAGTTCCGGTGAAAAACAGCTGAAAACAAATTCAATCTGGACATCTTTGGTTGTTGTAATGTTCCTTTGAGAGACTTCTTTCATTTTGTAGGCTCTTAATTTTTTTTTCTTCCTCATTCAGGGTCTAAAGCTAGAACTCTGCACTACTGACAGAGTTGGGCTGCTATCTGATGTCACTCGTATCTTCCGAGAAAATAGCCTCACTGTTATCAGAGCAGAAGTTACAACCAAAGCAGGCAAAGCTCTTAATACATTCTATGTTCGTGATGCATCAGGGTACCCTGTCGATTCTAAGACCATAGATTCTATCCGGCAAGCGATTGGACAGACTATACTGAAAGTAAAGGGCAGCCCTGAAGAGTTAAAAAATGGTCCTCAAGAGTCTCCAACCAGGTTCCTCTTTGGTGGTCTATTCAAGTCTCGATCCTTTGTTAACTTCGGTTTGGTTAGGTCCTATTCTTGAGAAACAACTGATCATACCTCACCTCACTTGTAAATTGAAACCCCTCAACTTCAATACTTGAATACAAATGCCAACCATTTTAGAGGACCTGTGACTCAAAACTTAGGAACATATATATCTCAAAGGAGGAAAGGAAAGCCAAATCCTTGTAAATACCACTTGTCCTGCCTTGACCTTTATTTGTTACTGAAACTCCAACCTCTTGTTGGATTCTTGAAATCAAAGAAGGAGAGTTTAAAATCTAATTTGTGTAATGACCATGGAACGAGCAGTTAACCTAATGTACATAATTGTTTGCTGCCCTCATCTAATCTTGTGCTATTATTTTAGTTGCTATTCTATACCCTCTTGTCTTTTGATATTTTATTTTATAGATAGGTTAAAAGAACTTTTGTCTCTAATTTTGGATTATTGTCCACAAAATTGAAGCTTCCTTTTATGAAAGTGTTATGATACTATTGAAAAGCTCGTTGAAAGATCTTCTCAATGAAAAAGATGCCACTAAGAAATTTAATTTTTGTGGACTAAGCTTCCAAACCTTGACCATCCTATGGCCCTATGTCTCCCATTGGATGGGCTATTTGAGTGGCGGCTTAGCTTTCCATAGTCTTGGGGTTTAATATTCAATTTTCTACCTAAGATTTCGATATGGGATCTCTAATATCACTCTCTGACAAAGACAGGCACTTTAGAGTTGGGTCTGGTTTGGGAACAAATCATTTGGTTTGTTGTTGAAGGGCGGGGCCAATATTGAATTATTTTATATTCAACACTTTGAAAGTCCACTTTTTTTTCTTATAGAATCAGGTTGGAATTCTTTAGGCTCTAATCCTCATTAGCACTGAAATGATTTGGTAATATGTATGTTTCTTCTATCAACGATAAAAGTTTCTCCTGCTTTCCAAAACCTATCTTGATAGTAATGGTTCACCAATAATTCTTTTCCAAATTGAAATAGTCCCAAATCCTTCAAGTCCAATCCAAAGCCAATGTGAACATTCTTTTTGACCGACTGATGAGAGGAAGGTGATGTAGTTTGAAAGCTCAAAAGGCATAAAAAAGGGCCCAACAAAAAATGCGGATAGAAGAAAAAGGCAAGGGAAAATTTGTCCTCTTTTTTGAATTTGTGGCCACACCACACCTTACCATTCTTTATTCTCATCAACACCTACATGATTCGTTGATTGGCGTGTTACGTGGCGGTGCCTCCACATGGCCTCTTTTAACTAGATCCAGGAGCTGCCACCTCAATAGGAAATAAAGATAGATGGATAACCAAGTAGCTAAGATATTGGAACTTTGTAGATAATCAATACGTGGCTGTCTTTATCAATCCAAAGATGTTTAAGATACAAATGTTTTGAATTCAGTAGAGAAAATACTTTTCTGAAGTAACCACAAATGATTATTCAGCGAAAAGAAAAAATAACTTGCTTTTGTGTAGATAAAGATGAACATTTATAAATCGTACTTTTTTTTTTTTGTCGACTCTTGTTGATTACATGAGCCACCAAGAAAAATTGTTAACAAAGGAAAAACAATCCTATCTTCTGGCCAAAGAGTAAAAGAAGGAAAATATAAAACATTAATGAGGGAAAATAATCTGCATCCCTAATGATTCTATTTGTTTAGAAGTAAATCATAGTTTATAAAATTATGATTTTTAATTAACATGATAGTGATTAGATATAAGAAGGATCATTGGGTAAATCTAATCAAAATTAGCACTAAGTTTCTTTTAAAAAGAGTTAAAACAGTTCATGATATTTGTTGTCAAAATTGTATAGTACAAAAGAATTGACCTCATTTGCAATTTCCTTTTTATGCCACGATTTCAAGTTGCACTTGAAACATCTAATTTAAACATAGAGCACATGCACTGTTCTCTCGGATAGTGTTACATGCAGACATTAATGTTTTGTGCTGTGTGGTCGGTCCTGTAAGAATCTATCAGAATTACTCAGTAGCTTTTAGCAGCTGTAAGTGGCTCCTTACTGATGGCACTTGGTTTCACTGCAAAATCACAGTTGTCTTCTAATTAATAAATTTCAGAACTACCCGAATTACACTGCCAACAAGTCCAAAGAGACTAACTGCTCTTAAAATTTTTTTCTTTTTCAGGACGGTTGAGTTGACAAGTTATTGAGAACAAATACAGTGATGTGAATGATATGCCCATATAAGAATTAATTCTTATATGCCCATATAAGAATTAATAACAATATATTCACTCAGTTGTTGTGAAAAATGTTGTGGTTATGGTAGTATTACTCAATAGTATTAATCATCACATTAACCAGTAAGTATCCCTGAGAAAATCAGCCAATGGGATTAAACATATTTATATTAAATTTGCATACAAGCGTCTTGCAAGGCAAAAGAAAGAGAAAAAATAGACAGACGTGCACAGAACTGATACATCACTAGTGTTTTGTGTTCTGCATGGACTAGTCAGCAAGTCAGCAGTCAATGCTCCGAACGTGTCTAGCATTGGGTTTGTGATTTATAAATAATAAATATGTAGTAACATAAAGTTCACTGGGATCATCTTGGTTGGCATGATAATCATAGCCAAATCATGACCATAATTTTAAGATATAATGTAATAAACTTTAATAGCACATGGTACTATATCATAAAACAATGGCCATGATTCTGTCAAATCTTGAAATAAAGAAATCAAGTCATGTTCCACTTTCTAAAAGTTATTTTGGGGATGGGAAGGCAGTGAATCACTAATTAAAGAGTGTCATCATGTGCTTCTTGCTGTCATTCAAATTGGGGATTTTAATGTGTGCCTTGATTCTTCTTTCACATGGAAATGGATAGGCAATTGCAAATTTCTTAAGGATACAGCAAACTGAGCTACCCTCCCTCACATGAATGGTTTCACAATAGTTAGGCCTATATATTTTATTCAGGCTCTTTTGTTAATATAAGATGATTCGCCATATCCACATATATATGAAATGCCTTTCTCGTGCTGGCCAATTATGGGCCCATAAGAGTGCAATTATCAGTTAAAGTCCACAAAGTAAATTTCAGGGTAGAATACCAAATGAATGCAGCCAGTAAAATCCATTTAAACTAAGCTTCATTAATTTACATCCTTGAGATCTAACTCTCACAGTCTCACTCCCTGTAGCCTACTATTAAGAGAATACATAAGGAGGTTCAAGAACATTAAAAAAAGGCAACACAAAACACAATGGAGGACTCCAGTACTGAGTTTCCTGGCTTCCAAGCTTGTGTTCATAAGGATGACTTTGTATTTGGAAGATCTTTAAGCCGCCGTTTAAAAAGGCAAGCTCCCTGCCCTCTCCAGCTAAAGCCAAGAGTCCCTACAGCATGCAATGGTGCACCAAATCCATTTGTGAGTGGTTCTAATCCCTCTTCTTCGTCATCTTCTTCATTGAATTCATTCTATCACAGTAAAGAACCCATACCTCTACTTTCTCCTCTTGTGTTGCCTTCTTTTCTTGAATCTGCATATATTCAAGAAGGAAATACAACGAAATCCCATTGAATATCACAAGGTCAATAGACGTATGATCTGAGATATGTGCTGGATCTTATCTCCTGTAAAATGTATCCAATGGTTATGTATATTTAGTAGATTTTCTGCAATGTCTTATGATAAGTTTACGGATACAAGGTTGATGTTCTTCCAAAAAGGTTACTCTTACTTTGTTTTGTCTTTTTACTTGCTTTAGTGAGATAATAACTTTGAACTGATTCATTACCACTATCCTATAAGGCCTGCAATTAGCTCTTTAGCATGTTACTTTCACGGGCATCTATTAAGTTGCTTATCATAACTGGGGGGCCTCTTCAACAGTTTTACTATTCATGTAGATGTCGTGGTTAAAGTAGAGTGAAGCTAGATTTCCTTTTAAAGCTGCGTATTGCTTAGTTACTGGCATTAGAGATGATCTAGAAAAATATCACATTGGCTTTCTTAATGTTAGATTTGAATGAAAAGTCCAGCACTGGGGCAGGTTGCCTCAATTGGTAATTGCACATGGGGATAAAAGTCACAAGCAACTCTGATTAATCCAAGCTTATGCGACTGAGCCTGCTTCTTTGGAATTGGATCCAGATTAGCATATTGTTGCAAATATATCAGATGTACATAGCCTAATCTTTCTGCTAGTGCTTGTCAACTTCAGTAAATTCCGCAAGGCTAGCCAAAGTCGGATAGAGCTTGTTTTTAGGACCTGCATACAGGAAGCAAATTCAAGTTCTCAAACAAGTCATTGCTGCTACTCTCTACGAACTTGACTACATAATAGCTAGTTGTTACAAACAGCCCATGAGTATGAAGTGTTACCATTAGAAGCCTTGTTAACAATTTAATAAGTAACAGAATCTGTAATTATCTATTGGTGATAGACCTAAGTGCAATTATTAGGGTATTGATAAAGATAAAACAGACATTGTATGATACCAGAACCAGTAATAGAACACAAGCATTAACAAATTTACAAAGCAAGCGATAAGACTCATACCTGCAATTTTCATATGCGCCTTAACCTTTGTGCTCCTTGCCTAGTTGGGGATTAAAATCGACGAGCAGTCTTCTTATTACATGATGAAAAAGGTGTTTAAAAACTACTACTTGGATTATAAGCATAATAATCAATCTGCTGGCAACCTTTACCTAACAGAAACTTAAAGATGGAGTGCCGACAATTCTGGCCTTGAAAGAAAACCACAAAGATGTGTAGATTGAGATAATATGTAGCCCCTGCAAGCCATGTTCATTTACAGAATTAGCATATATAGCTTCTATTGCCATGTTGGAAAACTATCAACATAACAATAATGTGTGCGGAGTTTTTGAGCTAAACAAAAGTTATTTTTTATTTTTTCAGTTCATTGAAGGCTTATTGGGACAATAGACTACATAATGGGAGTCTCAAATTATGCCATGATAATGGACTTTACCAACTGAATTCATTGACATCTACAAAGTAATTTCAGCATGAATTCCATCAAATCTCTTCTTCTTCTTCTTTTTTTCTTGGTAACGGTTCTAAGTATGGAAACTGTAATACATACTTTGAGGGTTCGCGTGAGTACATAATCATCTATCAAAAAAAAAAAAAAAAAAAAACGTGAGTACATAATCAGACAATTGATCTTTCCACAAACTAGTTGGTATTTCAATGTGTTTGCACACTCAATAGATTTCCTGAATGAATTTTGAAGCTGATTTGTGATTAATTCAGACTCTTGGTGTATGCTTCTTGTTGTTCCATGTGTTACTCTTTGTCGCATCTCTAGTTGGAGCTGTGATGCAGTTTGTATAGTCTTGGTTTTTCTTTAATAAACAGCTAGTGTTTTGCTTCTGGCTCTTGGTTACAGTAGAAACCAACCAAACATCCATAAATGGAACACAAATTGAGCACGTGTCCCTTCCTCACCTCCTCCTCCTCATAGCATGCAACATAGTCACACCACACATGTGAACCCTCTACTCCACGCCGATCATGTCATCATTTTCTTTCCATTCTTTCAAAAACAAATGTGTATAAATATTAATATATGCATTATGCCTTAATCTTTCTCAAAACTAATTATAACTTATTAATCATGATATGATTATCACTTTTCACTGCTACCATAACATACCACATGCATTATAAATGTATACAAATACATTGGACATAGACACCATTTATTTCTTTTTTGTTTAAAATCGCCCGAAAAAAAAAATCTCATTTCTCTATTGTATACATATATGTATGCTAATGTAGTATTCAAGACTAGATTGAATGGTTCAATTTCGCAAAGAACCATATGTCATTTTCATCAACTTCAAGAGATAGAGATTATAAAAGCTCTTAACAAAGGATTTTTTTTTTTTAATAAAATATTACATGCAAATAGTTTTCCTGATATGCTTTTTTGTGGTGTACCAACTTTCTCTATATGGTACTGATTCAACAGGCACATAAAATCATGCATAATAATTTAGTTAAGAATATTAATGTGATAACAAATCTGATTGATGTTACTTTAACAACAAATCATTTCCATCACATTGGAATACATTATATATCACAGATTATGGTTTTACATCACTCTATTATTATTATTATTAATTTTTGGAGTTATGTTTACTGGTTATGGTCCGGCATTTGATCTACTTGGTCCATTTCGGTCCTATTTGATCCATTTTAGTTAAATTCGATTTGATTTGGTCTATTCGGTCCACTTTGGTTCATGTTAGTCGGTCCACTTTCGTGTATTTACTTAAGAATAAACAAATAGACCAAATAGACCGAAATATTTACTTAAGTCCATTCAATATTTCAGTCTATTTGGTCCATTCAATATTAACCCAACAATATTGTCACCCTAGACCCTAGTCCCTAAGTTTAGTCCCTATGTAATTATATGATAAGTTTTGATTATCATGATAATCTGTTTAAGAGAATGATAAATTTGAAATTTAAAAATTTTGTACCAAAATAAATTAGAAAAATATAATGCATAATAATAATAGTTAGAAGAATATAGACCCCTTCAAAAAAAAAAAAAAAATTTAAAAAAGACACCAAAAATAATAAAATTATATATTTGTAAAAATAGAGAGATAAAAATTACTTTTTAGAAGTTGTTTAATTTTTAGGGAAAACAAATTATCTACAATAAAATTTATAGAATAAATTATACGTTATACATTATTGTTGCTACAACTTTGTTGAGCCACATCAGCGGCCACATCATCCACCCATTTTTAACATTCTCTCTCTTTTTTTTTAACTATTTTTTTTCTTATTAATTTCCCAACTTAATGTTATATTTTCTCCAACTTTTCCTATTCCTTTTACATTTTCATCTCCCCACTACTATCTATCTCATTATCACTTTTCCTCTTTCCCTTTATCTTTCTTTATTTTTTACTTTTCTTATTCCCCTCTTGCTATAAATTTACAATTCTCTATTTCATTCTATATATAGTTTTTCCACACACACAAGATTATTTCTCTCTCTTTCTCTCTCTCAAAATTTTTTTTCTTCATTTTTGGTGGATTTAAAATTTTTTTTTTCTTGCATCTCTACTTTAAGTTGATGAATTTTTGTATTATTTGGAACTCTACTTTGCATTGATGTGATTTGGTTGTGTTTTTAAGTTGTTATCATTTTTTTTTTCTTCTTTTTGATTTCATAGATGTAATCTTATTGCATTATATATAAAGATAGTATATAAGAATATAACATTATTTTATTGCATAATATGACTCGGATAATTTGGTTTTATGATAATATTTTTCTTTTTACTTTTTTCTTCTCATATTATTTTCTATAAATTTTTTATTATTCTCTCACATTCTCTCTTGAAAAATGGTTATTCTCTCTCTCTCTCTCTCTCTTCATTTTTTTATTCTTTCTTGCAACTCTACTTTATATTGATGAATCATTATGATTTTTAGAACTCTATTTTGGATTCATATGTTTTGATGTTGTATTTTTTAGTTCCCCATTACAAGCAGTAGGTCTCTCTCTCTCTCTCTCTCTCTCTTATAGTTTTGGTTTGATTTTTGTTTGAGTTAATACTTGATTATTTTGGAAGTAAGAATTTGAGTTTATATCAAAACACAATCTTGGCTATGCTGATAACAGATCGACATTCGGTCCATTTCGGTCCACTTCATCAATTTGGTTCGGTTTGGTCTACTTTAGTTCACTTGAGTCAATTTTAGTCCAATTCGGTCTACTTCGGTCCACTTCAGTTCAATTAAGTCCATTCGGTCTACTTTGGTCAATTCGGTCTTGTTCGGTCCATTCTGTCCAATTCGGTTTACTTCGGTCCAGTTCACTTAGGTCTATTCGGTCCAATTTGGTCCATACGGTCCACTTAGGTCTATTCGGTCCAGTTAGGAAAATTCGGTCCAATTTAGTCCATACTTTCCACTTAGGTCTATCTAGTCCAATTTGGTCTATTCGGTCCATTTAAATATATTCGGTCCAATTGGTCCATTCGGTCTATTCGGTCCATTTCAGATTACTTCGGTCCATTTTGGTATACCTCTACTTAAGCATGGCAAAATACAAGTTTGGGTTGAGAGTACTACTGATTATTTAAGTAATATCAATTGTAATTTTATGATAAGCTTTGGTTATCATAGTAATCTCCTTAAAAGAATGAGAATTTGAATAATAACTTTGAAACTTAAAAATTTTAATTGTACCAAAAGAGATTAGGAAAATATAATGCATAATAACAATAGTTAGAAGAATATGGACAATTTCATAAAAGAATAATATCGATCAAAAACATCAAAAATTATATATTTGTAAAAATAGAGTGATGTAAATTACTTTTTGAAATTGTTTAAGTTTGAAGAAAAAAATATCTAAAATAAAATTTAGAGAATAAATTAGACATATTTAGTATAAGTTTGTTATAAATTTTGATTATCATTATAATCTCTTTTAAGATAATGAAGAATTTGAATAATTTATTTAAATAAAAATCTCACACACACACACACACACACACGTATATATATATATATATATATATATATATATATTTGCTTGAAAGTATAATCAATCTTGTGCAATTCATTTAAAAGTAATGATGTTAAAACAAACGAGTAACTACCCTAAAGATTAATTAGATTTGTATATTCATAGCCTTAAGATTTAGAAAAACTTTTACTTAAATTTTTTCAAACTGAAGTGGACTAAAATGTTATGTTAATGTGGCTTAACAAAAGTGTAGCAACAATAAATGCTATACTTAAGATTTTAGATATTATGAGTTTGAGATTTATATTTTTTAAAAATAAATTTGGATTTAGAATTGGTACTCTCAACCCAAACATGTCTCTTTCTTCTTCTTCTTCTTTTTTTTTTATTTTTTATTTTTCTATATGTAAGTGCACTAAAATGGATTGAAGTGGACCAAAATGGATCGAGGTGGTCCAAATCGACCGAAGTGGACACAAATGGACCAAATAGAACAAAGTGGACCAAATGGACAGATTGAAACCAAAGTGGACATAATGGATCGAATATGAACAGATAGTACCAAATAGGACCATATTGGACCGAATAGGACCAATGTTGACTAAATAGGACCGAAGTGGACAAAATGGATCGAATAGAAGTGGAAAAAAATGACCAAAGTGGATTGAATAGGACTGAAGTGTACTGAATAAGACTTTTAAATATTTATCATTTTTATTGCATTTTTAGGGCTCATATTTCTAATTTCTAATGTTTATTTTGTTTGTATTTTTTAACTCAAAACTAAAGCGTTTAGCTCAAATATAATAAAATCTCATACTTTTCAACCCAAAAAAAAAAAAAAAAAAAAAAGAATTTTTGAGCTACTTGAAAATTCAACCTACAAAAAGAATCAATTTAAAGCTCAATTAGTCCAAAATGGACTGAAAGGGACTGAAATTGACCGAGTGGACCAAATTGGACCGAATGGGACCAAAGTGGAATGAAGTAGACCTAATTGGATTGAATGAGTCCGAAGTAGACCTATTTGGACTAAATAGCAACCGTTTAATTTTTAGAGAGAATAAATTATTTTCAACAAATTATATATTATATTATAATTACAAAAAAATTATTTATTTCCACGCATTATGTGGGTCTACAACTAATATATTATAAAAGTTAGATCCCACAACTGGTGCATGCACAAAACAGTGACAAGTAGCGCATGTTTCTATCTGTTTAGAATGAAGTGGACAAATAAAGCCACATGGCAAGTATTAATTTGTCCATAGCATAACACATTTGACATGTGTCAATACATTCAATTCAATTATAGAATATTCCTTAAAAAAAAAAAATTTCAATTATAGAGTGAACTCATTTCCTAAATTAATGTATGTTATAAATATTATGTATTTAATACTCTTAAATTTAATAGTGTATGTATAATTGTATATATTATTTACTAATTCTTATTTTTTTGTTGCTATTTACTATTCACATTTGATAATAATAATTATAATTACTTACGTTTGAAGCCTCACAAAAGTTGTATACTATCTTTTAAAAAAAAGTTTTAAAAAATTAATTTATAATTATCTAATTTTTTTAAACTCTCTCTCTCTCTCTATATATATATATATATATATATAAATATAGGCAATTAAAATTACATTTAAACACACAATTTTTCTTCATCTTCTACAACATTTCAACTTTCTCACCCCCTTCTTAATTTAATTATCTAAACATACAATGTTTCCTCATCTTCCCCAACATTTCAACTTTCTCACACCCCTAATTGGTAATACATTTTTTTCTTCCTCTCTATATTTAAATATGTTCTCTCTTTGTCTCTCTCATAACTTCAAGCTTAGAAATTGTGATTGGGTAAATTTGCTACCCTTACAATTTTGTTTATGATCTCTACCATTAGAGGTCTCCCTCTCTCTCTCTCTCTCTCTCTCTCTCTCAATTATGTTTTCATAATTTTTGTTTGTAATTTTTAAGGGAAAGTGAAAGAGAGTAACAATGACTTTTGGAGTAGCTTGGAGTTCCAATCTTTCCAAATATACATAAAAGTTTTGACTATTTTATATCAAAAATGATTGTGTATATATGTCAATTTTTGTCAATGTAAAACCTATCTCCTATGATTGTGTATATATGTCAATTTTTGTAAACGCAAACCTATCTCCTTAATGTATTTTGTTTCTAAAAGCCAAATAGACTCCAATGGCAGAATTTTCTCCCTCTCAAGACTCATATTTTATTGAATTTAATAGCTCTACTCAGTAAGCTTCTATTTTCTCTCTTTCTTACTCTATTCTCACAATTCAATCTTTTGATATAATCACCAAATCAAAATTATCCAAATCACTATATTGATTGTTTAATCTCTGTATTAATGGATTCTTATAATTCTAATCACATTTCATTCGTAGGGTAATTGATTAGGGTTTGAAATTATTTTATGTAATTGGATGAGATTGTAATTATGGGTTACTTGGATTGAAATAATTCCTTTGGAATTTTTCTTGCAATGCATCTCCAAGTCACTTGATATGCAGTTTTCATGCCCAATAAAAATTAGATTGTTTGGATATTTTTTAAAAGTAGTAAAATTAAAGTAAACGTGTTCAATAGATTTTGTTTGTCGTTTGAGGACTTAGAATGTGGTGGAGTTGGGATATATTCCAACTCTATAAATGTGTAATAGACTAATACTCATTTCTTTGATTTATAACAATTTCTATAATTTTGATAGTATAAATTTCTCGTTTCTCAAAAAAAGAAAAGAAAAAAAGATAGTATATATTTCTCACCTCTATTTTTTAAAACCAAATATCTAATAAAAATAACACTTTTTAAATCGTGCCTACTTATAGGAATTGAATATTAAAAAGTAAAACGGTGAGAAGCACGGGTTAACAACTAGTATGTATAAAAGTAAAGATCCCACATGAGAGAGTATGAGGTTTTACTACATGGTAAATTCTATAACATTCTAGGTTTCTGTCTTGTTAAAATTTAGTATTTATGTCAAAGTATTAATTAATGACAAATACATTAATTTTCAAATTCACGATATGCAAAAATATGGCATGGTTATTACTAAAAGCCTTATCCCCTCTTAACCAAACAGAGCTAAACTTCCCTTTTTATATTAAATCCATTGGAGGGGTTCAAGTGATAGCTCATAGTAATTAAAAGCATCTGTTTTGCCCTTTTTGTGTCCTAGGTCTATAGTTCATAATTTATGGATTTGTAAAAGATTGACTAAAATGTAAAACATCGTTTTTTTAATTATTAGTATATTTAAATAATTTCATACTTGAATCTTGAACATCGTATTTGGAACACTAGTGTCAGCGAAGCAATAACCTTTTTCTTTTTAAATATTGAATTCCACAATATATTAATGTTAGGTTGTTTTGTCCAATATAAACGGTTAAATGTTTAACTTTGAAACACATTGAAAGAAAAACTAAGACATTATTTCTAAGGATTCTCGATCGAGAAAATATGAACTCTATATTTCAATAAGCATAAATTATTCTGTAAAATCAAACTGTATTAATCTCCATTTTTGCATATTTATGTGCAAGTTTGGTACTGGTTAACGAAATTTTCCTTTTACAAATTTTACTCTTTTTAAAAATCACTTTATCATTAAATTTTATTAATATCTTTTATTGAACTGGTTGTTGAACCAATAAACCATTATATAATTAGTTCATTAATGGTTCTGTAACTTCTGTTGTAATACTATGCCATGAACCATTAGACCTTAATCCACGCAATTAACCTATACATCAAACAAACCCACCCCACGCTTAAAGTCCAAAACACCTACCATCATATTGGTCGGAACACCCCCATAGAGTCTAACATGGATTGGCCAAATACCTTATGAGTAATTTTAGGGCATTACAAAATTTATTAAATAATTATTATAAATTAATATATCACTTTTTTGGTAGTAAAATTGACACTACTCGTAACATTTAATTTCCACGAACACAGCACAAAAATACACTTAAATTGACTAGAAACTACCACACCTTTACCGCGCACCACAACCAAAAACATATGGTAAAGGTTGAGAATTGACGATGGTGATGAGAAGCAATTTCAATCTCCTTGATGAATCCATGGTTGGTAATAGCATGGGCACAGTTTGATTGGTGGGGTGTGAACCTAGGTTTGGTGATTAGTGTGTAAGATTATATTGAAGAAGGTGCAACGGGTTTAGTCAAAGTTTGAATTTCATAATTTTGCCATTAGTAAAACTAGTTCTGATTAATGATTTTGCTTTTAATAGCGTATCCTTGTCCCTATTTGTGCTTTCTATGATTTTTAATTAACAAAGGAATACTGGAATAGAGGCAAAGTACAAGACACAAGATTGATACATATTCATTTTAAAACACGTGTAAGTATTGCGTTTGTATCAATACTCAAGCCTATAGGAGTGAAGTCAAACTCTTCTTTAAATTACAACTTCCAAGAAAATTGAAGATAGTTGCATGTTACTTTCCCAGTATCTTCATAGTTGATAAGGTCGTATATAATTTTGAAAAACTAGGCCAGTATTGTAATTTGTAGGCAATTGGGGTAAAAATGAAATAAAACAAGTTTTATGTGTATTTGGTCAAAGAGAAATATGATCCTCCTAAATCTTCTCTTCCCAACTCCCAAGCATCAAGACTAGACTAGTCACTAGAGACGTAGCTAATTTTGCATCTAAACCTAGCTAGGGGACAAGGGTGACAATATTGTTTGGGTTAATAATAATAATAAGCAATCACAGACCAGTAATGAATAGACAAATCTGAATGTAATGATTATACAAATCTGAATCTCATAGCTCGTGGAGCTCGTTTTAGCCGCCAGTTAATACTCAACAAACCCACACCCACGTATCACACTTTCCTAATCTCAAGCTTTATTACTCATACCACTTACCCACCACACTTCTTTTCTTTATTCCTTTCTAATCATTGAAACCGTTATTTACTATTTTTCAATTGTAATTACTACAATTCTTCTTTATAATTAATTACTATCTTTATTTTAAAATCAAATAAAATTAGTAAATAATATATTTAATTTTTTAAAAACAAAAATAAAGAGTATATCAGTAAAGTATTAAAAGGATTATGGTTTTTTTTTTTGAGAAAAATTAAAAGAATTATGTTTGTTTTAGCTTAATGGAAAATAATACTATATTTTGAATGATTGGGAGTGCTTAAAATTCCCAATGACAAGAACAATTAGGATGACCAAAGTATTGATGGACAATATTGGTAGTATTGGCAGTGAGAAGGTGATGAAATCCAAGGGTTTTTCATGAATCACATTACAATTTTCCACCATTTTGTTATAATTTTTCAATAATGATGGAAAATGTTGTCAACTAACCAAAATTTTAAATTGCACCAAATATATATAAAATGAGAGAGATATTTATGTTAAAAAAAAGTATGAAGTATTTTATTATAAAGTGAATCTATTCTATTTTTTGAAAAAAAAAAAATTATGAAATTTTTTTGGTGTTTATTAAAATATTATACCTTTATTATTATTTAACATTTAGTTCAGTAAAAAAAAAAAAAAAATTTAGTAGTAAAAAAACAAAATTGGGGGTGAGAAAATAGATACTCTTTCTCTGTCTAGGTTTCACTTTTGGTTTTTGGTACCAGACTGAAAAACTACAAAATATTTTTTCAATTTTCAAAGCCCTCCCATTCCCATTACCATCTCACACTCACAAACACATACACACGCCACTTACCTCGTTACCTCCTCTCTCTTTCTCTTTCTCTCTCTAAAAAGGCTAACTCTCTCTTTCTCTCTCTCTCTTTATTTGTATAACCAAATTCGAAGAGCGAGGGTTGGTTTTTGTTTTCTTTCTCATAATCAAAATTATCTTCAAGAGGTAAGCTTCATTTTTTGCTTCTTTACTCTTCAATTCATCCTATTTTCCATTTTCAATTCACTTCTTACAAATTTGGGATTTTTTTTTTTTTGTTACTTGCTTATTGCTTTTGTATTCAATTTTTGTGCTTTATTCGGAATTACTGCAAAAAATTAGGGTTTCGATTGTCTCTGAAAAATTCGCAAAGCTTTCATTTTTTTCTCCGTCGTATTATGATCGAAGATGACGGTTATTTGTTTCAATTGGAATGTCATTTTTACGGTTTTAGATTAAGGTATGTACCAAGCTTTGAAGCTAAAATCAATAGCTTTTGCAGTCTTTTTTAGAATTCAATTATGGACATAAAGATGCTTTTTTTTTTTTTTGGATTTAATATCATAGTTAAGGTGTCCATTCCTTTTTCTTTTTTGGGAAAAAAAATATATTTCGCGGAAATTAGTAAGAATATTCATGTGGGTCTTAGTTGTAATGCTGTTCTTTGTTCTTAGTCAAGTTTTTCTTTGATTATGGCATTTATTGTTGAGTCTTTGTATTGTTCTGCTTGCTTTTTCACCTGATATTGTGAAAATCCACTAGGGTTTAGGCAATGAGTTGTCCGCAGGAGTCGTAGATGAATATTGTGCTTCTATTTTCACATCCAGATTTGTTGGGCTTTATGCGCGTGCGCGCACATGTGCACTTAGACTAGGTTTAAATTATGCATGGTGTAATTGATGCAAGACATTTCAAGAGGCTTTTTTAGTTTTTACATTTGGAGCCTTGACACAAAACCTTTAGCTAGCAACAGTAGCTAAGCCAGCAACCCTAGTCCTCTTGTAACTAATTAGTTAGTTAGTTAGATGATTGTTTAAGCATTGGCCAATAGGATTTAGACACTTGTCAATCATGTAGAAGGCTGCCAATGCCAAACAATTAATATAAGTACCAGATTGTAGTTACCTTGTAATCAGTATTGATATATGACTGAAAATAAGCCTTGAGAGCTTCTCTATAAGAACTTTGTGTTCTTTGCAGAGGTGTCTAACCACCTATCAATTTGTTCTAAGCAACTAACATCCCGTTTAGTTCTAAATCATATCACAGCCCATCATATTTCCCTGAATCAGTAACTCTTTGTTAATGTTACATTTCCCTGAATCAATAACTATAGATTGGAGTAGTATTTAGGTAATCCCGCAGTGGGATTGTGCATTCTCTTTGGATTTATGATACACAACATTTCATATTAATTGAATGTCATTTACTATCCAATCCGTACACTTACTTTTTTTTAAAAATGTTATGTGAATATGTTATAGATGAGATATTTCTTAATCTCTCATTTGATATTTTGTAAGCATAAATGGTATGGGTAGACAACATAATCCAATGGTGGTTTTGTGAAAGTGATCATCGATGAAAAATTTTAACATTGACAAATAGATATCAGGTGCAAACCTAAACCTATATATGTATTGATTATGGACATGATGTTTGTTGGTTGTGAAGTAATGATATCTTTAATACTCATATCCTGCATATATTTTTTCCAGGCAAAAATAAATGAGTGGAAAAGGAGTATTAAGAGGTCATTCTCAAGCCGAAACTTCTTATGGGAAGAAAAGATCTAAAATTGGCGAGACTAAAGGAAATCTTGATGATGATGATGATGATGTTGTTCTCATTGATGTTGACAGTGACTTATCTAGTAATGTTATTATCATTGATGTTCCCAAGCATATACGGCAAAGTTTAAAATGTTCCAGTGCAAATAGAAAGGGTGCAAAATTTCCACATCAGGGTGTTATCAGCATTGATGATGATGAAAGTGATGTTATGGACCATCCTGGGATTGGTGAAAAAGGTTGTGGGGATTTGGATAGTGATGCCACCTCAAGCAAGAGATCTTTTCCTTCTTCTAGTCGTATGCAGAACTCTGTAGATGTAGATGGTGATGAATGTTGCTTTGTCCATGAAAATAGATCTTCCTTCAAGTTGTCAAAGTGCAACCAAACGTACTCAGGGAAAGCTCCCAGTAGAAATTGTTATGGCTTAGGATCTGAGTCTGAGAGTGCTTCATCTGATAGTGATTGTTCTGAGTGTGAGCTTATGGAAGGTTCTTTCGGAAATGAACAGTGGAAAAAAGCTTCCTTGAAGAGAAAACATGATCGCAACGGTCAATCTGGTTTAGATGATCAGACTAGTTTTTCTGGTTCCCATGCTGATATCCATACAGATTTTGAAGAAGAAAATAAGACAGAAAAGAAACCAGCGGTCCCTGTTTGTTCAAGTTCGAGCAGCCAAGATCATGAAAAAGAATTTTTATCTGCTTTCTTTGCAAGTGGTGGTGGATATGTGGGGGGTACTTCTTTTGATCCTGGGATGGAAAGCCCTTGTATGAAATCTGATCCGAGAGTTCACCAGACATTTGCAGAAGATCCTCCTTTTAGCTATAAGTGGCAGAGGCCCTATCATGTTAATGGTGGTGGCAGTGGTTTTTGCAATGGAGAACAAAGCCAGCAAACACCTCCATCATCAACTGCTCAAGAACAGGTTGATTCACAATCTAAATATGCAAGGCCCAATCAAAGAGGTGAAATGCGTGCTGATCTTGACAGAGTAGTAGCAAGGAGCAAAGTTGACGAGTCTCCTCAGGCACCTTCTAGTTGCAACACTTCTGTTGAAACTCATGTTAATCTTGAGAGAACTGTGTCAAACCAAGTTGGTTGCAATGAAGAACAGGTTAATGGTGCTCGCAATGGTCTTTGCAACACCCTTGAAGAATCTTTCTTTTGCAGTATCCCTTCGGAAGGCAAGTCAGAGATCAGTAACAAAAAAGCATTTTCTGAAGAAAATTCTGAGCAAACATTATTGTGGAACACTCGTTGTGATGAAACACAAGTAGTGGAAGCAAATGAGACATATGATTTAAGAAATCCAATAGTTTCTCAGGATGGAGATGTTACTCCTGTGGTTGAAAAAAATATAATTAATGAACGAGAAAAGATGAAGGCGACTGATGAATACAAGCGAGCAATAGAAGAAGAATGGGCATCCAGGCAGCGACAGTTACAAATTCAGGTTTGGCATGTACATTAATAGCTGGGGTAGTTGATTTTCAGCGGTGTTCTATTCTCTTCCCTACCATATTTACCTCTTGCAATCGTATTGTCCTATGTATTTGTGTGACTGAAAAATTCTTGTTTTCCCAAGTCAGACTCACATTTTCTTATTCTGTCAACTGAGCATGCTCTTATGTGTATGAATATATGATTAATTCCAGGAATTCTATACAAAAAGCACATGCTTAGTAGAAGCACATTGGCAGCTACCTTTTTTTCCCCCCTTATAATACATTTCATGCACAGGTCAAATATATTAATTTGCACACTTTATCCACCTTCACATTATTCTCAACCATCTCACTAACATGTGGCAATGTCAAGTGTATGATTGATGATAACATTTAATGATCTTATAAGATTTGATTATGTAAGTATATTAAGTTGATTAAGAATATGTATAATGGAGCTGTAACTAGTGTGAGTACAAGTGGAGGCATCTTTGATGAGTTGCTTAATACTATAGGTTTGCAACAAGGATCAACCTTAAGTGTGTATCTCTTTGTAGTAGTGATGGATGAGCTCGTTAAATCGATTCAAGAGGAAGTCACATGGTGTATGCTTTTTGGAGGTGGCATAGTTTTAGCGTATGAAACTAGACATGTAGTTAATGTCAAGTTAGAAATTTGGCTACACACTTTAGAATCTATAGGCTTTTGGTTAAGTAGGATTAAAACAGGCTACATGGAATGTCAGTTAAATAAAAGTAGAAACAAATATTTGTTAAACAAACATGGAATGTAAGCTTAATAAAAGTAGGAATTTTTTTTTTTCCAAAAAATGTCAATTTTTTTATTATTATCCTCTCCTTTCAAATTTGTTGTGTCCGTATGTCCTTGTTGCATCATATCCATGTTTATGTCCTCTATGCTTCATAGCCTATTGCTATTTTTCCCCATATGATATGCAGAAAATTTGTTGCTTATGTTTTAAATTTTGTAGCAAAGATATAATACGCTGAATGTTGACAAGAACGGATGTTGTTAGATGTTCTTAATAAACAATTTTATTATCTGAATTTAAATATGTTTGGTCTTTTACAGGCAGAAGAGGCACAGAGGTTGCGTAAAAGAAGAAAAGCTGAAAGGCGTTTATTGGACATGCAGAGGAGGCAAAAGCAACGGGTGGAAGAAGTGAGAGAGACTCAAAAGAAGGTTTGAATTCAAAATTAAGATTTGTTATATTGTCTGTTTTAAATAGTTCTCAACTTTAGCCAGACATGACTTACAGTGTCCAAGATTACTCTTAACCAATTATGTTTTTCCCCCATCTGTTAAATGATGTCAAATCCAGGATGAAGAAAATATGAACCTGAAAGAGCAACTTCGAGTTGAAATAAGGAAGGAACTCAATAAATTGGAAATGACTTGTATTGATATGGCCTCATTGCTTCGTGGCTTGGGAATACAAGTTGGAGGTGGTTCGTATCCCATGTCACCAGAGGTTAGTTGCCTACATATACATAATGACACATGCATAAATAGATACATTGAGACATTTATACATATGAAAATACATACAACAACAATCAAGCCTTAGTCCCAATTTTTTTTAGGGGTTGTATAGGAATCCTCAACAAACACACATAAATATGCCTTAGTTCTCAATTCTTATTAGCATGGTGCAAGTGAAGTTTTTCATACAATTTAATGGATTTACACATTTAATGGAGCCTTCTTGTGTGTGTGGGAGGGTGGGGATGGGTAGGTATTAGAAGTGCAATATGTTGCTTCTAGGTGTAGATGGAGATGAATTGTTGGTAAATTATGACCATATATTGTATGTTGCAAAAGGTAATTGGAGTGGGAGCTAGATTGATCCTCTTTTAGTACTATAGGAGTTGTGTGATTTGTTTCTGTTTTTTGTTTTTTTAACCATCAGAGGCTAAACCTGCTACATTACTCCAAATAGAGTTCTTTGCATCAGAATTATGTTGGTTTGGTTAAATTCTCATGGAACAAACCCACAGGGAAATTGGCTATTAACATTCCTCTTATCTATAACCTTTTCCTGTCCAGTTTTTTTAATCATTTTCTGATGAAGGGTAATGGTCATTTCAGGTGCACACAGCTTATAAACGAGCTTTGTTAAAATTTCACCCAGACCGGGCATCAAAAACTGACATTCGCCAGCAGGTTGAAGCTGAAGAAAAATTTAAGCTTATTTCTCGCATGAAGGAAAAATTTTTGTGACTTCATGTTTCTGAATGCTAACGGAAGGGTTTTAAATTCTTTTTTAGAAATTTATCAATGGTAGTGATTGTAGTCTTATGTGGTGCTTGTGTCTCATAGTTTCTGATTTCATTTATATTGTATCTGATGGCATTTTTTCTCTGAGCCAGCTCTTACCGGGTTATATTTGTAAAGCAGTTCACATTCTCTCTTATTGGTCAAGGAAATTATTGTTTGAGGGTTGTCTAGCTAAGAACGTTGTTGGTCAATTGACACCTCTTGGTGTATATAGCGGAAATGTCTAAGATTCAAAACTCCCTTTCAAATTATCAATTTTTTTTTTGTTTCTCCTTGAGGTTGGAAGTGAAAATGGGTATTTTTGGCATATTTGTGAACTGTGACATTGTGCAGGGATGGTGGCATTTCTGTCTCGCGTGAGTATTTCTCACCCCAAAAAGAAAACGAGGTACTCATGATCCCACTCTGTCTCATCTTGTATCTTGTGGAATAGAGAAATCGGGTGGGTGTGAACTGTTTTCTGGAACTACTAACCTTAATTGTGGATTGGAAGTAATGGAGTTGGTTTTACTTTGATTTATTTTCATTCTTTGGATTAGAATTTTGTTAGGGATATAACCAATTTTACCATATAAACTTTGCAAAATTTATTTATTCTTAGATAATTTTGTATGGCTCTTGACTTAGTCTTACAAACTAATGAGTTTTTCATCACAAAAAGGTAATCCAAATATTTGTTTATTATGGTTTTAAAATAGCATTAATTATATTCATTGTGACATTAGTTTGTAAGCTTTGAGTTAAAATTGGTGGTAGGTTTAGCATTTTCCTTTGAATTGATTTCACTCTTATTCGTTTGAATTTCTAGGAGGGAGGGATGGATTTTAATTTACTAATTTTTTGGGATGGTCTGTTGACTCTAACCATAGGTCATTGAGGTGTAATATCTGTTTTTTTCTCTAGTTAAATGATAAGAGAATTCCAAAATCCATTAACTCATTCATAATGGGTTAAATCTTATACACCACTAACAAGTAACAAGTTCATGATATGGGTAAAGTTTGATAAATCAACACATTGATGCGTAAAATTTTAAACACAAGACAAGAAAAGTAGCTAAGAAACTTTGTTATATACTATTGAAGTGGTACTAATAACTATTGTCATGACAGTCTCTAAATATTTTGTAGTAAAATTGATATCGATTTTAACATTTTTCTTTATACTAAAAGGAAAAAATATCAAGTTTAAATTATAATAATATAATGTTTATATTTCTTATATAAATGGAAAAGTTTTATAAGAGCATTAACATTGGTGGAGCTATAGTTTTAGCTATTTGACATCATCAAAAACTATTTTATCTATTTTACCTTCTTACTTTTACCTATACTACTACTAATGTTGTACACTTTTTGTATATTGTAGTGCTAAAAATACCAATTTAGCTTTTTAGCACCACCAATACTAATGCTATTAGGGAAAAGATAGAAAGGTACAAACAGAAAAACAACATAAAAGAAGCAACAAAAAAGAAATGAAAGAAATGTACAAAAGAGACATAGGACCACAATCTTTTCCCAAGGCATCCACCAGACAAAAGCAATTTACTTATAGGCCTGCTGTGTGGATTAATTAGGCATTGCTGCAACTATTTCTCTTCTTTCATTTCAAATTAATAGAGCCAAACTAGCTGTATTTTTTTACCCCATAGTGGCATCATCACTAAATTTAAATTGCCAAGTTTCACCCAAAGCTTTTTTTCCCCCCTCCACCAATATTTGAAAGAGCTATGAAATTCATCTCAAAGGCTTTTGAAACTTTGAGTGGGGAATTCTTGAAATTTGATCCGCCCCTTGCCCCGTAGTAAGTATTCCTCAATTTCCAAATAAAATCAAACACACTTTATAGCTCTTTGATTTCCTCATACATTGTTAGGACTAACCAGATTAGAACTGTCAGGCATGGCCTTATGGGCAGAACGGAGTGGAGTGGGAATGGAGCAAAGGTGCTTGCCACTGTTGTAACCTTATTTTCTCATATAATGGATTATTAGTCGGGCGCTTCAGTGAACATAGTCTGCATTGGCACACTACCGAGCCATGTAAATTCTCTGCATTTGTTAATATCTTCTCTCTTCTTTAATCTTTGTGTAAACATATTATTTCACAACAGGTTTGAAGCCTTCTAACCAGACATCATTTTCGCATCCATATACTACACAGAAACAAGTTCCTTCTCTCGACAGATGCAAGACACTAAGAATACCTTTCCACACCAAGGACCTGGTACCACATCTTCTTCCCTACTCCCAATAACAATTCACTCCATATTTGCAACATTAGCTGTGGGGCAGTCCTCGGTAGAAAAATAAACTACTCACTGCCGCAGATGTGTTCATTGTGCTTATTCTTCTTGTGTTATATATTACGTTTTGGTATGTCATGATCTTAATTAATGCAAACTTCCGTATGCGTTAGCCTACTTACTCTGACCATCTAATCAAGATCAAGAAAAGATCAAATTTAATTAGAATTAAACACACATAAGACAACAGTTATGACCAAATGGTCCAGTATATATCATTTCTTGAGGTCAACATGTTAATCCTCAAACTGGTCACCCTGGACTTCGATGTTATTAATTTTAGTAGTTCAATGTTCATTCACTTTTTGTGTAACTCATCAGTTTTCACTTACTCTTCCAAGCAACCAAATTGAAAGCTCAGCAACAGCTAGAATAAAAAAAAGGTACACATGAATGCATTGATGTATGGATGTTCTGTGTACGAGTGCACATATTATTGCCAGTTCTATTCTTCACAGTGAGTGTAGCAGCACTTGAAGTCCATGTTGTGGGCGAAGGGTAAGAAGCTGAAATGGTGAGTGCACATAGGCTGGGGATAGGGTGAAGGCGTAGCGTTGTAGAATCATAGAAAGAGCAATCTTTGTTTCAGTGGTAGCAAAGTTAAAGCCCACACAGTTTCGGGGTCCCATTCCAAATGGCAAAAAAGCAGCTATGTTGTTGTTAGTAGCTTTGGACACACCTTCTGAGAATCTCTCTGGTTTGAAAAGGTGCACATCCTCTCCCCATACTTGAGGGTCATGGTGAACTGCAATATTTGAGATGAGCAGCAACAGTTCAGCTGGAAGAGTGAGCTTCCCAAGTCTAGTTTTCCTTTCAACTTTTCTTCCTATTAAAAGTATATGTGGATATAACCTTAAAGACTCATTGATAATCATGCCCATCTGCATGGGAAAAAATGTCAAAATTTTAGAATTTGCAATTGAGCTGGATATGTGGTATGTTATTTACATAAGTAATTAATTTGAGTTTGAGATGTTCTTACAGTCTTGAGCTTTGTGATACCATCTGGATTTGGATTTTGGTGGCCAAATAAATTGAGAACCTCCTTTCTTGCTTCCTCTTGCCAATCAGTGTGGATCGCTAGAAGCAATACAGTCCACGCTAGCGAAGGATTAGTGGTTTCTTGTCCAGCAAAGTAAAATGTCTTGCACTCATCCACTAGATCTTGTATTGAAATCTTTGGGCTAGAATTGGCATCATGATAAGCCTTTACAAGTAATTGAAGAAAATCATTCCCAAAGCTGCCAACCTCTTCAGTCATTACCTACTCTTCTTTTTTCTTAATTATCTCTAATATAGAGTTGAATATTTCCTTTTCAAGCTGCTCTGATTCAATTTCATCGCTGGTTTTATAAAACATACTGTAAAAATAGACAAGAAATCAATTCACTAAGAATATAAAATGGGGACTAGTTCTTTGTTTCTCAATTGTTGGTTTAACGTAAAAGGGCTTACCTGATGCGAGGAAACTTGAGTTCATGAATATTTCTGGACGTTAACAAAGTCAATTTCATCAACATCTGAAAAATGTTCTCCCCTTCTAAGTAACTGCTCCCAAAAGCTGTCCTAGAAATCAGTTCTGATGTCAATAGCCTAAATTCTTCAAATACCTCAATCTCTTTGAATTCATGATGTTTCCACCTTTCTAGCATCACCTCCACACCGCTAATTATTGCTGGAATCATATTCTACATACAAAAGTGAACCCCTTCTAACAATACAGACTAATTTCTAAGATTTTATATCTATGTTTTTTTGTATATAATTTATTAATAAGCTTATTTTTCATTGAGTATTAAAGTGGACCAAACAGAGAAAGAACAAGAAAGGTTCTTGATTAGGCTTGAATCAATGATAATTGATATGCCTTGATTCAAGCCACAAAGCGGTTCTTAAACATGTGCAAAATGTGAAACATATCTTAACATTGTGTTTAGTTCCTCTTAAGACGATTGATTGAACAAGTTTTTCAATGCCAATAATAACTAGTAACACTTAGTTGGAAATAGCTTATTTAGCTGAAACTGAAAATTTTTTGCTGAAAGTAATAAACAAGTATAATAGAACCCATAAATAGTACTAACAAGTACAGTAGATCCTATAAATACTGAAAAAAATAAGCTAAATAGTAAAATAAACTGACTTTAAACCCTAATTCCAAATGCAACTAAGAGCTTACTTTCAGGCTCTTTGCATGGAAGGCAGAATTGGCGAGTTTTTGCATCTTTGCCCATTTTTCACCTTCAGATGTCACAAGCCCATCTCCTAAGAGCTTCTTTACAAAACCTTCAGTCGTCTTTTGCTTAGGGAACGCGTTGTCTCTATTATTCAGTACCTCTTTGGTAAGCTCTGGTTCTGTTAGGACCATTTGAGCTTGAGGACCGTTCCATTGAAGAAAATTCTTCCCTGGATCAAACCAAAAAAAAAGGCAAGAAAATGAAAAAAGACCAAATTTAGTAAACTTCAGCTAAAACATAGTTGAAAATATATAGTCTTTATGCTGTGTATTGTGCCTCTGATACTAATAGTAACATGAACTCATAATATGTACTTAAAGGGACAGATTTTCATATACTCATAATGAAAAAAAAAGATAAAATTGACAAAGCCATACTTCAAATTGAGTCAGGAGAACAAGTTGATTAGGGAAAGAAAAACAACACAAAATCCTAATTCAACTACTAATTTGCATAATTTGTTTTTACCATATTTGTTGACCCATGAGTGAATATGAGGCTGAGCTCTAGACACTATGTCATGTGATAAATCCATAGGCCTGCTCATGGCTTCTTTTGTCACAACTTCAATGTAGTATATTGTGAGTAGTTGCCTTTAATTTTCACATGGATTCACAATTTTTTTCTCAACTTCTTACTGTCTATCTATTGCACTACAGTTGTGGAAAAAACTATAAACAAAAGTTGTATCCAAGATTTTCTCTTAACTTATTCACTCCATATTTGCTTATTACATTTTAGCTCTCTAAGCATTCTTTGTCAGTGTTTGTATATGTTCCTGTTTTTGGTCAATGTTTAGCAAGTGAATGTTTTGTTTATTTTTCTTTAAAATTCTTTCAGAAAAATATTTTCAACATTTTACCGTGTTTGTTTCATTGTAAAATTTGATCAGACTTAAAAATATTGTCCATTGACCGTAATCATTTTGTAAAATTTTCTAAAATGTTTTATGAAAAAAGAAACTTGGTAAAATATTTTATAAAAAACACATACAATAGCTTTCTCCCCTCTTCCCTCCTCCCCCATCTGGCAGCTAGGTTGCCACTTTAGTGGTTGGAGCTGCCAATGGTGCCTGAGATGCACAAGTTTTGGTGGTTTGTGCTTGAAAAGTTTTACATTATACCAAACACCTGAAAAAACTGAAAATATTTTCTAGAGAATTAAATGAAGTGGAATTGTTGGCCCATAGATTTCAATATATACTAGTGACCTTCCCGACCCCCCCTCCTCCTAGTCTATTCTAAAACTATTATGATAGTTTTACTTAATTAAGCCATTAATGTACTAATGTTAATTCCGGTTAGTTCAACTAATATAGTCTCTTGTAACCGAATAAAAAAATTTGGAGTTTAAACCTTGACTACACTAAAAATCAATTTGTCTTTCATAATAAAGAGAAATAATTTTGGAGTTGACCACGTAAGTTAAAATTCTATAATAAGGCTAGTAATCAATTTCTTCATATTAACTTGGTACCATGATGGCTTTAGTTGGAGCATGGCTTGAATGACATGTTGGTAAAAGCAGAGCTAGTTCAATACAATTTGAGGTTTATGATGATAACTTTAACGATGCCTCTTTTGTATATAATTAGTTGGCTAAAATCCAAAACTGACCCTTTAAGTTTCAACTCTTGTCATTTCAATCCTCTAAGTTTCAGTTTTATCATTTCAGTTCTCTAAGTTTCAAATTTTGTCAATTCAGTATTTCGTTACTCTTCAGTTAAGTGCTGCAGTTAACTAAGCCAAAACGACGTTGTTTTGGGCTTTCTTTTTATTTAATAATTTTGTAATTTAAAAAAGAAAAGAAAAACTGTTATTAAAAAAAAAAAACAATTAACCTGAAAATCAATTAGCCTCACCGATTTTTGAGAAATATTGAAATTCCAAGAGACATGCATTTCTGCACATCTTCGACAAAATAGTGAGTGGGCTTCGGCCTATATTCTTCCTTCCTTTCAAGTTCTCCTGAAGTTGATTGGAGTTTGTTAAAATGGTGATGTTTGGGTAACCTCACATTATAGATTGGAATCTAGCTTCCCTTGTAAGTTGTAGTCATCATTGTTCCCTGTGTCTTATTGTGGTCTGTGATAGAGTTGAATCCTTTCAATATTTCCCTGCCACTCTTATCTCTAGCCAGGTAAGCCACTCTTCAACTTGGGCCTGCAATAACCAGCTATTAGGATGAGAAGTTGCTAGTTGGGATCCCCCCTTCCATCGCTTGATTCTTTTGGATGGAACATGGATGTTGTGTTCTGCCTCTTGCTTGCTTCGCTGGTAAAAGCTTTGTAATACCTGTCAACCAAATTATGACAAGTTAGTAATGTATGCTGTAGTTTTGGAACTTGCAGGTGTGTTTCTGAGAAATCGGTGAGGCTAGGGTATTGGTGGGGTGGGGTTTTTTGTTTTGATTTTCAGGTTAATTGTTTTTCTTTTTTTTCAAACAGTTTTTTTTTAATTACAAAATTTAAAAAAAAAAAAAGAAGCTTGGCTTAATTAATGCCAACACTTAACTGAAGTGTAACGGAATTCTGAATTTACAAAATTTGAAACTTAGAGAATTGAAATAACAAAACTAAAATTTAGAAGACTGAAATGACAAATGTTGAAAGGGTCAGTTTTGAATTTTAAACTAATTAGTTCATTTAAATTTTCTATTATATATATATATATATATATATTTATTTATTTATTGCTAATAACAAAATTTTCAAGTGATCAATTGATTCTATCCTATTTGAGATTTAATTAAATTTTATATTATGTGATCAAGCCCAATTTGTGTGGAAGTCCGAACCTTTCTATTCCCAACTTTATCAAAAGAAATACGCTTCATTCTCAGACCTATTCCGATCTATCCTTAATCTTGATTCAGCCCATTTTGTGGCTTCATTTTCTGTCATCCTGTGGAGTTTTTGGCAGCGACCAAACCAAATTCTAGAGAATCAATGCTCATGGAATCTTGGTATTTTAGTGGCAAAAGCTAAGGAACTTTTGACGAGTTTCTCGAGGTTAAAAAGAAAGTTCCCAAGATCGTCCATAACAGAGGTCCTGTAGGTTGGTCTCCGCCTCCATTTCGTAGCTATAAGGCTAACTTTGATGCAGCAATGTTTTCTACAACTTTGCAGGCTGGTCTAGGAGTGGTGAGTCGTGATTCTGATGAGAATATTGTTGAAGTTTATTCCTTCATGCTCTTGTGGAGTCTGTACTTGTGTTTCTATGGCTGCTCATATGAATTTCCTCATGGGTCTGAATCATACTTTTGCTTCAGTTAGAGGTCAAATTCTGTTAATGGAACCTTTTCCCTCGCTGAACAAGGTATTTTCTCTTGTTACACAAGAAGAAAGGCAAAGAAGGGTTGGGTCTAACCCTATTGCTACTGCTGCTCTTTTCTCCAAAGGTTCTAATGTTCCAAGCAAAGACAATTATTCTAACAAGCCTAATGCAAAGAAGGATAGGCCAATTTGTTCACATTGTGGTGTTGTTGGACATGTAGTAGACAAGTGCTACAAGATCCATGGCTATCCTCCTGGATATAAGACCAAGGAAAAGGTTTATTCAGCGAACCAAGTTTCATTCACTCCAGCCAATTCTGCAGATGGTATGGAAGAGCTAACCATGGTGGCACTCACTTCATCTCAGTGTCAACAACTTATGTCCATGCTTGAATCTCATAACTTGGGATCACAGCAGCCCAACTTGGAGCCAACTCTTGGGACTCATCAAGCAGCCACTCTCATCACTTAGCCTCCTAAAGCATCTCAGCATTCTGGTTCTTTCAACACAGCAGGTTTTGTTTCTGTGATTGAAGACAAAGAATTGGATAAAGTTACTTCTCTTTGCTTGCATACCTCTATTAGCTTAGACCATTCAGTTTTCTCATCAAATCTTATTGTTCCCACTGATATTTCCCCACAAGATTGGATCGTTGATAGTGGTGCTACTGACCACATGGTTCACTCTATTTCCTTACTCACAAAGATAACCTCAGTTGCCCACATATCTGTTAAACTTCCTAATGGTGAATCAGTTTTGTTTACTAACATTAGTCAAGTTCAACTCTCTTCTAATTTAGTACTTGGATGATGTTTTGTGTGTTCCTTCATTCCCTGTTAATCTTATCTCTATTGGCAAATTGACACACCATTTGAGGTGTTGCTGTATTTTTTTTTGTCTCACTTCTGTTTTGTTCAGGACTTTATGTAACAGAAGACAATTGGATTGGGTAGAAAGCATGGGGGTCTGTATATATTACAGCAAACCAAGTCTAAGCAGCTTTCTTATATTGGCAAATTGACCGTCTAATCAAGATCAAGAAAGGATCAAATTTAATTAGAATTAAGCACACATAAGACAACAGTTATGGCCAAATGGTCCAGTTCATATCATATCTTGAGGTATTTGGAAGCCCCCCATATGCTTTTAACTTGCACCAACTAATGATCAACATGTTAATCCGCAAATTGGTCACCCTGGACTTCGATGTTTTTATTAATTTTAGTAGTTCCATGTTCGTTCACTTTTTGTGTAACTCATCAGTTTTCACTTACTCTTCCAAGCAACCAAATTAAAAGCTCAGCAACAGCTAGAATAAAAAAAAGGTACACACACGAAAGCATTGATGTATCGATGTTCTGTGCACAGGTGCACATATTATTGCCAGTTCTAGTCTTCACAGTGAGTGTAGCAGCACTTGAAGTCCATGTTGTGGGCGAAGGGTGAGAAGCTGAAATGGTGAGTGCACATACGCTGGGGATAGGGTGAAGGCATAGCGTTGTAGAATCATAGAAAGAGCAATCTTTGTTTCAGTGGTAGCAAAGTTAAAGCCCACACAGTTTCGGGGTCCCATTCCAAATGGCAAAAAAGCAGCTATGTTGTTGTTAGTAGCTTTGGACACACCTTCTGAGAATCTCTCTGGTTTGAAAAGATGCACATCCCCTCCCCATACTTGAGGGTCATGGTGAACTGCAATATTTGAGATGCGCAACACCAGTTCAGCTGGAAGAGTGAGCTTCCCAAGTCTAGTTTTCCTTTCAACTTTTCTTACTATTGAAAGTATAGGTGGATATAACCTTAAAGACTCATTGATGATCATGCCCATCTGCATGGGAAAAAATGTCAAAAATTTAGAATTTGCAATTGAGCTGGATATGTAGTATGTTATTTACGTCAGTAATTAATTTGAGTTTGAGATGTTCTTACAGTCTTGAGCTTTGTGATACCATCTGGATTTGGATTTTGGTGGCCAAATAAATTGAGAACCTCCTTTCTTGCTTCCTCTTGCCAATCAGTGTGGATCGCTAGAAGCAATACAGTCCACGCTAGCAAAGAATTAGTGGTTTCTTGTCCAGCAAAGTAAAATGTCTTGCACTCATCCACTAGATCTTGTATTGAAATCTTTGGGCTAGAATTGGCATCATGATAAGCCTTTACAAGTAATTGAAGAAAATCATTCCCAAAGCTGCCAACCTCTTCAGTCATTACCTTCTCTTCTTTTTTCTTAATTATCTCTAATATAGAGTTGAATATTTCATTTTCAAGCTGCTCTGATTCAATTTCATCACTGGTTTTATAAAATTTACTGTAAAAATAGACAAGAAATCAATTCACCAAGAATATAAAGTGGGGAGTAGTTCTTTGTTTCTCAATTGTTGGTTTAACGTAAAAGGGCTTTACCTGATGCCAGGAAACTTGATTTTATAAGTATTTCTGGACGTTAACAAAATCAATTTCATCAACATCTGAAAAATGTTCTCCCCTTCCAAGTAACTGCTCCCAAAAGCGGTCCTAGAAATCAGTTCTGATGTCAAAAGCCTAAATTCTTCAAATACCTCAATCTCTTTGCCTTCATGATGTTTCCACCTTTCTAGCATCACCTCCACACTAGTGATCATTGCTGGAATCATATTCTACATACAAAAGTGAACCCCTTGTAACAATTCGGACTAATTTCAAGGATTTTATATCTATTTTTTTTTTGTATATAATTTATTAATAAGCTTATTTTTCATTGAGTATTAAAGTGGACAAAATAGAGAAAGAACAAGAAAGGTTCTTAATTAGGCCTGAATCAATGATAATTGATATGTCTTGATTCAAGCCACAAATCGGTTCTTAAACATGTGCAAAATGTGAAACAGATCTTAACATTGTGTTTAGTTCCTCTTAAGATTATTGGTTGAACAAGTTTTTCAATGCCAATAATAACTAGTAAGCCTTAGAGTATGTTTGGGATTCACTTATTTAGCTAAAACTGAAATTGATTTACTAAAACTACCGTAGATATGGTAAAAGTTAACTGAAATAGTAGATCTAGCACTAAAAAATGCAGTAAAATTCATAAATAACAGTAAAAATGTGTTAAATAATAAAATAAGCTAGCTTTAAACTCTAATTCCAAAAGCAACTAAGAGCTTACTTTCAGGCTCTCCGCATGGAAGGCAGAATTGGCCAGTTTTCGCATCTTTGCCCATTTTTCACCTTCAGATGTCACAAGCCCATCTCCTAAGAGCTTCTTTACAAAACCTTCAGTCGTCTTTTGCTTCGGGAACGCGTTGTCTCTATTATTCAGTATCTCTTTGATAAGCTCTGTTTCTGTTAGGACCATTTGAGCTTCAGGACCGTTCCATAGAAGAAAATTCTTCCCTGGACCAAACAAAAAACAAAGGCAAGAAAATGAAAATTGACCAAATTTAGTAAAATTCAGCTAAAACATAGTTGAAAATATATAGTCTTTATGCTGTGTATTGTGCCTCTGATACTAATAGTAATATGAACTCAAAATATGTACTTAAAGGGACAGATTTTCATATACTCATAATGAAAAAAAAAGATAAAATTGACAAAGCCATACTTCAAATTGAGTCAGCAGAACAAGTTGATTAGGGAAAGAAAAACAACACAAAATCCTAATTCAACTACTGATTTGCATAATTTGTTTTTACCATATTTGTTGACCCATGAGTGAATATGAGGCTGAACTCTGGACACTATGTCATGTGATAAATCCATAGGCCTGCTCATGGCTTCTTTTTTCATGTTCAAAATTTCCTTGGTGCTGCCATGGAAGGATCTGTAGGAAGGACCTTTGATTCCCTGTGAACCCATTAGAAACTGCATGCGAATTGGAGTCCAACATAGTTTGAGAAGGACCCGGATGAGAGCTAAGAGAGAGTATAGACACACAGAACTTGAAACACAAATTACAAGGATTCCAATAGTACTCATTTTTTTTTTCCTTTTCAAGGAAACTTTGTGGTTAGAATTATATATTTATGGCAAATGTTGACGATCACGGTGCGGGTCAAAAGTGTGGGTCCCGCTTAATATAAAAATTGAATAAATGGGAGAAATAGTGAGACACGGCAACCGGCAGGCATGAAAATTTTTTCTTCTTTGAACAAAATTGCCATCTTAGAAAAAGACACGGCTGGCTAGAGGCATTTTTCTTCTTTGAACAAAATTGGCCCCTTAACACATTTTCCTCTATTTTAATTTTTATTTTTCACCAAATCTTATTTTATCAATATTTTACTATTCATTTTCTCTCACTTTACCAATATCAAACTCAATTTCTTCCCCTTTACCAATATCAAAGAGAAGAAGAGATGAAGAAATGTCAATGAAAGATTGATGAATTATTAAACAAGGTACCATTATGTTTTTTTTTTTTTTTTTGACTCATAGTTATTTTTTTTAAAAAGATTAAAATTAGGTACCATTATATTATTATTATTATTATTATTATTATTTTGATACATGTATATTGTAGCACTAATGGATGGGAATAAAGTTGCAAGTGAGACTCAATACTTTGCTCCAAAAGATTGTTTTGACTTAAATGAACCACTTCAAGAAGGTATTAAAGTACTATCTTGGGTATCAAACTCATAATCCATTTCATACCCATGATAAAAACCTAAAACCCAAATATTCCTAACAATTGATCACAATATTTACTACTAAATAATTAATTACAATATTAATTTTTTTTAAATCCTAGCATATTATTAATCACAATATTTACACTAACAAAAAAAAAAATATTCCCAATATGTTGTAATAACATAATTAATCACAATATTTGGTACTAAATATTCCCCCAACACTAAATATTCCCAATAATTAATCACAATATTAATTTTAAAAAAAAACCTAGCATATTATTAATCACAATATTTACACTAACAAAAAAAAAAAATATTCCCAATATGTTGTAATAACATAATCAATCACAATATTTGGTACTAAATATTCCCAATAATTAATCACAATATTAATTTTTTTTAAAAACCTAGCATATTATATTTACACTAACCAAAAAAAAAAAAAAAAATTCCCAATATGTTGTAATAACATAATTAATCACAATATTTGGTACTAAATATTCCCCCAATACTAAATATTCCCAATAATTAATCACAATATTAATTTAAAAAAAAAACCTAGCAAATAATTTAATCACAATATTTACTGTGGGGGCTGGGTTTTCGGCCGCCCAGGCCCAATGGACCCGGGTCAAAAGCCCAACGAACCCCGCAATGAATTTGTAGAGAGTGGGTTGAAGGTCTAGGCACCCGCCGGCGCTCGAGTGGCGCGGACTCCGGCCTCTTTTATTTAAAGAACAAAGGACTTAGATAAAATTACATCTGGGATGGGCTCCTCGGTCATGGGCCGAGGAGGCTCTTACCCCTTTTTCTCTCTCTTTCTCTTTCTCGTTCCTTTCTTTTCCAAATCTACCTCCCGGATCCCCCCCATAGGAGCGATTCCTTTACATTATATATCCCCCTTACAATTGATCCTAGCCCTCCACTTGTTGAGCGATTAGCCCCCTTGGCTCAGGTGCTTGTCCCATCAGCCGCCTTCCCAGTCTCTTTGGGAGTCACGGCCTCCAAGGTGATACTGGTGAGGTCTTTTCCTTATTAAGGCGGCCTGGGTGATTGTCAGGTGTATTTAATGCTGAGGTGACCGTTCGGTTCGAGCTTATCCTTTAAACCCTCGGATGTCCGATGATGAGGTCGTCCTCGGACTTGGATTGTCTCCTCGGCTCGGGCCTTCGGTCCAGGAAAGCAGTGGGCTGGGCCACAGGATTATTTGGCCCCACAATAGCCCCTCAAAATTTTGCTGTCCGCCTCCTCGGGCGGAGAGGAGGATTTTGATGTCCTCGGGCATGCATTATGTACCGCTGGAGTTCGGCCCTTTGGGGGTATTGGAGTCTTTCCGCCTGCTTCAGAAGCGTTATTAATGCCTTGATGGGCGCGACGTGCCCCTCATTAAATCCAGGCGGCTTTATGCTCCCCACGTGCAACGGTAAGATGTTAATCAACGGTGGGGATTCGCCTAACGGTTGGGAGTGGGAAAATCCGCTCCGTTCCTTGATTTTAGGGTATAAATACCCATTTGAAAACTCGGTTCTTCTGCATCTTTGCACCCAAGAGTCCACATCTTCAGCATAAAAGGCCTGTCCGAGGAGCTTCTACACATTTCTGTAAGTCACTCTATCTCCCTTGGAACTTTTTCCTTTCCCCTCTCTGCCTCTTTTTCGTCTACACCTTCTTAGCTCGTCTAGGCTTCGTTTGGGATGGGTATTTTTAAGAAGTATGTCTTCACCGAGGAGGCGATGGAGAAATTCATCGCCGATTACAAGATACCGGCCAACGTGGGCTTGAGGTATTGTGCGCAGAGTGAGTGGCGTTTTCGGAGGCAGGAGGGTGAGGTGGTGATTCCCATCGTTGCCTTCGTCGAAGGTGGCATGAGGATACCCATGGGTCCGGTGATGAGGGACTATTTGATACACTTTCGACTAGCCCCTACTCAGTGTGCCATTAATGTCTTTAGGGTTCTGGGCTGTGTGGATGCCCTAAATGAGAAGATGGGCCTGAGACTGACCCACCATGACGTCAACTGGTGTTATAATCTCCAGTGCCTGAAGGGCGAAACCTACTATCTGAAGACCAGGGATGACAGAGTCCGGCTCATTCAGTGTCTCCCTGAGTCCAGCAAGGGGTTGAACAAAGATTTTCTCATCGTGTCTGGAGACTGGCATGATGGCCTTCACTGCCCGACGACGGAGGGGACTCCAGGTGGGCAGTGGAAAAATGGAAAGACAGAGAGCTCTAGGACCCTAATCAGTTCCATCCTTTCTCTCCCCCCCTTCTCTTGCCATATTTGGTTTCTGATATGGATGTGTTTCCTTTTGCAGATCCGCACGCCTTCACGCGCCACTTCGGCCTAATCAACCGGGAAGACCTGCAGAAGGCGCTGAGGGCGGAGGTTTTTGTGAACGCAGCAGATAATCAAGTTAGGGCCGCCCACGAAATTTTGAAATACGACCCAGCTCACAAGGTATTTGCGGCGCCGAAGCACGTGATTAGAGCAAAGGATCCTCGTCTTCAGCAGATAACGGTGACCGAGGACGGTTTTCGGTTCCCTGAAGTGCCCTCCACATCAGGAGGCGCAACACTTGCGGGTCCTTCCTCCTCTTCTAGGATCTCGGAGCCCACCGAAGCAGGCCCTGAGAGGGAAGTGGAGGTTGCTGATTTTGGTCCCGCTGAGGACGAATTTGAGGTGTTTGATCAAGCTCGCCAGTCCGAGGATCCTCCAGGAGATTTGGGTGACCCTCAACTGACCGAAGCGGACTTCTCAGCATCCAGGTCCTCTTCTCGGCGAAAAATGGGCTACAAGAAGAAGCCGCAAGTTAGCTTGGCCGAACTGCTTGAAGGCCAGCCAGAGAAATCTAAGTCAGAGGTCCCTCCTCCTCCTCCGAGAACTCGCTCTTCCCAGGGCAAGTCGGCCTCCGCACAATCAGGGCTTCCTCCCCCTCCGCCCGAGACGAGTCTGCCTTCCAGGCGTGAGCCCTCTGATCCCAAGCAGAAGAGGGATAAGGGCAAAAGGTCAGCCGAGGAGAGGTCCGAGCCCCTACGGGAGGAGGGTGATGACCGGCGGCCCTCCAAACAGCTGAAGATAGGCTCCCGAGGCTCGGACAAGCAGATTGATGATCAACCCGAGCCTAGGGCCTGGCTCCCGGCCCCAATGCTCCGTGGGGCGCCGCTGAGGGAAGACTCCTCCCTCAGAGATTTCAACGAGGGTGAGGGCACATACGTAGCCGATGCGGTTGAAAGGTGCCTGTTACTCCCCGCCGACATGGCAGAACTGGCGACTATGAGGAGCAGGGAGGTCTTCTTCTGCCTCAAGCGATATTTGGGGATGGTAAGCTCCCCAAAATTTGGGACTTTTACTAGGTGTAGCTCTCCTCTTTCGCTTTTTTGGTCTCAGCTACAGATTTGTCTGTTTTGTTGGGCAGGCCGTTCAGGCTACCTTTAGGTTGGAGGACATAGCCCAGAGCCAGGGGAAGGCCATGGAGGTAGAGCGCGAGAAACGTCTGGAGGCCACCCAGGTCCTGAAACACTCTGAGGCCGATCTGTCCAAAGCCCGGGAGGAGCTGAGTGCGATGACCAGTGCCCGGGATACTGCACTGTCCGGCCTCGTCGGTTTTCAGAAGCAGGCCGAGGATTACTCAAAGCGCCTGGCTGAGGCGGAGGAGCAGCTGAAGGCTGCAAGGGGGTTGTTAGCTGATCTACCCCAAAAGGTGGCCGCCGCCGAGTCGGACAAAAAGGCGGCTGAGTGGGCGAGAGATGAGGCCCTTAGGGCCAAGTTAGAGGCTGACCAGGGCAAGGAGGAGGCCTTGGCCACTAAGAGGGAGGCCGAGGAGGAGGCTTACACCACGGGGATGGAAGAGACCGCAGCAACCTTCAGGTCTGAAGTCCCCGCGTTGTGCAGGCGTTACTCGGCCGAGGTTTGGCGAGAGGCTCTTAGGCAGGCTGGGGTCGAGGCCTCATCCGACCTGTGGAAGGAGGAGAACGTGTACTACCCCCCTGCCATCCGCGAGGCGGCTCCAAGTGGCACTGAGGCCGTCGAGGCTGTGGAGGAAGCCGGCACTGCTACGGGTGAAGACACATCAACTGCTGAGCCCGTGGCTGAGCCCGCCCAAGGAAGTGAACCTTCCAAGGTGGCTGAATCAAGTGAGGACCCCGTTGGGGAGGCGCCCCGGGAGGCTGTGGAGTCTGGTGCTGGAGCTGAAGCTCCCCCTGCCGAGGAGGCCACCATTCTTGCTTCGCCTTCGCGGGCCGTCCCCTCTGGCGAAAGTTCAGAGAGCCTTGATGCTGCCATGGTCCAGCCCCCGGTTGAGGGAGGAGTATAAATGAGTGAGGCAGGCCCTCCGACCCTGTCGTCTTTCTGGCCTTTTGTATTTTCTTCTTTTTTCTTATGGTATCGTGACTGTAATGTGGTTCTCATTATGTAACATTTGCAAACTCAATGAAACGCGAGCTTTATTTCTTTCCTGTTTGTTGTGGTTGTTTACTTTCTTGCACGTTATTCATTCTTGCTTTACTTGTGTAATTTTATCTTTAATTGCACCGTGGCCAGTCGCGGCGCCAATTGCTGCAGCGAAGGCATGTGTGTTTGAGTGGGCCCATCTTCCCCTAAGGGCTGGGTAGAAAATTCTTTAGGTTGACACTTAGGTTCTCCTTGATGTGATTGACTTCCCCACAAGCATGAGTCCGAGGACCGCACAGTGCTTTGGGTTCTGGCTAACTCTTAGAATTCCCCGAAGTAGTTAGTTTTCCCCATAGGTCTGGGTCCTGGGATCATGCAGTGCTTTTGGTTCTGTCCAACACCTGGAATCCTCTGAAGGAGTTAGTTTCCCCATAGGCCTGAGTCCTGGGACCATGCAGTGCCTTGGTTCTGTCTAACTCTTAGGATCATCTTAGGTGGTTGGTTTCCCCGTGAGCCTGAGTCCGAGGATCGTGCAGAGCCTTGGTTCTGCCTAACACTTAGGTTCATCCCTAGCATTTAGCTTCCCCGTTAGCCTGAGTCCGAGGGCCATGCTGTGTCTTGGTTCGGTTGCTGTCTTCGAGATAAGTGACCAGCTAAATGGCTTGCTCCCCTTAGGCTTGAGTCCGAGGACCATGCAAGACCTAGGTACAGTTGCTGCCTTCAAGGTCTGTGGCTAGCTCCCCTTAGGCTTGAGTCCGAGGACCATGCAAGACCTAGGTACAGTTGCTGCCTTCAAGGTATGTGGCTAGCTCCCCGTAGGCTTGAGTCCGAGGACCATGCAAGACCTAGGTACAGTTGCTGCCTTCAAGGTATGTGGCTAGCTCCCCGTAGGCTTGAGTCCGAGGACCATGCAAGACCTAGGTACAGTTGCTGCCTTCAAGGTATGTGGCTAGCTCCCCGTAGGCTTGAGTCCGAGGACCATGCAAGACCTAGGTACAGTTGCTGCCTTCAAGGTATGTGGCTAGCTCCCCTTAGGCTTGAGTCCGAGGACCATGCAAGACCTAGGTACAGTTGCTGCCTTCAAGGTATGTGGCTAGCTCCCCTTAGGCTTGAGTCCGAGGACCATGCAAGACCTAGGTACAGTTGCTGCCTTCAAGGTATGTGGCTAGCTCCCCTTAGACTTGAGTCCGAGGACCATGCAAGACCTAGGTACAGTTGCTGCCTTCAAGGTATGTGGCTAGCTCCCCGTAGGCTTGAGTCCGAGGACCATGCAAGACCTAGGTACAGTTGCTGCCTTCAAGGTATGTGGCTAGCTCCCCGTAGGCTTGAGTCCGAGGACCATGCAAGACCTAGGTACAGTTGCTGCCTAGCGCTTGGCATCTGGAGCGGTTAGTTTCCCCATAGGCCTGAGTCCGAGGACCATGCAGTGCCTTGGTTCTGTCTAACGCTTGGCATCTGGAAGTAGGAGTTTGTCCTCGGTTTGCTTTACTGAGGACGGTTCCTTCTTCGGGAGGCTCATGATCTTGCACGTGGCATTGATCTCATCTCCATCTCGAGCCCTCATCTCTGTCATTTGCGAAGCGTCCTTTGGCCGTTCGTATTCCGCGCCTGACGCTTCAGTGTGCGAGACGCGCCTTCATTAATGGCCTCGTGAATTGATGGCTTCATTATTATCCAACGCTTCGGTAACCCTCTTTTTGGGCTCCGCGTGAATTAATTCTCACCAACCCTATACCTCTATATAAGGCCTTCTGAGGGGAATGGTTTCCTCATATTCCATGAGCTTCCCAACACAAACAGAAAAAACACACCTTTCTAGCTTCTCCATCCCCTTTAATAACCCCGCCGGAATTGTGACTGGAGTCAGTTGGTATGAGGCGGTTTTGGGCGGGTGTGAGGACATCCGCGCCAAGAACCGTGGTGGCCGCAGCCCCCACTGGGCTTTCGGTGCGGCAGAATCTAGGCGTAACCCCGATGGCGCCATGCACGGTGGCCCGGAGGGATATTGTTGAAGTGCCTAACGTCCCTCCTCAGAGCGCACCCCCGACGGAGGAGACATGCGAACTCTCATTACGGGCAGTGCCCGAGTGTTGCCGTCACCGACGGCCAACGCTCGTGGGGGTTGGAGAGAATCAAGGGAACATCATGGGGAGGGCGTCCCGGAGCCCCTGTATCTGCTCCTCGCTTTGTTCAAGCTCCGCCGCTCCGAGAAAGGAGTCGTTGAGGGCCTTGGAACGAGCTAGCCCCAGCCCCCTCCCGCCCTCTTATTGTCAAGTTCTCCCATTCTCTTTATGCCAATAAGAGCACGGGTTGACACTTCCCTCTAGCTAGTTTTAGGATTGGTCCACCTGGGCCTCTGATTGTAGGACTAGCTGGTAGGAATAATTGTAAAACAAGCTTGCCTGAGCCTCTGATTGTAATCTGTAAATTTTTCTTTATGAAATAATAGAAAGTCTTCTTTTTTTTTACTGATAAATCTCTTGTCTTCCAACTTTTATCTTTCTGCAATGTTCTTCTTTTTGATGGTTTTTTTTTTTGCATCACCGTCGATCTTCCATAGAATGGTTGTTTAGGATGGTCACCCATTGCGCCCACCGGTGCACTAATCCTTCCCACAGACGGCGCCAATTGTGGGGGCTGGGTTTTCGGCCGCCCAGGCCCAATGGACCCGGGTCAAAAGCCCAACGAACCCCGCAATGAATTTGTAGAGAGTGGGTTGAAGGTCTAGGCACCCGCCGGCGCTCGAGTGGCGCGGACTCCGGCCTCTTTTATTTAAAGAACAAAGGACTTAGATAAAATTACATCTGGGATGGGCTCCTCGGTCGTGGGCCGAGGAGGCTCTTACCCCTTTTTCTCTCTCTTTCTCTTTCTCGTTCCTTTCTTTTCCAAATCTACCTCCCGGATCCCCCCATAGGAGCGATTCCTTTACATTATATATCCCCCTTACAATTGATCCTAGCCCTCCACTTGTTGAGCGATTAGCCCCCTTGGCTCAGGTGCTTGTCCCATCAGCCGCCTTCCCAGTCTCTTTGGGAGTCACGGCCTCCAAGGTGATACTGGTGAGGTCTTTTCCTTATTAAGGCGGCCTGGGTGATTGTCAGGTGTATTTAATGCTGAGGTGACCGTTCGGTTCGAGCTTATCCTTTAAACCCTCGGATGTCCGATGATGAGGTCGTCCTCGGACTTGGATTGTCTCCTCGGCTCGGGCCTTCGGTCCAGGAAAGCAGTGGGCTGGGCCACAGGATTATTTGGCCCCACAACAACATATTGGGAATATTTGTTTATTTTTTGTTAGTGTAAATATTGTGATTAAATTATTTGCTAGGTTTTTAAAAAAAAAATTAATATTGTGATTAATTATGTTATTAAAACATATTGGGAATATTTTTTTTTTTTGTTAGTGTAAATATTATGATTAAATTATTTGCTAGGTTTAAAAAAAATATATTGTGATGAATTATTGGGAATATTTAGTACCAAATATTGTGATTAATTATGCTATTACAACATATTGGGAATATTTGTTTATTTTTTGTTTATGTAAATGTGGGGCCAAATAATCCTGTGGCCCAGCCCACTGCTTTCCTGGACCGAAGGCCCGAGCCGAGGAGACAATCCAAGTCCGAGGACGACCTCATCATCGGACATCCGAGGGTTTAAAGGATAAGCTCGAACCGAACGGTCACCTCAGCATTAAATACACCTGACAATCACCCAGGCCGCCTTAATAAGGAAAAGACCTCACCAGTATCACCTTGGAGGCCGTGACTCCCAAAGAGACTGGGAAGGCGGCTGATGGGACAAGCACCTGAGCCAAGGGGGCTAATCGCTCAACAAGTGGAGGGCTAGGATCAATTGTAAGGGGGATATATAATGTAAAGGAATCGCTCCTATGGGGGGGATCCGGGAGGTAGATTTGGAAAAGAAAGGAACGAGAAAGAGAAAGAGAGAGAAAAAGGGGTAAGAGCCTCCTCGGCCCACGACCGAGGAGCCCATCCCAGATGTAATTTTATCTAAGTCCTTTGTTCTTTAAATAAAAGAGGCCGGAGTCCGCGCCACTCGAGCGCCGGCGGGTGCCTAGACCTTCAACCCACTCTCTACAAATTCATTGCGGGGTTCGTTGGGCTTTTGACCCGGGTCCATTGGGCCTGGGCGGCCGAAAACCCAGCCCCCACAATTGGCGCCGTCTGTGGGGAGGATTAGTGCACCGGTGGGCGCAATGGGTGACCATCCTAAGCAACCATTCTATGGAAGATCGACGGTGATGCAAAAAAAAAAACCATCAAAAAGAAGAACATTGCAGAAAGATAAAAGTTGGAAGACAAGAGATTTATCAGTAAAAAAAAAGAAGACTTTCTATTATTTCATAAAGAAAAATTTACAGATTACAATCAGAGGCTCAGGCAAGCTTGTTTTACAATTATTCCTACCAGCTAGTCCTACAATCAGAGGCCCAGGTGGACCAATCCTAAAACTAGCTAGAGGGAAGTGTCAACCCGTGCTCTTATTGGCATAAAGAGAATGGGAGAACTTGACAATAAGAGGGCGGGAGGGGGCTGGGGCTAGCTCGTTCCAAGGCCCTCAACGACTCCTTTCTCGGAGCGGCGGAGCTTGAACAAAGCGAGGAGCAGATACAGGGGCTCCGGGACGCCCTCCCCATGATGTTCCCTTGATTCTCTCCAACCCCCACGAGCGTTGGCCGTCGGTGACGGCAACACTCGGGCACTGCCCGTAATGAGAGTTCGCATGTCTCCTCCGTCGGGGGTGCGCTCTGAGGAGGGACGTTAGGCACTTCAACAATATCCCTCCGGGCCACCGTGCATGGCGCCATCGGGGTTACGCCTAGATTCTGCGGCACCGAAAGCCCAGTGGGGGCTGCGGCCACCACGGTTCTTGGCGCGGATGTCCTCACACCCGCCCAAAACCGCCTCATACCAACTGACTCCAGTCACAATTCCGGCGGGGTTATTAAAGGGGATGGAGAAGCTAGAAAGGTGTGTTTTTTCTGTTTGTGTTGGGAAGCTCATGGAATATGAGGAAACCATTCCCCTCAGAAGGCCTTATATAGAGGTATAGGGTTGGTGAGAATTAATTCACGCGGAGCCCAAAAAGAGGGTTACCGAAGCGTTGGATAATAATGAAGCCATCAATTCACGAGGCCATTAATGAAGGCGCGTCTCGCACACTGAAGCGTCAGGCGCGGAATACGAACGGCCAAAGGACGCTTCGCAAATGACAGAGATGAGGGCTCGAGATGGAGATGAGATCAATGCCACGTGCAAGATCATGAGCCTCCCGAAGAAGGAACCGTCCTCAGTAAAGCAAACCGAGGACAAACTCCTACTTCCAGATGCCAAGCGTTAGACAGAACCAAGGCACTGCATGGTCCTCGGACTCAGGCCTATGGGGAAACTAACCGCTCCAGATGCCAAGCGCTAGGCAGCAACTGTACCTAGGTCTTGCATGGTCCTCGGACTCAAGCCTACGGGGAGCTAGCCACATACCTTGAAGGCAGCAACTGTACCTAGGTCTTGCATGGTCCTCGGACTCAAACCTACGGGGAGCTAGCCACATACCTTGAAGGCAGCAACTGTACCTAGGTCTTGCATGGTCCTCGGACTCAAGTCTAAGGGGAGCTAGCCACATACCTTGAAGGCAGCAACTGTACCTAGGTCTTGCATGGTCCTCGGACTCAAGCCTAAGGGGAGCTAGCCACATACCTTGAAGGCAGCAACTGTACCTAGGTCTTGCATGGTCCTCGGACTCAAGCCTAAGGGGAGCTAGCCACATACCTTGAAGGCAGCAACTGTACCTAGGTCTTGCATGGTCCTCGGACTCAAGCCTACGGGGAGCTAGCCACATACCTTGAAGGCAGCAACTGTACCTAGGTCTTGCATGGTCCTCGGACTCAAGCCTACGGGGAGCTAGCCACATACCTTGAAGGCAGCAACTGTACCTAGGTCTTGCATGGTCCTCGGACTCAAGCCTACGGGGAGCTAGCCACATACCTTGAAGGCAGCAACTGTACCTAGGTCTTGCATGGTCCTCGGACTCAAGCCTAAGGGGAGCTAGCCACAGACCTTGAAGGCAGCAACTGTACCTAGGTCTTGCATGGTCCTCGGACTCAAGCCTAAGGGGAGCAAGCCATTTAGCTGGTCACTTATCTCGAAGACAGCAACCGAACCAAGACACAGCATGGCCCTCGGACTCAGGCTAACGGGGAAGCTAAATGCTTGGGATGAACCTAAGTGTTAGGCAGAACCAAGGCTCTGCACGATCCTCGGACTCAGGCTCACGGGGAAACCAACCACCTAAGATGATCCTAAGAGTTAGACAGAACCAAGGCACTGCATGGTCCCAGGACTCAGGCCTATGGGGAAACTAACTCCTTCAGAGGATTCCAGGTGTTGGACAGAACCAAAAGCACTGCATGATCCCAGGACCCAGACCTATGGGGAAAACTAACTACTTCGGGGAATTCTAAGAGTTAGCCAGAACCCAAAGCACTGTGCGGTCCTCGGACTCATGCTTGTGGGGAAGTCAATCACATCAAGGAGAACCTAAGTGTCAACCTAAAGAATTTTCTACCCAGCCCTTAGGGGAAGATGGGCCCACTCAAACACACATGCCTTCGCTGCAGCAATTGGCACCGCGACTGGCCACGGTGCAATTAAAGATAAAATTACACAAGTAAAGCAAGAATGAATAACGTGCAAGAAAGTAAACAACCACAACAAACAGGAAAGAAATAAAGCTCGCGTTTCATTGAGTTTGCAAATGTTACATAATGAGAACCACATTACAGTCACGATACCATAAGAAAAAAGAAGAAAATACAAAAGGCCAGAAAGACGACAGGGTCGGAGGGCCTGCCTCACTCATTTATACTCCTCCCTCAACCGGGGGCTGGACCATGGCAGCATCAAGGCTCTCTGAACTTTCGCCAGAGGGGACGGCCCGCGAAGGCGAAGCAAGAATGGTGGCCTCCTCGGCAGGGGGAGCTTCAGCTCCAGCACCAGACTCCACAGCCTCCCGGGGCGCCTCCCCAACGGGGTCCTCACTTGATTCAGCCACCTTGGAAGGTTCACTTCCTTGGGCGGGCTCAGCAGTTGATGTGTCTTCACCCGTAGCAGTGCCGGCTTCCTCCACAGCCTCGACGGCCTCAGTGCCACTTGGAGCCGCCTCGCGGATGGCAGGGGGGTAGTACACGTTCTCCTCCTTCCACAGGTCGGATGAGGCCTCGACCCCAGCCTGCCTAAGAGCCTCTCGCCAAACCTCGGCCGAGTAACGCCTGCACAACGCGGGGACTTCAGACCTGAAGGTTGCTGCGGTCTCTTCCATCCCCGTGGTGTAAGCCTCCTCCTCGGCCTCCCTCTTAGTGGCCAAGGCCTCCTCCTTGCCCTGGTCAGCCTCTAACTTGGCCCTAAGGGCCTCATCTCTCGCCCACTCAGCCGCCTTTTTTCCGACTCGGCGGCGGCCACCTTTTGGGGTAGATCAGCTAACAACCCCCTTGCAGCCTTCAGCTGCTCCTCCGCCTCAGCCAGGCGCTTTGAGTAATCCTCGGCCTGCTTCTGAAAACCGACGAGGCCGGACAGTGCAGTATCCCGGGCACTGGTCATCGCACTCAGCTCCTCCCGGGCTTTGGACAGATCGGCCTCAGAGTGTTTCAGGACCTGGGTGGCCTCCAGACGTTTCTCGCGCTCTACCTCCATGGCCTTCCCCTGGCTCTGGGCTATGTCCTCCAACCTAAAGGTAGCTTGAACGGCCTGCCCAACAAAACAGACAAATCTGTAGCTGAGACCAAAAAAGCGAAAGAGGAGAGCTACACCTAGTAAAAGTCCCAAATTTTGGGGAGCTTACCATCCCCAAATATCGCTTGAGGCAGAAGAAGACCTCCCTGCTCCTCATAGTCGCCAGTTCTGCCATGTCGGCGGGGAGTAACAGGCACCTTTCAACCGCATCGGCTACGTATGTGCCCTCACCCTCGTTGAAATCTCTGAGGGAGGAGTCTTCCCTCAGCGGCGCCCCACGGAGCATTGGGGCCGGGAGCCAGGCCCTAGGCTCGGGTTGATCATCAATCTGCTTGTCCGAGCCTCGGGAGCCTATCTTCAGCTGTTTGGAGGGCCGCCGGTCATCACCCTCCTCCCGTAGGGGCTCGGACCTCTCCTCGGCTGACCTTTTGCCCTTATCCCTCTTCTGCTTGGGATCAGAGGGCTCACGCCTGGAAGGCAGACTCGTCTCGGGCGGAGGGGGAGGAAGCCCTGATTGTGCGGAGGCCGACTTGCCCTGGGAAGAGCGAGTTCTCGGAGGAGGAGGAGGGACCTCTGACTTAGATTTCTCTGGCTGGCCTTCAAGCAGTTCGGCCAAGCTAACTTGCGGCTTCTTCTTGTAGCCCATTTTTCGCCGAGAAGAGGACCTGGATGCTGAGAAGTCCGCTTCGGTCAGTTGAGGGTCACCCAAATCTCCTGGAGGATCCTCGGACTGGCGAGCTTGATCAAACACCTCAAATTCGTCCTCAGCGGGACCAAAATCAGCAACCTCCACTTCCCTCTCAGGGCCTGCTTCGGTGGGCTCCGAGATCCTAGAAGAGGAGGAAGGACCCGCAAGTGTTGCGCCTCCTGATGTGGAGGGCACTTCAGGGAACCGAAAACCGTCCTCGGTCACCGTTATCTGCTGAAGACGAGGATCCTTTGCTCTAATCACGTGCTTCGGCGCCGCAAATACCTTGTGAGCCGGGTCGTATTTCAAAATTTCGTGGGCGGCCCTAATTTGATTATCTGCTGCGTTCACAAAAACCTCCGCCCTCAGCGCCTTCTACAGGTCTTCCCGGTTGATTAGGCCGAAGTGGCGCGTGAAGGCGTGCGGATCTGCAAAAGGAAACACATCCATATCAGAAACCAAATATGGCAAGAGAAGGGGGGGAGAGAAAGGATGGAACTGATTAGGGTCCTAGAGCTCTCTCCCTTTCCATTTTTCCACTGCCCACCTGGAGTCCCCTCCGTCGTCGGGCAGTGAAGGCCATCATGCCAGTCTCCAGACACGATGAGAAAATCTTTGTTCAACCCCTTGCTGGACTCAGGGAGACACTGAATGAGCCGGACTCTGTCATCCCTGGTCTTCAGATAGTAGGTTTCGCCCTTCAGGCACTGGAGATTATAACACCAGTTGACGTCATGGTGGGTCAGTCTCAAGCCCATCTTCTCATTTAGGGCATCCACACAGCCCAGAACCCTAAAGACATTAATGGCACACTGAGTAGGGGCTAGTCGAAAGTGTATCAGATAGTCCCTCATCATCGGACCCATGGGTATCCTCATGCCACCTTCGACGAAGGCAACGATGGGAATCACCACCTCACCCTCCTGCCTCCGAAAACGCCACTCACTCTGCGCACAATACCTCAAGCCCACGTTGGCCGGTATCTTGTAATCGGCGATGAATTTCTCCATCGCCTCCTCGGTGAAGACATACTTCTTAAAAATACCCATCCCAAACGAAGCCTAGACGAGCTAAGAAGGTGTAGACGAAAAAGAGGCAGAGAGGGGAAAGGAAAAAGTTCCAAGGGAGATAGAGTGACTTACAGAAATGTGTAGAAGCTCCTCGGACAGGCCTTTTATGCTGAAGATGTGGACTCTTGGGTGCAAAGATGCAGAAGAACCGAGTTTTCAAATGGGTATTTATACCCTAAAATCAAGGAACGGAGCGGATTTTCCCACTCCCAACCGTTAGGCGAATCCCCACCGTTAATTAACATCTTACCGTTGCACGTGGGGAGCATAAAGCCGCCTGGATTTAATGAGGGGCACGTCGCGCCCATCAAGGCATTAATAACGCTTCTGAAGCAGGCGGAAAGACTCCAATACCCCCAAAGGGCCGAACTCCAGCGGTACATAATGCATGCCCGAGGACATCAAAATCCTCCTCTCCGCCCGAGGAGGCGGACAGCAAAATTTTGAGGGGCTATTGTGGGGCCAAATAATCCTGTGGCCCAGCCCACTGCTTTCCTGGACCGAAGGCCCGAGCCGAGGAGACAATCTAAGTCCGAGGACGACCTCATCATCGGACATCCGAGGGTTTAAAGGATAAGCTCGAACCGAACGGTCACCTCAGCATTAAATACACCTGACAATCACCCAGGCCGCCTTAATAAGGAAAAGACCTCACCAGTATCACCTTGGAGGCCGTGACTCCCAAAGAGACTGGGAAGGCGGCTGATGGGACAAGCACCTGAGCCAAGGGGGCTAATCGCTCAACAAGTGGAGGGCTAGGATCAATTGTAAGGGGGATATATAATGTAAAGGAATCGCTCCTATGGGGGGATCCGGGAGGTAGATTTGGAAAAGAAAGGAACGAGAAAGAGAAAGAGAGAGAAAAAGGGGTAAGAGCCTCCTCGGCCCATGACCGAGGAGCCCATCCCAGATGTAATTTTATCTAAGTCCTTTGTTCTTTAAATAAAAGAGGCCGGAGTCCGCGCCACTCGAGCGCCGGCGGGTGCCTAGACCTTCAACCCACTCTCTACAAATTCATTGCGGGGTTCGTTGGGCTTTTGACCCGGGTCCATTGGGCCTGGGCGGCCGAAAACCCAGCCCCCACAGTTGTAATAACATAATTAATCACAATATTTGGTACTAAATATTCTCCCAATACTAAAAATTCCCAATAATTAATCACAATATTAATTTTTTTTAAAAAAAACTTAGCAAATAATTTAATCACAATATTTACACTAACAAAAAAAAAAAAAAAAAAAAAATTCCCAATATGTTGTAATAACATTAATCACAATTGTAGGGACTCAATTTGGAAGGACCCTCCGAATTTAGAAGGAATGTAATCCTGTAGGCCCCAAACAATGAATTTCTAGAGAGTGGGTTGAAGAAATTGGCCCTTACAAGCAAACGGAACTTAATCATGGACTCATCGCCATTGAAGGCTATGTGCCTGGATTCTTCGCTAAAATTACTCCTCGGCATTTGTCCGAGGAGCTTGGCCCTTCGTTCCCCCCCTTTTCAGGAGGGGTCCCTTATATTATATACCCTTCTCCCAACCAATCCTAGCCCTACATTTGTTGAGCAATCAGGCCATTACTCAGGTGCCTGTCCCATCAGCCGCCTTTCCATTCTCTTTGTGGGTCGCGGCAACCAAGGTGGCACTGGTGTAGAGTCCTTTCCTCATTAATGCGGCCAGGGCGGTGGTCAGGTGCATTTAATGCGGAGGTGACAGTTTGTCATGAACTTGCTCCTCCACCAGGTTTCCATTGCTGGCGCGTGGTACTTCCTCTCTGCTCTTTGAATAGCCAGGAAGGCTCCCTTGGAGGTGTTGCCGTTTGCATTAAGTTGTCGGATGTCCGAGGACGGGGTCGTCCTCGGCGCGGCCTGTTGGGCTCCTAGGCTTCTCGTTTTCATCCTCGGACCTTGGATGCCTCCTCGGCTTGGGCCTTCGGCCTTGGAACGAAGTGGGCTGCGCCGTAAGACTTGTTGGCCCCACAACAATATTTAGTACTAAATATTCCCAATAATTAATCATAATATTATTTTTTAATTAAAAAACTAGCAAATTGTAAGGTCGCAATTTGGGTCCTTAGCCCAAGTGATGGACGAACTTAGGCCCAAAAAGTCCAATACAATAAATTTGTAGAGAGTGGGTTGGAAAACAGGGCTTAAATGAGTTGGATGACAATAAAAATGGATTCTGATGACAATAAAAGGAAAATAGACTGATTTAAACTAAAGAAAATTGTCCTCGACAAAGTCCGAGGAGATCAGTTCTTATAGATTTCTCTCAAGTTGGATTATAGATTTAGTTTTTGGTTGCTACAGTGTTTTTCTCTTAATTTTCCGATCCTTTCTCTCAGAGTCTCTTTCTCATTTTATACTATTCTCCCCTTTTCATCTCCACCTTCCACGTGCAGATTAGATTGTAGGTGTTGATCCTTGTCTTATCAGTACATTCCTAAAGTCTTTAGGTAGTAGCTGTAAGGCTGAAAGTTACTGTTCAGGTATCACTTCCTCATTAATGTGGCCAAAGAGTTAGCTGCAGAGCATTTAATATGGTAGTAGTAGCTTTTCCTTGAGATATTTCATGACCTTTCTTTGTTCATTTCCTTCCTGATACTTATCCTCATTTATGGAATGATCTGGAATGTTACTCTTGATGGTAGACCACACCCTCTAATCTCGGCTCTGCTCAGCTGAGGAGGGATTCTTCCTTGGACCACCCTTCTGGACGACTTTAACCGGATTTCACCTCTTCACTTACTAACACGGTTCCTCATGAAAGTGTTTACCTATCCTCGGATTATTTAACATCCTCGGATTGGGCCCTTGGCCCAATATATACATAGATATGGACTCTTGGGCCTAACACCCCTACACAAATAATCACAATATACTAACAAATAAATTAATCACAATATTTACACTAACGAAAAAAAAAATATTCCTAATATGTTGTAATTAAGAAAAAAAAAAACCTAGCAAATAATGACAATATTAACTAACAAAAAATATTCCCAATATTGTAAGAACATAATATAATAAATATATAACATAACTGAAGTACAAATATATATAAAACATTACCTGTGAGAGAATGTTATTGATGTGAGTGTTGTGTGAGAGGGTGTGAGAGCTGAGGAAATTTGTTTGTGACTAAGTTTGTGAGAGCTGAAGAGAGGCTGTGAGAGCTGAAGAAACTGAGTGAGACAGGTAAGGGGGAAAAAAGGTCCCAGCTGGGACCCACATGCTACATGAGGAGGGGCTGGTGACCAGTCATAAAAATTGAGTTCATTAGACTCGATTTTCATTAAAAAGAAATCAAGTCTAATGGACTCGAGTTCTCTATCCACGTGGCCCAAAAAAGCGTGAAACAGTGACGTGGGACCCCCTATAAATCGAGTCTAATGTACTCGGTTTCCATGTAGCAAACTCGAGTTCAACAGACTCGATTTCAGTGACCAGAAATTGAGTCTTTTAGACTTGATTTGCATGCCTACGTGGATAGTTTGTCCACCTCAATTGTTGGGGCAATGGGAAAATCGAGTACATAATACTTGATTTATAACCCCAAAATCGAGACTCACACTCTCGAGTTGTTACTTAGCAAAATAGTTTCAAACTGTGCTAACTAACAAAATAGTTTGGCTTTTAGTGTTATTTTGCAAAAAAAAAAAACCACTTAAAAGGGACAGATTTTCATATACTCTTAAAGTCTTAATGAAATTTTTTTTTTGACAAAGCCATACTTCAAATTGAGTAAGGAGAACAAGTTGATTAGGGAAAGAAAAACAACACAATCCTAATTCAACTACTAATTTGCATAATTGTTTTTACCATATTTGTTGACCCATGAGTGAATATGAGGCTGAACTTTGGACATTATGTCATGTGATAAATACATAGGCCTGCTCATGGCTTCTTTTTTCATGTTCAAAATTTCCTTGGTGCTTCCATGGAAGGATCTGTAGGAAGGACCTTTGATTCCCTGTGAACCCATTAGAAACTGCATGCGAATTGGAGTCCAACATAGTTTGAGAAGGACCCGGATGAGAGCTAAGAGAAAGTATAGACACACAGAACTTGAAACACAGATTACAAGGATTCCAATAGCACCCTTTTTTTTTTTCGTTTTCAATGAAATTTTGTGGTTAGATTTATATATTTATAGCAAATGTTCAAATAGTGTGGGTCCCGCTTAATATAAAAATTGAATAAATGGGAGAAATAGTGAGACACGCAGGCAAGAAAATTTTTTCTTCGTTGAACAAAATTACCCTCTTAAAGAAGACAAGGCTGGAAAGGGGCATTTTTCTTCTTTAAACAAAATTGCTCTCTTAACACATTTCTCTCCATTTTACTTTTTATTTACCATATCTTATTTTATCAATATGTTACTGTGGGGCCAAATAATCCTGTGGCCCAGCCCACTGCTTTCCTGGACCGAAGGCCCGAGCCGAGGAGACAATCCAAGTCCGAGGACGACCTCATCATCGGACATCCGAGGGTTTAAAGGATAAGCTCGAACCGAACGGTCACCTCAGCATTAAATACACCTGACAATCACCCAGGCCGCCTTAATAAGGAAAAGACCTCACCAGTATCACCTTGGAGGCCGTGACTCCCAAAGAGACTGGGAAGGCGGCTGATGGGACAAGCACCTGAGCCAAGGGGGCTAATCGCTCAACAAGTGGAGGGCTAGGATCAATTGTAAGGGGGATATATAATGTAAAGGAATCGCTCCTATGGGGGGATCCGGGAGGTAGATTTGGAAAAGAAAGGAACGAGAAAGAGAAAGAGAGAGAAAAAGGGGTAAGAGCCTCCTCGGCCCATGACCGAGGAGCCCATCCCAGATGTAATTTTATCTAAGTCCTTTGTTCTTTAAATAAAAGAGGCCGGAGTCCGCGCCACTCGAGCGCCGGCGGGTGCCTAGACCTTCAACCCACTCTCTACAAATTCATTGCGGGGTTCGTTGGGCTTTTGACCCGGGTCCATTGGGCCTGGGCGGCCGAAAACCCAGCCCCCACAGTTACCATCCATTTTCTCTCACTTTACCAATATCAAACTAAATTTCTTCCTCTTTACCAATATAAAAGAGAAGAAGAGATGAAGAAATGTCAATGAAGGATTGAGGAATTATTAAACAAGGTATCACTATTGTATTTTTTTGATTCATAGTTATTTTTTAAAAATAGATTAAAATTAGTGATGTTAATTTTTTATTTTTGATACATGTATGTTGTAGCACCAATGGATGTGAATGGAGTTGCAAGTGAGGCTCATTACTTTGCTCCAAAAGATTGTTTTGACTTAAATGAACCACTCCAAGAAGGTATTATAATTTTATTTTATTTGTGATTTACATTTCATTTATCATAGAATATGATGTTTATTTTTTAAACTCTTGTTATAATATAGCACCAAAATTAATACGATGTTTATTTTTATTTCTAATACATGTATATTATAGCACTAATGGATGGGAATGTAGTTGCAAGTGAGACTTACTACTTTACTCCAAAAAATTGTTTTCACTTAAATGAACCCCTTCAAGAAGGTATTATAATTTTATTTTATTTGTAAATTTACATTCCATTTATCATAGAATATGATGTTTATATTTTAAACTTTTGTTTTAATATAGCAAGCATGGTTTTGAAACCCAAACCGGATTGTACGGTTCGATCGGCTTAATCGGGAACTGTTCATCAAAATAGTTCTTTTAGCTTCCAAAATCGGCATATGTAGAAAAAGCAACGAACCGCAGTTGAACCGACTGGTTTTAAGAACCGTGGACGGTTCTCAGAGGTTCAACTTCAAGTCAGATTTTTTTTTTTTTGATACTTACAGCCATTGTTGAAGCTTCTCAACCACGATGAGATGTTGTCAGACCTTGAGCTTGCATCTCCATTTCTTCTTCTTTTTCTTTTTTCTCTCTCTTTCTTTCTTTCTTTTTTTCTGCGTTTTTGCCGTTTCTGCATTTTTGCTCTTTCTAAAGTCTGCTATTCTTTGCCCGTTTGCTGATGATGAAGATGAACTTTTTATTTTTTCTATCATAGTCTTCCACAAGTCAGTAAATGCTTGGCTATCAAAGTGTAAAGTATCAACACTTTCTTCTTTGGACAAAACTTAGATACAGTACCTTAGGTGTTGTTCCTTAGGTTCCCCTCTTAAGATTCAGCCATGTGGTTATTTAACTAAGAAATATACTTCTATCCCTGGAGAAAAAAATTCACATGACAGAATCTTAAGAAGGAAACCTAAATAACAGCATCTAAGTCTTGCTGTTCTTCTTTCACTTGTACCAGATGCCTGGCTGTCTACCATTTACTTGGGCCTTGTATTAATATTTATTAGTTAACTAATTTTCTAATGGGCAAGTCTGCCACTCTTTTGGTTTTACGATTAATTTTTTTGAAATTTAATACATAGTTGACCATTTAAATGGACTTGGGCTGTTGGGCATTACATAAGATTAATTTAAGTATAGGCTTGCACAAAAATGTTATGTAAGTATGTGTGTGTATATATATATATATTTCCATTATTTTATCAACTCCTTGATTAAGAAACTTGATATTTAATTTATTTTTGCTTATAATTTAGTATTTCTTATCTTTTTTATGAAAGTTATGATATAAAAAATACACTAGAAAGATAAATCTCAATGTTTATTTTGGCTATTTTAGTCAATTTTTCTACTTTTACTAATTAATGTATTAATTTATCTTTAAAAAAATTCTTAAATTAATTATGATGTCATCATGGTTCGACCTCAGTTTAACCTTGGTCCAACCTTCAAAACCTTGAACCTCTCCCTTTAATGGTTCATTAAACGGTCCAGGTCTGAAAATGATGGATGCAAGTGAGACTCATCAATTTGTTCCATTGAATTGTTTTGACTTAAATGAATTATCTCAAGAAGGTATTATTATTTTCAATTTATTTGTAATATATAATTCATGTTATATGATGTTGATGGCTTTTTTTTTTTTTTTTTGTATTTTTGTTTTAATATAGCACAAGTTGATGATGATTTGATTGCAAGTGAGATTCATGGAAGTGTTTCAAAGAATTGTGTTGAATTTCCAAATGATGGAAAAAATAATAATACTTATGAAGATGAAATAATTGATTGGAATGAATGTCCAATATATGAAATGGGGTTATTGAAGAACATGAAGATATAAATTCAATGGAAAATGAGTTTGAGTCTTTTGTTGGTCAATGTTTTCCTAGTGAAGAAGAAGCTTTTATTTTCTATAGAAATTATGCAAATCGATATGGTTTTACAATTCGAAAAGGTTGTATTGAGAAAAAAAAGGAGAAATAGCACGATATGATTTCTTTTGTTACCGACAAGGTAAACAACCATTAAAAATAGTGGATCCATCTAAGGAACAATGAAATAGAAAGTCTTTAAAATGTGGATGTAAAGCTCATCTAAGTATCATTTTATGAAAGTCATTTGATATTTTTCCATGAGAATGGCATGTCACTAAGTTTGTTATAGATCACAATCATGATTTGTTCTCCCCTTCGGAAGTTTGATTTCTTCAAGCCAATCAATTTATCACTATAGACGATGAAGAACACATTTTCTTATTGAAAGAAGTTGGACTTTCAATTAGAGAGGACATGCGTGTTATGGAACTTGAGAGGCATTTGAAACATGGACAAAATCCATTTTTTCAAAGGGATATTCGTAATCTTTATGTGAAAATGAGAAGGAAAAATGCAAATAATGATGCCATAGATCTCCTACAATTTTGCAAAGTTGCTAAAGAAGATAACTCTAGGTTTCAATATGAATTTACATTTGATGAAGAAAATAGGTTGGAGCCTAATTTTTGGTCACCTACTCATTGTTTTGATTGGTACCAAAAATATGGAGATGTGGTTTTTTATTTATTTATTTATTTATTTTTAATTTTTTTTATGCTACTTATAAGGTGAATACTTATGATATGCCTTTTGGTATTTTTGTTAGTGTCAATAATCACGAAAAGACAATTCTCTTTGGCTGTGCACTTCTTCGAAATGAAACAACAAGTGCCTTTCGATGGTTAATGAAGGTACATTCTTTGTCTTATAAATTTTTACAATTATTTTTAAATTTTATTTGATTAATTAGTAGAATAATAATGTTTATCCTTTGAAATATTTTCATGCTTTACTAAATTTGTATTTGATTAGCAAACTTTTGCATGCTTAATGAAGAATCAACACAAGGAAATTTTGATAAGATCTATGGATTACAGAGGCAATATCAAAAGAATTGCCAGCTACAAAACACGTTTTTTTTTTTGTTTTTGTTTTTTTTTTTATGGCATTTTACCGCTAAATTTAGTGGTTGGTTTACAACAATTCTTCGTAATCAATATTCAAATTGGTGCATGGACTTCTATAAGTTATATAAGTTAGAGTTATGTGAACAGTTTGACAATTAATGGCTTCAAGTTATGACAAAATATGACGTGCTCTCTAACATACATGTAATTGGTTTATATCAAATCACGCACTTTTAGGTACCATGTTACCTTCGTGGGCATTTTTTTGGTGGAATGACAACAATCGGAAGATCGGAAAGTATAAATGTATTTATTAAACGGTTTGTTAGTTCTTACACAAACTTGATCCAACTCATCAAACAAGTAAGTCATTATTTACTATTGATTTATTTTTTTGTATACAAATTTTTTATTTGTTAATATTTGTAGTCTTCATGTATTGGCCAAAAGTATCCTAATGGATTCCAGTTTTGCTACCGGTGCAAAAGTCCCATCAAAATAAATCCCTTCCACTTGTGTGTATCCTTAAGCAACAAGTCTTGATTTGTTTCTAATAACAGTAACATGTTCATTTGACTTGTTCTTAAAAATCCACTTAGTTCCAATCACATTTACTCCCTTTGGTCTAGGAACTAATTCCCACACATCATTCCGAACAAATTGATGAAGTTCTTCATGCATAGAATTAACCCAATCAGCATCTTGAAATGCTTCATCCACCTTTTTCTGTTCAAATTGGGATAGATAGCATGAGTGAGTAATTACATTCAAGGCTTTGGATCTTAATCTCATGTTATCATTCAAACTCCCTAATATGTTTGTGGCAGGGTGATTTTAACTTTACTTTAGAAGATGGACCTTTGATTGGAGATGTGGAGGTACCTTTTTGTTATGATGAAGGACTAGGCTCACTTTGTTCTTGTTGAGTTTCATGAACCGGTGTGGATGGTTCTGAACTTGATGGTACTGAAATAGCATCATTCAACAACAGTAGCTCTTCATCACTATGCTTCCTAACGTAATCATCAGGAATATGATCATCAACCTCCATATTCTTTTCTTGAACTGGAGAATTGTTTTCTGAATGAGTTTCTCCACATAGTTCATCATTGATCACCACATTTGAAGATCCCATGACTGTTTTAGTTCTCAGATTGTATACTCTGTATGCTCTACTAGTGGAAGAGTATCCTAGAAAGTATCATTTGTCGCTCTTTGCATCAAACTTTTCTAGGTTCTTCCTATCACGCAGAATATAATAGTCATTGCCAAATATCTAGAAGTATTTGACAACATGCTTCTTTCCTCTCTAGAGTTCATAAGGAGTTTTCTTGGAATCAGGTCTGAAATACACTTGGTTGAGTGTATGGCAAGCAGTGTTAATTGCTTCTCTCCAAAAGGATTTGGGCATCTTTTTGTTATGTAGCATGACACGAGCCATCTCTTAAACAACCCTATTCTTCTGTTCCACTATTCCATTCTATTGTGGTGTCTTGGGTGAAGAGAACTCTTGATGTGTGCCTTGATCATTGTAGAAGGTAGCCAGTTTTGTGTTTTCAAATTCTCTTCCATGATCACTTCTAATTCTGGCTATCACAGTACCTTTCTCAACTTGCAATTTCTTGCATAAGTGTTTCATCTTTTCAAGAGCCTCAGCTTTATCTCTCAAAAGCATAACCCAAGTTTATCTAGTGAAATCATCTAGAACAACTAGAATATACTTCTTTCCACCTAAACTCTGAACTCTAGCAAGGCCCATAAGATCAATGTGCAACAACTATAGAGGTCTTGAAGTTTGAACTTCAGTTACAGATGGATGTTTGAACTTCACTTGTTTACCCTGTTTACCCATCTGACATGGTCAACATATGCACTTTTCTATCTTTTCAAACTTGGGCAAACCAATAACTACATCACACTTGGAAATCTCCTCTAATTGCTTGTGACTTGCATGTCCCAACTGTTGATGCCATAAGTCTACTTGATTGATCTTTGCACTGAAATACTTGTTGCTTATAATTGGTGTTATACCATAACAGTTGTCAGCTGTCCTAACACCAATACACATGCAATCACCTCCTTCATCAAGTATCTCACATTCATACTTGGTGAAAAGAACATTCAATCCATTGTCACAAATCTGACTGATGTTTAGTAAGTTGGCCTTCAGCCCATCAACATACCAGACATCTTCAAAAACCGACAACCCTGGAATGTCTACAGTTTCAATGCCTCTGATCATAGATTTGCTTTCATCTCCAAACGTGACTGTCCCAATCTTTTCTTCAAAAAGTGTCTTGAATAAAGCTTTATTTCCTGTCATATGCCTGGAACAACCATTATCCAAATACCAAAGACAAGAATCACATGCCTTTAAGGTGGTTAAAGCAGTATAGCACACATACTTATCATCACATGTAGTTATACCAAGATACTCAAAGAAAGATTCAACAAATGCAACAAGAGACCCAAACCAAAAATAGACAAGTTGGAATTTTAGCAATAAGAACTTCCAAGAATCTACGACAACAGGGGTTAAGGATCAACTCTTAGATCAAAAGATGTAAATACTAGAGCTAAAATGCTCTGATACCACTTGTACATTTTTAGACCCCTTAAAATACAAGTTGTTTAATCTAATCTTAAGCCAAGTTAATTAACAAGTTCATTAATAAGATCTAGGTCAAACACATTTAAATCATGTCATGTGAACAATGTGGAAAAATAAATAACACAACGATATGATAATCCAGGAAAATCAAACTGGCAAAAAAGCTAGGGAGGATTTAACCTAACTATCCTCAAGGTAAGACAGATCCACTATGAAAGAATTGAAGTTTTAAAATAAGACTTAGACCACTAACATCCTATTGTTACCTCGAGTTGAAAACTTATTATCACAACTACGTGACAGTTTCGAGTCCACACACTACTTCTTTCCTTGATCCATAGCAACCACAAGTACGAAACAGCAATCGAAGTGATCATCAAGTTTTTGACATCAATCTTGATCTTGATAACCCTAAGTGTGTATGAAGGTAAACACATCTAGATCTCACAAAAGATTCACACACACAACATATCAACAACCTCTAAAACGGGGCTAGGGTTTTTCCTTTTATACTTGAAGCAAAACATAAAACCCTACACATCATATGGGCTTGGGCTGAGTTGAAAATTCTGCAGAAAAAACAATTTGCACGAGCTTCAATCGATCGAGTCTAATTTTTGATCAATCGAGCCTTGCAGAAATTGAATAGTAATTTCCTGCAATTACTCGATTCTAACTTTACACATAACCATACTTTGAGCAGCCTAAATCTAGACTAAATGTTTTGATCATGGTTTGCCAACATATACAAATTGAAGTTTTAATACATTAGTTCCTAAAGTCTTAAAACGTAACAGGTAAGATGACTAATCGTAGTTGCAAGAATTTTGAATTTTGGGGTATATTTTGTTGTCACGTACTTAGTGTATTCCTTCATAAAGATTTTACCAAATTCCATTTTTGTATTTACCACCTTGTTGGTGTCGTGAAGCATCATTAAGTGAAAAAAAACTGCTAGTGTTGGATGATGAAAATTTAGTGGAGAAGGAAAATATGGTTGATGCTAATGTTAATGATATGATTGATGGAGATTGCTTCATTAATTGTCCTCCGCTCTCAAAGACAAAAGGTCGCTTGAAGTAAAAACGAATGAAAGGTGGAAGAGAATTAGGAAAGAAAAAGAAGTCTTGTGGCCTTTGCAAGCATGTTGGCCATAACATCTTAGAATGTCCAAAGAAAGATAATTGTACTTCCTCAAATGGTGCAAAAAAAAGAAAAAAAAATGTACTTTAAGTGAAATGGGATTGAATCCAATATTTTGTTTGAAATGTTAGGCATAAACTCTAGAGCTTGTAAAAGAAAAAAGCTATGACAATATTGTTTTTGTTAATTTTGACAATATTATATCATTAGACTAAAATGCTTCTCCATGACAATATAATGCCTTTGTTAATTTTGACACTTCTTTTCTCTTGTCTTCTTTTTTTTTTTTTTTTTTTTTTTTTGTTAGTTTAAAATTTCCATTTTGACAATATTATGCCAGTGAATATTCACATTATCATTTTCAATATTACGTCACTAAAATGCTTCTTCCTACTTTTTTATTTATTTATGAATTTACCTAAATTTTTATAATGGGTTCAATTTAAGACTTGAGCTTCCTCTACTGCGCTTGTGAATTTATGTTCTCTTATTCTTCTATATTTGTTTGGCTACAAATCTTCGTCTTCTTTTTTCATCTTTTAATTTATTCTTGGATCTTCCTATCATTTTTCATTAGTTTTTAGGGTCAGGTGTTCAAAATTATATTTTAAAGGGTTCAAATTTTTTTTTTAAAATTTATATCTAGTTTTTTTCTTTTTCTTTAGGGCAAGAGGTTCATTTGAACCAAGGTTTTGAATTCTATGCAGATTAGCAATTGGAACAGAAAATTACGATATCAGTCTATATTGGTGCATCGTTTCAGAATTAGTATTGGATGATGATGATAATACTACTTGTTAAACTAAAATTTTAACAAGTAGTATTATAAAGTAAATAACTTTATTTTGGCTCAAATAAAGTTATTTAATTGTTAAACTAAAATTTTAAAAAGATTATCTAATAATCTATTTATTAAAAAGAAATATTCTAATGACTGGTAGTTTTGTAAATTAGAAAGAATGTGGTGTTATTTGTAAAGAAAGCACATTCCTAGAAATTTAATATCTCCTTTTCGAGAAATTTTACAGTCCTTATGGTGGACCACATCACCTGTTCACCATTCTACTAAAAGACTTCCACTTGTTTAAAATTGCTGAGTCAGTAATAAGTTTTTATTTAAAAAAAATTTCTCACTCAGCAATTTTAAACAAGTGGGAGTATTTTAGTGGAATGGTGGATCATGTTACTTGTCCATCATGAGAACCTTATAATTTCTCCTCATTTCCCACGTAAATATCATCCCCTTTTTTTACTCCTCTCTCTCTCTCTTTCTCTCTCTCTCTCTTGCAAACTTATCTAGTACATTTCTCATCCTTTTTCCATATCTGTAACTCCTCATCTTTTAAAAATTTTATGTTCCCCCATATGAAACTCTTGGCTAAATTTCTCAGTCTTTTATTTTTTATTTTTTTCACAGCTTTCTTTTCTAACTTAGTCCGTCTCCTCTTTGATTTCCCCACCATTAACCTAGTTTGTCTCCTTTAATTCTAGTATTTAAAACCTTGATATGAATCCCCTCTTTTCAACATTGCACTGCTAATGATTTTGGCGGCATCTCAGGCACTTCTCATATGTTTTAATGGTTTTTTTTTTTTTTTTTGATGTACTGATGTTGGTTGTTTCTTGTGAGATGAGTTTTTTTCCCCCCTCCACGTATATTTGAAAGAGTTATATAGCCATGTTTACCAAAACGTGGCCAATGACAGGTCTATAGTTGCGTTTTTAGAAGCGCGGCTATAGTTCTACACCTATAGCCGTGTTTTAAAAAACGCTATAGACCTGTCGGACCTATAGTCATGGTGCATAGGCCACATTTGAAAACGTGGCTATAGAAAAAGCATCTATAAACCAAATAGACTTATAGCTATGTTTTTAGGAGCTACAGCCGCGTTTTAAAAACGCAGCTATAGCCCGTGTTTTTTTGTATATCAAGGCTTTTGGAACTTGGGCGGGGAATTCTTGTAAATTGATCCGCCCCTTGCCCCATAGTAATTATTCCTCAATTTCAAAATACAATCAAACACACTTTATAGCCTTTTGATTTCCTCATACATTGTTAGGAGTAGGACTAACCAGATTAGCAACTGTCAGGCATGGCCTTACGGGCAGAATTGAGTGGAGTGGAACGGTATGGATCGAAGGTGCTTACCACCGTTGTAACCTTATTTTCTCATATAATGGATCATTAGCCGTACACTCAGGTGAGCATTGCCAGCATAGGCACACTACCGAGCCACATAAATTCTCTGCATTTATTAATGTCTTCTCTCTTCTTCTTCTTTTTTTTTTTTTGTTTTTTGTTTTTTGTTTTTTGTCTTTTGGGTATAGGGTTTAGAAGAGAAGGGTCATGGGTGGTTGATTTGAAGGGCTAAGTTGATGAAATCATTGGGTTTAGAGAGGGGCAACCACCCAACTATTCACAATCCGAACCCTCTTTCTGAAACTGTTAGGTGTGAAGAAGAAGGAGGAGAAGCAAAGCCCTTTCTTCTCTCTCTCTCTTCTTTAATCTTTACCTAAACAGATTATTCCAGAACAGGTTTGAAGTCTTCTAACCAGACGTCATTTTTGCATTCATATACTACAAATAAACAAGCTCCTTCTCTCAACAGATGAAAGACACTAAGAATACTTTCCACACCCAGGACCTGGTACCACATCTTCTTCCCTACTCCCAATAACAATTCACTCCATATTTGTAACAATAGCTGTGGGGCAGTACACAGTAGAAAAATAAACTACTCAGTGCCGCAAATGTGTACATTGTGCTAATTCTTCTTATGTTATATATTACGTTATGGTATGTCATGATCTTAATTAATGCAAACTTTCGTATGCGTTGGCCTACTTACTCTGACCATCTAATCAAGATCAAGAAAGGATCAAATTTAATTAGAATTAAGCACACATAAGACAACAGTTATGACCAAATGGTCCAGTACATATCTTATCTTGAGGTATTTGGAAGCCCTCCATATGCATTTAAGTTACACCAACTAATGATCAACATGTTAATCCTCAAACTGGTCACCCTGGACTACAATGTTTTTATTAATTTTAGTAGTTCAATGTTCATTCACTTTTTGTGTAACTCATCAGTTTTCACTTACTCTTCCGAGCAACCAAATTGAAAGCTCAGCAACAGCTAGAATAAAAAAAAAAGGTACACATGAATGCATTGATGTATGGATGTTCTGTGAACGAGTGCAAATATTATTGCCAGTTCTATTCTTCACAGTGAGTGTAGCAGCACTTCTTGTCCAGCAAAGTAAAATGTCTTGCACTCATCCACTAGATCTTGTATTGAAATCTTTGGGCTAGAATTGGCATCATGATAAGCCTTTACAAGTAATTGAAGAAAATTATTCCCAAAGCTGCCAACCTTTTCAGTCATTACCTTATCTTCTTTTTTCTTAATTATCTCTAATATAGAGTTGAATATTTCATTTTCAAGCTGCTCTGATTCAATTTCATCGCTGGTTTTATAAAATTTACTGTAAAAATAGACAAGAAATCAATTCACTAAGAATATAAAATGGGGACTAGTTCTTTGTTTCTCAATTGTTGGTTTAACGTAAAAGGGCTTTACCTGATGCCAGGAAACTTGAGTTTATGAGTATTTCTGGATGCTAACAAAGTCAATTTCATCAACATCTGAAAAATGTTCTCCCCTTCTAAGTAACTGCTCCCAAAAGCGGTCCTAGAAATCAGTTCTGATGTCCATAGCCTAAATTCTTCAAATACCTCAATCTCTTTGCCTTCATGATGTTTCCACCTTTCTAGCATCACCTCCACACTAGTGATTATTGCTGGAATCATATTCTACATACAAAAGTGAACCCCTTGTAACAATTCAGACTAATTTCTAAGATTTTATATCTATCTTTTTTTGTATATAATTTATTAATAAGCTTATTTTTCATTGAGTATTAAAGTGGACCAAACAGAGAAAGAACAAGAAAGGTTCTTGATTAGGCTTGAATCAATGATAATTGATATGCCTTGATTCAAGCCACAAAGCGGTTCTTAAACATGTGCAAAATGTGAAACATATCTTAGCATTGTGTTTAGTTCCTCTTAAGATAATCGATTGAACAAGTTTTTCAATGCCAATAATAACTAGTAACACTTGAGAGTCCATTTAGAAATAGCTTATTTAGCTGAAATTGAAAACTTTTTGCTGAAAGTATCGTAGATAAATATAAAAGTTAGCTAAAATAGTACAATACGATTTATTAATAGTACTAAAAAGTGCATTGAAACCCATGAATAGTGGCCAAAATAAGCTAAATATTGGCTTTAAACTCTAATCCCAAATGCAACCTAAGAGCTTACTTTCAGGCTCTCTGCATGGAAGGCAAAATTGGCGAGTTTTCGCATCTTTGCCCATTTTTCACCTTCAGATGTCATAAGCCCATCTCCTAAGAGCTTCTTTATAAAACCTTCAGTTGTCTTTGGCTTTGGGAACGCGTTGTCTGTATTATTCAGTATCTCTTTGATAAGCTCTGGTTCTGTTAGGACCATTTGAGCTTCAGGACCGTTCCATTGAAGAAAATTCTTCCCTGGACCAAACCAAAAAAAAAGGCAAGAAAATGGAAAATGACCAAATTTAGTAAAATTCAGCGTAAACATAGTTAAAAATATATAGTCTTTATGCTGTGTATTGTGCCTCTGATACTAATAGTAATATGTACTTAAAGGGACAGATTTTCATATACTTATAATGAAAAAATAAATAAAAATTGACTAAGCCATATTTCAAATTGAGTAAGGAGAACAACTTGATTAGGGAAAGAAAAACAACACAAAATCCTAATTCAACTACTAATTTGCATAATTTTTTTTTACCATATTTGTTGAGCCATGAGTGAATATGAGGATGAACTTTGGACATTATGTCATGTGATAAATCCATAGGCCTGCTCATGGCTTCTTTTTTCATGTTCAAAATTTCCTTGGTGCTTCCATGGAAGGATCTGTAGGAAGGACCTTTGATTCCCTGTGAACCCGTTAGAAACTGCATGCGAATTGGAATCCAACATAGTTTGAGAAGGACCCAGATGAGAGCTAAGCTAGGATGCATGGACGCGGCCCCGGAGGAACCGCACCTGTGTCAGACTCGGCAGGACGCGGCGACGCGGGAGGGACGCCGCTGACCGCGAGTCCGTGCCGCGTCGGGCCGCGTCCTGCATCGTGGATGGGCCGACTCGCGCCGACGCGGCTCAAATCGAGCCGACTCGGGCCGTATCAACCGTATCGGCCGAAATGGCCGGTTCAGGCCGAAACAGCAGAGTTAGGCTAGAATTCAAAAAAAGAAAAGAAAAAAAAAGGTGCGAAACGCACCGTTTGAGGAAGAAACGAAGCTGAGGAAGACGAAAGAAGAAAAAAAAATGTAGAAGGGAAGAAACGAAGCTGAGGAAGAACAAACGAAGCTGAGGAGAAGAAAAAAAATGTAGAAAGGAAGAAACGAAGCTGAGGAGAAGAATGAAGAAGACGAAGAGATGTTTCTTAAAAGGTGTGGACGTGTGGTGTAGATTAGGCTTTGGAAAATGGAAGCTTTGGGAAAAAAAAAAGAAAAAAAAAAAGGTAAAGTCGATATTCGATGAGTTCAAACGTGAGTGGCAGGTGAATGTAGAGAATAAAAATAAAAAGATTAATTTTGTGAGTTTTATTTAATTTTATGAATATTATATTTGAGTTATTATTTATTATTGTTCTTAAATTTAGTATATGTATATACAATGTGAAAAAGTATGCTTAGTAATATATTAAAAATATAAATAAGAATAATTTTAATAATTTTTTAATCGCCGAGTGCCGCCGCACCCGCACCCACTTTTTTTAAAAATTGCCGAGTCTCGCACACGCACCCGCACCCGCACCCGAGTCTCAAAATGCACCCGTACTTCCTAGGAGCTAAGAGAAAGTATAGACACACAGAGCTTGAAACACAGATTACAAGGATTCCAATAGCACCCATTTTTTTTTTTTTTTTTGCCTTTCAATGAAACTTTGTGGATATTTATGCATATGTCAACTCTTGTTAAGTTTCAAATAGTGTGGGTCTCGCTTAATATAAAAATTGAAGGGTTGAGAAATTATTAAACAAGGTACCATTATGAATTTTTTTTTGATTCAAAGTTATTTTAAAAGAATTGATTAAAATTAATATGATGTTAATTTTTATTTTTAATACACGTATATTATAGCACCAATAGATGGGAATGTAGTTGAGCACTTGTAGTAGTGGAGCTAAATAGCTATATAGCTATTTTAGATGTGCCAAAACACAAAAAACTCCCATGCAGTAGTGGAGCTATGGCTAAATTTTTTAGCTTAATTGCTACAGTGCACATCTATCTATAGATGTGCACTACAGCTTAGAGCTAAAAAAAAGGTAATCTTTTATTCCAGCCGGGTACAACTTGCTTTTTTTTTTTTTTTTTAATTCTTTTATCACACGGGTCTCATTCATTCTCATTCACTCTCATCTCATCATTTGAAGCTCAAGTCTCTCAAGCTCACTCTCTCAACTCTAGTCTCTTAAGCTCACTATTTTTACCATCGCTGACCCAACCATCGTCAACGTCGCTGCCACCGAAACTCGACGTCATCGACCCACCAGCCGTCCCAAGCCGCCGATCCGCCTCAGACCCACTTCTCTTCCACCGATCCACTTCAGGTCAGTTGTCTTTGTCTTCTTCAAGTGGATGCTTTGGGTTTTTGATTTAGGTATAACATCAAAGAATGTGGCATTTTTGATTTGGGTATAACATCAAAGAATGTGGGATTTTTGATATATAATATTTTATTGTTGTTTTGGATTATTGGCTTGGTGATTTTATGTTATGAGATTTCATTTTGCTTTGTATTAGCTGTTTTGAGTTGCTAGAAATGGATGAATATAGTAGTTTTTTTAGGATTCTTAATGTTCCATATCTGATTTTGGTAGATTGATGATGATTATGGTTTGGTAAGTGTGAGTGTGAGTACTGAGTAGAGATATTAAGATGGTTTGTGATATTGTGGTGGATTTTGTTGGGCTTTTAATGTTTCACACTTGATTCGAGTGGATTTTGTTGGATATGTTCTGTTGCACAAAACTAGAAACAGAGCACACATTTCTTGTGGTCATTTTAATGAGAAATTGTTAGTTTGGTTTTGAGATGCTCAAAAATGAATTTGTTGTTTTCTTTATCAGTGGGATTAAGCTACATGTCAAATTAAGTATTTATGCATAATCATGTTCTATTGTTATAATTCTAAGTATTTTAAGTTTTGATATAAATGTTAGTTTGGGAATTTTCTGTGTGCAAGGAAGTTTACATTTTTTTTTTCCCAATTTTATAGAGTCACGTAGAGACACAGAGTTACGTAGAGACCTACCATATTTCACAGGTATCATGAATGAGGATATAGAAATTGACTCACAATTTTTTGGAACGTCTTAAAATGCTCCTATGTCAGCTTCTGGTTCTCCACCTCCACCTCAACCTCAAGTTGAAAATTCATCTTCTACAAAAGGAAAATGGGGCTCTAACTTTAGTGTAGAGGAAGATAAACTCCTAGTGGCAGCATGGCTCGATACTTGTGTTGATGCCATAAACAGTAATGAACAAACACAAAATACATTTCGTCAAAAAGTTTGGGAATACTTCATGCAGTACAATACATCTAATACCACACATATTGTTATCTCCTTGCTAAGTCATTGGGGAACGATTAGTGAAAAGAAAAATAAGTTTGCTGGGTGTATGGCTCAAGTTAACGCACATCATCAAAGTGGTATAACTAAAGAAGATAAAGTATAAATTATATTGCAATAGTGTTAACATGTCCATTCACCAATAGTTTAAAGATATTAATCTTGTTATATTTCTTTTAATTTTTTTAGATTACTGATGCGAAGGCTTTGTAGATTACCGATAAGCACAAGAAACCCTTTCTTCTTGACCATTGTTGGCTTATGTTAAAGGACCAACCAAAGTTTGCCAATCCTAACAATGCTAAATCGAGATCATCCGTGCCTCCAACTCCGGAGTCAATATCTATTGGTGAAGGGGATTGTGGGTTCGGACTTGGTGACACTTATTATTTTGAGAGACCTATTGGCAGGAAGGCCAAAAAGGTCATCCAAAAGAACAAAGCCACTGGAAAAGATGTAGGGGAATATTTGACCAAGGAATTGAAATTGATTGAGGATGTAACTCGATTGGAAGAGGAAAAAATGTTTATTGAGAGGGAAAAACTTGCGATTGAGAAGGAAAGAAGTGAAGAAAAACTTAAGATTGAGAAGGAAAGAGTCATGATTGAGAAGAAAAAATTTGAGATGATAGAAAGGTTAGAGGAGGAGAGAATCATGATGAAAGATACAAGTGGCTTGACCGTAGAACAAAAAGCTTTTTATGAACAACTCCAAGAGGAAATCATGGCAATACGAAGTTCACATAATTAATGGGTTTAATTGCAATTTGGATGTAGCTTAGGCTATTATGTATTTTGTAGTGGCTTATGTAGGCATTTATGTATTTTTGTAGTAACTTATGTATTTTGTAGTGGCTTATGTCACTTGACTTTAATCTTAGACTAGATGTATGTGTTTGTGTTGTGACTTGAAGTGCAATCTAACAAAGACTTTGAAGTGCAATATTTTTTATCTTTTGTTAAGTTCCTTTCGGTCTTGTGATAGGCATTGATATAATTCTTTGTAGACTGAAAAATGAAACTATTATATATCTTGCTATTACAGCTACTATGAGTGTCTTTGATCCAATTATTTCTATTCATTGGACATTCCTAGTATCATATGTTTGGTTTTGAGATGACAGGTCTTAGAATAAATCTATGAACAATGAGCATTCATAGTATTTCTTATTTTACTTATCTTTTTAATGCGAATCTATTTGTTTACCATTTATTATTTCTTGGTCCTACTGAGAGGAATTTTTATTTTTTGGTTATATACTTATATTTGATAAATTCTTGAGGGAAAGCACAAAATTGTGTTTGTGTTGTTATTTGTGTGTGAATTGATTATATTCATTTTGTTGTGGCTTATGTCACTTGACTTTAATCTTGCATCTATAGTAATAATTGCTTTCCAATTGTCTTGAAGGTTGCATCCATGAATCACTATTTGTTTCGCAAGTTCCTTCTTGATGACTCAAATGAAGATGAGATAATCGAATAACTTGTTATGGAAACATCACAACCTAAACGTCGTCATTCTATCCGACGTAATCATTTGATAGGCCACGAGAGGCTTTTTCTTGATTATTTTGCTCCCACACCAATATATCCACCTGCTTTATTTCGTAGGAGATTTCGAATAAAGCGTTCTCTTTTTCTCCATATTCAATCTAAAGTAGAAGCTCATGACTCTTACTCTGTCCAAAAAAGAAATAGTGCCAACAAACTTGGTTTATCTTCATTACAAAAGAGAACTGTTGCACTTAGAATGCTTGTGTATGGAGTATCGGGTGATTTAATAGATGAATATGTGCGGATTGGAGAAACTATTGCATTAGAAAGTTTGAAAAAAATTGTTATTGCGGTAATTGATGTTTTCTCTGAGGAATATTTGAGAAAACCAAACAATGAAAACATTGCTAGGCTGTTAGCTCATGGTGAATGCCGAGGTTTTCCAGGTATGTTAGGTTCAATTGATTGCATGCATTGGAAGTGGAAAAATTGTCCATCTGCATGGAAAGGTCAATATTGTGGTCATATTTGTGAGCTTACTATTATTTTGGAGGCAGTAGCATTATATGATCTTTGGATATGACATGCATTTTTTGAGTTACCTGGGTTAAATAATGACATTAATGTGTTAGAGCGGTCTTATGTATTTAATGAACTTGCTGAAGGATGTGCTCTTGCAGTACATTACTCAATCAATGATTATGACTACACAATGAGATATTACCTTGCTGATGACATATATCCAAAGTCGGCAACATTTGTGAAAACAATCCTAGCTCCACAAGGACAGAAGTATAAATTATTTGCAGCAACCCAAGAGGCGTGTAGGAAGGATGTTGAGTGTGCATTTGGAGTGCTTCAAGCACGTTTCGCAATTGTCCGTGGACTTGCATGATTTTTCCATCTTGAAACACTCCAAAGGATCATGAAAGCGTGCATAATTCTCCATAATATGATTGTTGAAGATGAGCGGGATGATAATGAAGTGGTAGACTTGGATTATGAACAAATTGATGGAATGGATAATCCTCCTCTGCAAGTGTTACGTGAACAAAGTGATGGATTTATGTCATACATTAAGAGTTATGGACGAATTAGAGGCATTGACGAATTAGAGGCTGAGAAATTCATTTTCAACTATAGTCGGACCTTATTGAACATTCATGGCAATTGCAAGGCAATTCGTAGGAACTTTCTTTTTTGTATGTTGAGAAGCATGAGTCATAGGAACTTTTGCAAGTGTGTGAGTTTTATTGTAATTTGATTTGAGTTATGTACGTGAGTAATGTATGGACTACATTGTTCTTGCTATAATATGTGTTCTATTTTATATGTTTTCTTATAAAGTTCCTCCATTTCATAGTTCACATTGTTCCAAGATTACTTTCGGACAATTGAGACGATAATAGGCTATCATGATGATTGAGAAATTTTTTTAGTAAAAAAAAAATGTATAAGTATAATTTGGGGTAAAAAAAATCACTTGTTAACACTAGATGATTATTTGCTATCATGTGGTGGCGGCGGCGACGGCGGTGGCAGTGGCGGTTGCAGGTGGTTGTGATTGTTGTTTATTGTAGTGGATATATTATTTTATTGTGATATTTATATTATTTTATTGTGTTGAAGGCTAAAATAGATCCACTGCTGCAGCATGCGTGTAGGTAAAATAGATAAAATAATTTTTGGTGGAGCTAAAAAGCTAAATTTTTAGCTCCACTGCTGTGGATGCTCTAAGTGAGGCTCACTACTTTATTTCAAAAAATTGTTTTGACTTAAATGAACCACTTCAAGAAGGTATTATAATTTTATTTTATTTGTAAATTTACATTCTATTTATCATAGAATATGATGTTTATATTATAAACTCTTGGTTTAATATAGCACCAATGGATGACAAAGTAGATGCAAGTGAGACTAATCAATTTGTTCCAATGAATTGTTTTGAGTTAAATGAATTGTCTCAAGAAGGTATTATTATTTTCATTTTATTTGTAATATATAATTCATATTATATGATGTTGATTATTTTTTTAATTTTTGTTTTAATATAGCACAAGTTGACGATGATTTTATTGTAAGTGAGATTCATGGAAGTGTTTCAAAGAATTGTGTTGAATTAAATGAGCTTCCAAATGATGGAAAAAATAATAATACTTATGGAGAGGAAGTAGTTGATTGGAATGAATGTCCAATAGATGAAATGGGGTTATTGAAGAACATGAAGATATAAATTCAATAGAAAATGAGTTTAAACCTTTTGTTGGTCAATGTTTTCCTAGTGAAGAAGAAGCTTTCATTTTCTATAGAAATTATGCAAATTGATATGGTTTTACAATTCGAAAAGGTCGTATTGAGAAAAAAAAAAAAAAAGGGAGAAAAAATAGCAACTTGTGATTTCTTTTGTTATTGACCAGATGAACAACTACTAAAAATAGTAGATCCATCTAAGGAGCAACGAAATATGAAGTCTTTAAAATGTGGATGTAAAGCTCATCTAAGTATTATTTTACGAAAGTCATTTGATATTTTTCTTCGAGAATGACATGTCATTAAGTTTGTTATAGACCACAATCATGATTTGTTCTCTCATTCGGAAGTGCAATTTCTTCAAGCCAATCGAGTTATCACTATAGATGACGAAAAACACATTTTCTTATTGCAAGAAGCTGGACTTTCAATTAGAGAGGTAATGTGTGTTATGGAACTTGAGAGGCATTTGAAACATGGACAACTTCCATTTTTCAAAGGGATATTCGTAATCTTTATGTGAAAATGAGAAGGAAGAATGCAAAGAATGATGCCATGGATCTCCTACAATTTTGCAAAGTTGCTAAAAAAGAGAAATCTAGGTTTCAATATGCATTTACGACCGATGAAGAAAATAGGTTGAAGCATATTTTTTGGTCACCTACTCATTGTTTTGATTGGTACCAAAAATATGGAGATGTGTTTATTTATTTATTTTATACTACTTATAAGTTGTCAATTCGGTCCATGAGTTGGCGTACACTGGTAGCAGGTTTCCCAGTCAGAGACTTCCTCAAATCATGCTCGGCAAGTAAGCCGACCTTGAAAGTCCTGATGGCCATATCGTCAAAATCACCATCTATCTCATTAAACATCTCCCAATATCTGTCTGAGTACGTTTTCAGGGTCTCCCCTTCTCGCATGGCCATAGATAGTAGGGATTCTAAGGGCTGAGGAATCCTACTGCATGTAATAAAGCGAGATTCAAATGCCTGAGTGAGTTCCTTAAAGGAATCAATGGAACTTGCTCCCAAGCCATCAAACCACCTCATGGCCACGGGCTCTAAACTGGAGGGGAACACCTTGCATATCAGGGCTTCATTCTTGGAGTGCACGGCCATCCTCTAGTTGAAGTGGCTCACATGCTCCACAGGGTCCATTTGACCATTGTACATGGTGAACATTGGCTGAGTGAACCGTCGAGGAAGTCTCCCTTCCTCAATTATGTGCGTGAAAGGTGACCGAGAAATTTGGTTAAGCGCTTTGCTTATCGCATCATTTCCCAAGCCTTTGGAAGACGAGTTCTTGCTTCTGCGCTTATGGTGGTAGTCCTTATCATACGAGAAAGACTTCCTAGGAGGAGTCCTTGATCTTGGTCTATAACTACTATCCTCCTCATCGTCAAAAGAGGCATCAGAATTGGAGGGAGTTTGCCTTTGCCGTTCATGGCACAACTTCCTTTTTAGATGATCAATCTCCAATTACAAGGCACTGGTATCTTCCTCATGATAAAGGTGGCTCCCGTTTCGAGACTGACTCCTACTAGTATGAGTGGTATGCACACTAACCTCCCGGTCCTTTCTGCACTCAAGATTAACAAAATGATCTTGACGTTGGGATCCCATAGATTCCTCCAGATTCGGACCTGAACCTACATTGGTGGAACGTAAAAATCACTACAGCACTAGAATTTCCCACAAACAGTGCTAATTGTCAGAACTTGATTTGGTTCCTAGCCCAAAGGATGGATGAACTTAGGCCCAAAAAGCCCAATACAATAAATTTGTAGAGAGTGGGTTGAAAAATTGGGTTTTAATGAGTTGGACAACACATAAAGCCCAATACAATGAATTTGTAGAGAGTGGGTTGGAAAACTAGGTTTTAATGAGTTGGACAACACATAAAGTGGATTCCGATGACAAGAAAATGAAGATGAGTTGGTTTAGTCTAAAAAGAATCGTCCTCGGCACAGTTCGAGGAGGTCAGTTCTTATATATTTCTCTCAAGTTTGATTACATATTCAGTTCTTGATTGCTACAGTATTTTTTTCTTAATTTCTCGATCCCTTCTCTAGGGAGGGTCCCTTAGATTATATATCTCCCTTTAGATGATCTTGACCCTCCATTTGTTGATTGTCCAGGCCATCACTTAAGTGCTTGTCCTATCGAACACCCTTTCAGGCCTTCTATGAGTTGGGGTAGTCAAGGCAGTACTGTTCAGGAGTCTTCTCCACATAAATGCAGCCAAAGAGTTAGTTGTCAAGCATTTAATGCGGTGGTAGCAACTTTCTCTTAGATATTTCATAGCCCCCTTCTGTCTTGTTCCTTCCTGATACTTATCCTCATCAGTAGAATTGTCTGGAACGTTGCTTTTGATGTTAGACCGCATCTTCTGATCTTGGCTTTGCCTGGCCGAGGAAGCATTCATCCTCGGATCACTTCCTTGGAACATAACGCCTAAATTCCTTCCTTTATTTATTAATGTTGACCTCTATCACATGTTTATCCATCCTCGGACTTATGAGGTGTCCTCAGACTGGGCTCCCGGCCCAATACATTCTACTGGGCCTAATATCCCTACAATAGCCCCTCAGAATTCCCCTCTTTTGCTCCTCGGGCAAAAAAGAGGATTTCGATATCTCCACATCTATTTTACCCTTATCATACATTACTCCTAATTGCGTAGATACCTTTTTATCTGAACAGGTCTGCTCTTGACGCTTTGGCATATGAGACGCGCCCTCATTAAATTTTTACGGCTTCATGTTCCCCACGTTCTACGGCGCAATGCGGATCCAACGGCTAGAGATTTTGCTGGAACCTGGGCGGGAATTTTCCCGCTTGTAACTTTCTTTTTGATATAAATACTGCCTAAATCAATCATTCATCTCACTTTAGCACTTATACACTGAACTTGCAAACTTACCTAAACTACTTGTGCCCTCATAAATACCTAGAGCTAGTTCGAGGAGATCAGTTCCCTTTTTTACGTAAGTCTTTATAAATCTCTTCATTTACTTTTTCCATCTACTTTTCTTTTCTTTGTCTTTTCCTCCTCGACTCCTCTTATTTCTCCCAATCTTCTTAGTACCTCCAAATCTTTCTTAGGAATGGGTAGATTCACCCATTTGGTAGACTCTGAGAAGGGTTTAGAGAGCTTCAAAGCTAGGTATAGGATCCCGTCAGGAGTTGAGATTAGATACTGTAAGGAAGGGCAATGGCATGAGGCGAGGCAAGAGGGAGAGGTGGTAATCCCAATTATTGCCTTCATAGAAGGAGGGATGAGAATTCCTATGGGCACGGTCACTAGGGACTACCTTAGGGCCCATAAGTTAGCTCCCACCCAATGTGCCCCAAACATGTTCAGAATCATAGGTAGTGTAGATGCCCTTAATGAGAGAATGGGCTTAAACCTCACTCACCATGACGTGAATTGGATTTACAACCTCTATCACCTAACGGGGCAAGGGTATTACCTAAAATCTAGGTACCCCAAGGTTAGGCTCATTAAATGCCTCCTCGATTCCAACAAATGCCTAAAAATGGACTTCTTGATCATATCAGAGGAGTGGCACGATGGCCTCCCTTGTCCGACGAAAGAGGGGAAACCAAGTAGGGTTCTAGGTCTAGGTTTATAATTTCATAGTTACCCCCTTTTATTTTTCTTTTGTTTGTGTTTGTACATGAAATTTCCTTTGATTTGCGTTATTCTCTGCTAATGATGATTTTTGTTTTCTCTTAATGGTTTTGCAGATAAGAATGCTGCTATTCCCAACTTCAATCTCATGAACCAGCCGTGCTTGGACAAGATGTTGAAGGCCGAGGTGTTCCTCCACATAGATGGGCAACTGAGGGCAGCCCATCTAATCTTGGACTACATCCCTATCTCCAAAAGTTTCCAGGTGCCGAGGTGCATAATCAAAGCAAGGGACCCTCGCTGCACCGAATCAGTGTTGCTGCTCCAAGCTTCCTCACCACCGGCCCTATCCAAGAAGGCACGCTCACCACTGATCCCATACTGGAAGGCATTCCAAAGGTAGCCTTGCCCTCCCAATGCTTTGCCAAGGAGGAGGCAACCTCGTCCTAACCTTCAACTAAGGGAGAGGAAGGGATCGTTGAAGTCTTGGACTCTGAAGAATCCGAAGACGACTTTGAAGTCTTCAACCAGCCTTCGTCCCCTGAAATTCCATTGGGTGACCTTGGCCATCCCCTTCCCGCTCAAACAAGCCAGACTCAAAAAGGCTGCCCCCTACTAGAAGACATGGAGATACAGCGCAAGCCATGTCGACCCTCCAAGAGTTGTTGGAGTCCTAACTAGGGGGAAAAACGCCTGGGAAGGCTGCCCAAACCAGGCCTCCTACCCCTCCCCCCACCAAGCCCCTCCATTCTGATCCTGCAAACCACAAAAGGAAGAGGGAGCAGAAGGGTAAAGAGGTGGTGGAAGGAGGAAAAACCCACCCCTCCCAGGAGGTCGAGCCCACACGAGGGGCCAAACAAGCCAAAGTGGGGCAAACGGGAGATGACAGGAGGAGTGATGCTTAAGTCGGACCTCCATCCTAGATCCCTACTCCAATGCTAGATGGAGCTCCTTTGCCAGCCAATGCCTCCATCAAGGACTTCCAGCAAGGGAGGTCCGGCTACGTGGCCGACGCAGTGGAGCAGGCTCTGCTGCTCCCTGGGGACATGGCTGAGCTCTAGTCTATGAGGAGGCACGAGGTCTTCCTCAATTTGAAGAGGTACCTCGCTATGGTAAGTCCTTCACTTAGCCTTTTTTCATTTCTTTTTGAATGCTGCAACTTTCCTCCCTTTACTGTTTTCCTCTCTTTTTTTTCTTTTTAATTATTCCTCAATTTCAAAATAAAATCAAACACACTTTATAGCCTTTTGATTTCTTCATACATTGTTAGGAGTAGGACTAACCAGATTAACAACTGTCAGGCATGGCCTTAATGGGCAGAATGAAGTGGAGTGGAATGGTATGGATCGAAGGTGCTTACCACCGTTGTAACCTTATTTTCTCATATAATGGATCATTAGCCGCACGCTCCAGTGAGCATTGCCAGCATAGGCACACTACCGAGCCACATAAATTCTCTGCATTTATTAATGTCTTCTCTCTTCTTTAACCTTTACCTAAACAGATTATTTCAGAACAGGTTTGAAGTCTTCTAACCGGACATCATTTCCGCATTCTTTTACTACACATAAACAAGCTCCTTCTCTCAACAGATGAAAGACACTACGAATACCTTTCCTCACCCAGGACCTGGTACCACATCTTCTTCCCTACTCCTAATAACAATTCACTCCATATTTGTAACAATAGCTGTGGGGCAATACACAGTAGAAAAATAAACTACTCAGTGCCGCAGATATGTTCATTGTAATTATTCTTCTTATGTTGTATATTACGTTTTGGTATGTCATGATCTTAATTAATGTAAACTTCCGTATGCGTTGGCCTACTTATTCTGACCATCTAATCAAGATCAAGAAAGGATCAAATTTAATTAGGATTAAGCACACATAAGACAACAGTTATGACCAAATGGTCCAGTTCATTTCATATCTTGTGGTATTTGGAAGCCCTCCATATGCATTTAAGTTACACCAACTAATGATCAACATGTTAATCCGCAAATTGTTCACCCTGGACTTCGATGTTTTTATTAATTTTAGTAGTTCAATGTTCGTTCACTTTTTGTGTAACTCATCAGTTTTCACTTACTCTTCCAAGCAACCAAATTAAAAGCTCAGCAACAGCTAGAATAAAAAAAAGGTACACACACGAATGCATTGATGTATGGATGTTCTGTGCACAAGTGCACATATTATTGCCAGTTCTAGTCTTCACAGTGAGTGTAGCAGCACCTGAAGTCCATGTTGTGGGCGAAGGGTAAGAAGCTGAGATGGTGAGTGCACATAGGCTGGGGATAGGGTGAAGGCATAGCGTTGTAGAATCATAGAAAGAGCAATCTTTGTTTCAGTGGTAGCAAAGTTAAAGCCCACACAGTTTCGGGGTCCCATTCCAAATGGCAAAAAAGCAGCTATGTTGTTGTTAGTAGCTTTGGACACACCTTCTGAGAATCTCTCTGGTTTGAAAAGATGCACATCCTCTCCCCATACTTGAGGGTCATGGTGAACTGCAATATTTGAGATGAGCAACACCATTTCAGCTGGAAGAGTGAGCTTCCCAAGTCTAGTTTTCCTTTCAACTTTTCTTACTATTGAAATTATAGGTGGATATAACCTTAAAGACTCATTGATGATCATGCCCATCTGCATGGGAAAAAATGTCAAAAATTTAGAATTTGCAATTGAGCTGGATATGTAGTATGTTATTTACGTAATTAATTTGAGTTTGAGATGTTCTTACAGTCTTGAGCTTTGTGATACCATCTGGATTTGGATTTTGGTGGCCAAATAAATTGAGAACCTCCTTTCTTGCTTCCTCTTGCCAATCAGTGTGGATCGCTAGAAGCAATACAGTCCATGCTAGCAAAGAATTAGTGGTTTCTTGTCCAGCAAAGTAAAATGTCTTACACTCATCCACTAGATCTTGTATTGAAATCTTTGGGCTAGAATTGGCATCATGATAAGCCTTTACAAGTAATTGAAGAAAATCATTCCCAAAGCTGCCAACCTCTTCAGTCATTACCTTCTCTTCTTTTTTCTTAATTATCTCTAATATAGAGTTGAAAATTTCTTTTTCAAGCTGCTCTGATTCAATTTCATCGCTGGTTTTATAAAATTTACTGTAAAAATAGACAAGAAATCAATTCACCAAGAATATAAAGTGGGGAGTAGTTCTTTGTTTCTCAATTGTTGGTTTAACGTAAAAGGGCTTTACCTGATGCCAGGAAACTTGAGTTTATAAATATTTCTGGACGTTAACAAAGTCAATTTCATCAACATCTGAAAAATGTTCTCCCCTTCCAGGTAACTGCTCCCAAAAGCTGTCCTAGAAATCAGTTCTGATGTCAATAGCCTAAATTCTTCAAATACCTCAATCTCTTTGCCTTCATGATGTTTCCACCTTTCTAGCATCACCTCCACACTAGTGATCATTTCTGGAATCATATTCTACATACAAAAGTGATCATTGCTGTAACAATTCGGACTAATTTCAAGGATTTTATATCTATTTTTTTTTTATATAATTTATTAATAAGCTTATTTTTCATTGAGTATTAAAGTGGACCAAACAGAGAAAGAACAAGAAAGGTTCTTAATTAGGCCTGAATCAATGATAATTGATATGTCTTGATTCAAGCCACAAATCGGTTCTTAAACATGTGCAAAATGTGAAACAGATCTTAACATTGTGTTTAGTTCCACATAAGATTATTGGTTGAACAAGTTTTTCAATGCCAATAATAACTAGGAAGACTTAGAGTATGTTTGTGATTGGCTTATTTAGCTAAAACTGAAATTTTTTTACTAAAATTAATGTAGATATGATAAAAGTTAACTGAAATAGTAGATCTAGTACTAAAAAATGTAGTAAAATTCATAAATAACAGTAAAAATAAGCTAAATAATAAAATAAACTGATTTCAAAATCCAATCCCAAACGCAACCTAAGAACTTACTTTCAGGCTCTCTGCGTGGAAGGCAGAATTGGCGAGTTTTCGCATCTTTGCCCATTTTTCACCTTCAGATGTCACAAGCCCATCTCCTAAGAGCTTCTTTACAAAACCTTCAGTCGTCTTTTGCTTCGGGAAGGCGTTGTCTCTATTATTCAGTATCTCTTTGATAAGCTCTGTTTCTGTTAGGACCATTTGAGCTTCAGGACCGTTCCATAGAAGAAAATTCTTCCCTGGACCAAACCAAAAACAAAGGCAAGAAAATGAAAAATGACCAAATTTAGTAAAATTCAGCTAAAACATAGTTGAATATATATATATATATATATAGTCTTTATGCTCTGTATTGTGCCTCTGACACTAATAGTAATATGTACTTAAAGGGATAGATTTTCATATACTCACCATTAAAAAAAAAAATGAAAATTGAAAAAGCCATGAAAAAAAAAAATGAAAATTGACAAAGCCATACTTCAAATTGAGTAAGGAGAACAACTTGATTAGGGAATGAAAAACAACACAAAATCCTAATTCAACTACTAATTTGCATAATTTTTTTTTACCATATTTGTTGACCCATGAGTGAATATGAGGATGAACTTTGGACATTATGTCATGTGATAAATCCATAGGCCTGCTCATGGCTTCTTTTTTCATGTTCAAAATTTCCTTGGTGCTTCCATGGAAGGATCTGTAGGAAGGACCTTTGATTCCCTGCGAACCCATTAGAAACTGCATGCGAATTGGAGTCCAACATAGTTTGAGAAGGACCCGGATGAGAGCTAAGAGAAAGTATAGACACACAGAGCTTGAAACACAGATTACAAGGATTCCAATAGCACCCATTTTTTTTCCCCCTTTCAATGAAACGTTGTGGATATCTATGCATATGTCAACTCTTGTTAAGTTTCAAATAGTGTGGGTCCCGCTTAATATAAAAATTGAAGGGTTGAGAAATTATTAAACAAGGTACCATTATGAAATTTCTTTTTATTCAAAGTTATTATAAAAAAATCGATTAAAATTAATATGATGTTAATTTTTATTTCTAATACACGTATATTATAGCACCAATAGATGGGGACGTAGTTGAGCACTTACAGCAGTAGAGTTAAATAGCTATATAGTTATTTTAGATGTGTTAAAGCACAAAAAACTCCCATGCAGTAGTGGAGTTATTTTATTGTGATGTTTATATTATTTTATATTGTTGAAAGCTAAAATAGATCTACTGCTACAACATATGTGTAGATAAAATAAATAAAGTAATTTTCGGTGGAGCTAAAAAGCTAAATTTTTAGCTCCACTGCTGTGGATGCTCTACTTTATTTCAAAAAATTGTTTTGACTTAAATGAACCACTTCAAGAAGGTATTATAATTTTATTTTATTTGTAAATTTACATTCCATTTATCATAGAATTTGATGTTTATATTATAAACTCTTGGTTTAATATAGCACCAATGGATGACAATATAGATGCAAGTAAGACTTATCAATTTGTTCCAATGAATTGTTTTGACTTAAATGAATTGTCTCAAGAAAGTATTATTATTTTAATTTTATTTGTAATTATAATTCATATTATATGATGTTGATTAATTTTTTAATTTTTGTTTTAATATAGCACAAGTTGACGATGATTTGATTGTAAGTGAGATTCATGGAAGTGTTTCAAAGAATTGTGTTGAATTAAATGAGCTTCCAAATGATGGAAAAAATAATTATACTTATGGAGAGGAAATAATTGATTGGAATGAATGTCCAATAGATGAAATTGTGTTATTGAAGAACATGAAGATATAAATTCAATTGAAAATGAGTTTAAACCTTTTGTTGGTCAATGTTTTCCTAGTGAAGAAGAAGCTTTCATTTTCTATAGAAATTATGCAAATCGATATGGTTTTACAATTCAAAAAAGTTGTATTGAGAAAAAAAAAAGGGAGAAAAAATAGCAACTTGTGATTTCTTTTGTTATTGACAAGGTAAACAACTACCAAAAATAGTTGATTCATTTAAGGAGCAATGGAATATGAAGTCTTTAAAATGTGGATGTAAAGCTCATCTAAGTATTATTTTACGAAAGTTATTTGATATTTTTCTTCGAGAATGATGTTAGGACATATGTAATTCACTTGTTTGGAACATATGTCAGTATTTTATGTAATTAGCTAATCTTTTGACAAAATGCACTTTACTTGTATTTGGGTAAATCTAGGATGTGTTTAATACTTCAAGAAATCTTTTTTCAAGATCAAGTGTTAAAGCCATACAAGTCTGTCCAAGATTCAAGCTGAAAAGTGCAAGTTTATTAAAACTCAACAGCTAGTATCTATCGAGTTTGAAGAGCTGTTCCAGCCCCATGGCTCGACAGCTGCTGGATAGATGGCTATCTATCAAGGTTTATGAAATTCACATTTTCTGTTCTGTTTTTCATTCAATCTGTGATTGTATATTTGAGTTTTCTTTTCTCACAACCCTAGACATATAAAATGATTATTTTAAGGGCCGTCAAAGGTGGAACAAGTTGCACAAGTGTTGAGCAAAGTTTGTTCAAGCAAATTGTGACCGGAGACAGAATTTACCCTAGTTCATCATTCTTGTGAAGAAGTTGCTGTGTTTGTGCACCGTAGGGTTTTGTAACCAAGCATCTTCTGGATCTTCATCGTGTGGATGAATTGAAGAACTTTGCAGCCAACAACTCTCTCTAGTTGGTAATTGAAGTTGCATATTGGGATTCGCGCAATTGGTTAGTCACGTATTGGGAGCTGTGCATTAAAAGGAGAGATTGTTACTGCAGAACAAATCCAATTGGGTATTGGGGTAAGGGTTCAACTATAGGTTGGTATAAGGTACTGAGATTCTTTTACTTGTAACCACTTGTTTTGATAATAGTGGATTCTCGGGAGTGGTGACCTTAAAATCACCTAGTAGAGTTTTTGCCGTGTAGGTTTTCCCCATTCGTAAACAAATCATCGTGTCAATTTAATTTCCGCTGCATACTTAGTTTAATTGGTAATTTGTTTGTGCTACCACGCGCTTTGCATGTTAATTTGATTAATTAATAAACTTGGCTAATTAATCAATTAATTCATCACAAGAGTCAATACATTCTTGGCCTATCAAATGACATGTCACTAAGTTTGTTGTAGACCACAATCATGATTTGTTCTCTCCTTTGGAAGTGTGATTTCTTCAAGCCAATCGAGTTATCACTATAGATGATGAAAAACACATTTTCTTATTGCAAGAAGCTGGACTTTCAATTAGAGAGGTAATGTGTGTTATAGAACTTGAAAGGCATTTGAAACATGGACAACTTCCATTTTTTCAAAAGGGATATTCGTAACCTTTATGTGAAAATGAGAAGGAAAAATACAAAGAATGATGTCATGGATCTCTTGCAATTTTGCAAAGTTGCTAAAGAAGAGAAATCTAGGTTTCAATATGCATTTACAACCGATGAAGAAAATAGGTTGGAGTAGTTTTTTTGGTCACCTACTCATTGTTTTGATTGGTACCAAAAATATGGAGATGTGGTTTATTTTTTTTTATTATTATTTTATTATATATATACTACTTATAAGGTGAATGCTTATGATATCCCGTTTGGTATTTTTATTGGTGTCAATAATCATGAAAAGACAATTCTCTTTGGTTGTGCACTTTTTTGAAATGAAACAACAAGTGCTTTTCGATGGTTAATAAAGGTACATTCTTTGTCTTTAAAATTTTTACAATTATTTTTTAAATTTTATTTGATTAATTAATAGAATAATAATGTATATCCTTTGAAATATTTTCATGCTTTAGTAAATTTGTATTTGATTAGCAGACTTTTACATGCTTAATGAAGAATCAACCCAAGGCAATTTTGATGGACCAAGATCCATGGATTACAGAGGCAATATCAAAAGAATTGCCAGCTACAAAACATATCTTTTGTATATGGCATATTATCACTAAATTTAATGATTGGTTTACATTAATTCTTTGTAATCAATATTCAAAATGGTGCATGGACTTCTGTAAGTTATATAAGTTAGAGTCATGTGAAGAGTTTGACAATCAATGGCTTCAAGTTATGACAAAATATGACATGCTCTCTAACAAACATGTAATTGGTTTATATCAAATCAAGCACTTTTGGGTACCATGTTACCTTCGTGGGCATTTTTTTTGGGTGGAATGACAGCAACTAGAAGATCCAAAAGTATAAATGAATTTATTAAATGGTTTGTTAGTTCTTACACAAACTTGATCCAATTCATAAAAAAAGTAAGTCATTATTTACCATTGATTTCTTTTGTTGTATATATATTTTTTTATTTGTTAATATTTGTAGTCTTCGCATGTCATACAAAAGTTTTTAATTTATTTTACTATTTGGAATTTTAGGTTGATCTTGGCATTGAAGATATTGAGCAAATACAATCACATGATACGATGTTGGAGACATATAAAGCTTCTTCTTTAAGATCAATGTCACCATTAGAAGACCAAGCATATAATGTTTTGACGCCCTATGCTTTCAAGATTTTTCAAAAGGAGTTTGGAAAAGCAACACAATATTCGGTGTTTCAAGAAAATGGTATTGAATTTGTGCTACAATATTATAAGGATGAAACTAGTCAAAGGCACAAGGTATTATGGGGCGGTAAGATGACTAAAGTAGTTGCAAGAATTTTGAATTTTGGGGTATATTTTGTCGTCACATACTTAGTGTATTCCTTCATAAAGATTTTACCATATTCCTTCTTTGTATTTACCATCACGTTGGTGTCGTGAAGCATCATTAAGTGAAAAAAAATTGGTAGTGTTGATGATGAAAATTTAGTGGAGAAGGAAAAAATGGTAGATACTAATGTTAATGATATGATTGATGGAGATTGCTTCATTAATTGTCCTCCGTTCTCAAAGACATAAGGTTGCCCGAAGCAAAAATGAATGAAAGGTGGTAGAGAATTAGGAAAGAAAAAGAAGTCTTGTGGCCTTTGCAAGCATGTTGGTCATAACATCTCAACATGTCCGGAGAAAGATAATTGTACTTCCTTCCTCAAATGATGGAAAAAAGAAAAAAGAAAAAAAGTATTTCAAGTGAAATGGGGTTGAATCCAATATTTTGTTTGAAATGTTAGGCATAAACTCTTGAGCTTGTAAAAGAAAAAAAAACTATGACAATATTGTGTTTGTTAATTTTGACAATATTATATCATTGGACTAAAATGCTTCTTCATGACAATATAGTGCCTTTGTTAATTTTGACACTTATCTTGTATTTTTTTTTGGTTTTACATTTCCATTTTGACAATATTATGCTAGTGAATATTCACATTATCATCTTCAATATTATGTCATTGTACTAAAACGCTTCTTCTTACTTATTTATTTATTTATTTATGAATTTACCTAAATTTTTATAATGGATTCAATTTAAGACTTGAGCTTCCTTTACTACGCTTGTGAATTTATGTTCTCTTATTCTTCCTTATTTGTTTGGTTACAAATCTTCGTCTTCTTTTTTCATCTTTTAATTTCTTGTTGGATCTTCCTATCATTTTTTCATTAGTTTTTAGGGTCAGGTGTGCAAAATTTTATTTTAAAGGGTTCAAATTTTTTTTTTTAATTTATATTAAGTTTTTTTCTTTTTCTTTAGGGCAAGAGGTTCATTTGAACCAAGGTTTTGAATTCTACTCAAAATTAGCTACTTGAATGGAAAATTATGATATCGGTCTTTATTGATGCATTGTTTTAGAATTAGTATTGGATATATAATAATAATGGTAATAATAATTGTGGTGACCCAAACCTAGAAATGTTATTACAAGAAACGATGGATTTGGGCTCCCAATTTATTTGTTGGTGGGTTTCTTCACTATCCTTCAGGTTGTGCCTCAAACATAGACCTTACAGCCCAACAATCAAGCATCCCTCAAGATTTTGGCCCAACACCCTCTTCCCCTTAGGCGTAGCTTCTAGTTACCTCTACTCTGCTTGTTCTCTCCTTCCCTCCAAGTTTGTACTCCCCCTTCTCTCTTTTTTTACTCTCTTTCTCCCTCTCTTTGCTTGTACTCTTACTTCCCAGTAGAACCAACCAACCACATTTGTGTGCCCTCAGTCCCTTATATAGCCTCCCCTTAGTGGTACTCAAATCGTTACTTTTCACTGGTTTCCATGCAATCCCACTTTCACCTTTAATCCCCAGAAAAATCATGTCTTCTGAAGATTCTCTCAAAACTTGTTTCATACACCGAATAGTGTTCGGCAGCAGATTTCCCAAAGGCACTAACTGTGATCGCTTACTGACCTAAATTTGCCTTATCCTCGATTATCAATTTGCATTGGGCCCAACGTGGTCCTGAACACAGTACAATTCCCTAAACGTTGTAATTAGACCTTAGCACATATACCAATGGACTGGTCCTAGCCCAATAGCGCTGGGCCTTGGTCACATTGGTCGTTCTGGGTCACTCGGGCCCATGCACCTACAATAATAATAATAATAGTAATAATAATAATAATAATAATAATCGAAGGTTATTACTTTCTTTTTTGGCTCAAATGAAGTTATTTACTTATTAAACTAAAATTTTAAAATGATTATCTAATGATATATTTATTTAAAAGAAATATTCTAATTAGTGGTATTTTTGTAAATAAGAAAGAATGTGGTGTTATTTGTAAAGAAAGCACACTCCTTGAAATTTCCTATCTCCTTTCCCACGTAAATATCATCCCCTCTTTTTACTCTCCCTCTCTCTCTCTCTCTCTCCCTCTCTCTCTCATTCCTCTTCTCAAACTTATCTAGTACACTTCTCATCCTTTTTCTATATTTGTAGCTCCTTCTCATTTTTTTTTTTTTTAAAATTTTCATGTTCCCCCATAGGAAATTTTTGGCTCAACTTCTCTTATCTTTTATTTTTTTTTCACAGCTTTCTTTTTTAACTTAGTTTGTCTCCTCCTTGATTTTCCCACCATTAACTCAATTCGTCTCCCACAATTCTGGTATTCAAAACCTTGATTTGAAGCCCCTCTCTTCAACATGGTGTTGCCACTGATTTTGGCGGCATTTCAGGCACTTCTCATATGTTTCTAGGGTTTTATTTTTTATATTTATTTTTTATTTAATTTTTTATGTACCAAAATTAGACCTAAAATTTTAAGCTAACGAGAACTAAGGTATAAAGAAAAAAAACTTTAAATAAACATCTATATAATACTAAAAAATTATAAAGTTAAATGTTAACGGGTAACTTACGTACCCGTTTAACACATGATTTTCGTCAATGTTTAAACTTTCAATGTAGTCTACTCAAAATTTTGACTGCTTTTTGTCTTTTTACGTTGTTATATTTAACAAAACGTATACCAAGTAGTCTAGATAGACTTGCCATCAAGTCTATCTAGACTACGTGGTAAAAAGACAAAAAAGATAGACTTGATGGGAGCTTTTTTTTTTTTTTTTTTTTTTTTTTTCCCTCTATTCTATAATCTGATAAAAAACAAATTGAGGTGGCTCAATGGGACTCGCACATAATGAGTTAAAATATGATGCCTTGCCGCCACGGAAAAAAAGAAAAGAAAAGAATAATAATTAAAGTATATTTTAAATTTTATTTGTATCACAAAATAAAGATATGAATCATTTAATTTTTAAAGTATATAGATATTTATATTAATCAAAAGAAACATTAATTTTAAGAATTTTGATAATTATGTCATAAAAAATTAATCTTATTTTCTTAAGAATTTTGATCAACCATAAAGTTAGGGTTGCTCTTTAACATATAAATATTTATTTAACTATAATAGTTTTTTAGTACCTACTTGCTAAAGACAATATATCTAGTCTCTAAAAATTTCTAAGAGTGATAACGAATATCATCATCTTTCAACAATAAACAACTGAGTTTTGTTAAGAATTTTAAAATAAAAAAGAAAACAAAAGGCATGTGTTATCGAATTTTTCATTAGATAAATTATAAGTTTTAAAATTTTAAATCTAGAAAATCAACATTCTTTAGATAACAAATAAAACACATAATATCATAATTCTAACTTTCTAAGAATTTCTATAATTTAAAACTCAAAATACATCAAGAAAATTTTTAGAATGTTAAAATTTAGTAGGAGTAATTTAGACATTACATGATAAAATATTTTAAGAATCATAAGTTTTCATTATGGTTTAACTGAGAGAATAATAATATGACATATTTGCTCTTTTCTAAAATATTAAGGGAAATTTTTTTTAATTTTAAAGTTTAAGGAAGAATTGTAAACTACTCCAAACATAAAGGATGAAAAATGTTTTTTTCCTAAATTTTTGTTTTTGTTTTTGTGTGTAAAATTATGCATTTTTACTTAAAATAGTGTGTAAAGAAAAAAATATACAAAAAGTTAACCCAAGAAAATTGAATGTGAAATAGTAAATTTTGGCTCAACAAAGTTGATTAAACCAACAAAAAATTTCTAAAAACACAACAGAATGACACAACAATTTCATAATATATACCTTTATAATTTTGTTATATTTTATTTTAACTTGTAAAGAATTGACAGCTCAACAGTTTTAAAAATATTGTGACGACATCAAGATGTTTTAAGATTTTTTACCAAAAAAAAAGAGTTATATCCATGATATTTCCACAATAAATCATAAATAGTAGGTTACTACAAGTTGTTATTGGTGGGTAAAAAAGTAGTTTTATTGGTAAGTTTAAATTAGAACCAATAACAATTTATCATATTTGATTTGTTATGAAAGTGTTGTGAAAACTATTGTGGATATAGCTCTTCTTTTTCACAATACTTTTATTTTTAGTTGTAACTAGTTCTAGTATGATATTTTTTTTATTTTATTTTGACCTATAATGAATTAACACCTCAACGATTGTGAAAATATCGTGCCAATTTGTGATGTTAATATTTTATTATAATGTGAAACAGTGTGAATTGGACAAACCAAAAATAATATAGAAAATATACTACAACTTTATGCATTCACAAAAAAAAAAAAAAAAAATGCGGCTAGCAAAACAGTAAAAGTTGAACAAACCAAAACTACTGTAGCGAAATTACTGTAGTTTTTCCCATTCACTATATATATATTGCACTTCAATGTAAATTTATATTGTAAACACATAAAAATTGGCAAATGTTGTACACATTTGCAAAATTTGTACAATTTTTTTTTTTTTTTTTTGCAAATGTATATAATATTTGCTACTTTTTGTGTGTATACAATGTAAGCTTATATTGCAAATAGAAAGTAAACATATAAAAATCCTTTAAAAGAAAAAAGAAAAAAAAAAAAAAAAACTCAAACCAAGTTGGTGAACTTGAAGAAATAATTAAAAAAAAAAAGGAAAGAGACAACTCACTAGAACAAAAATACTGTTCATAATACTGTTTATGAGCTTGTTAAATGTATATAATATTTGCTACTTTTTGTGTGTATACAATGTAAGCTTACATTACAAGTACAAAGTAAACATATAAAAATCTTTAAAAAAAAAAAAAGTTCAAGCCAAGTTGGTGAACTTAAAGAAAAAAAAAAGGTGAGAAAACTGCAAGTTACTAAACCAAAAATATTGTTCATAACACTATTCATGAGCTTATTCACTCTTTTTATATATAGAAAAAAAAACACAAATCGATGAAAAAAAAAAAAAAAAAAGAGAGCGATGAACAGTACATATTGAACAAACCAAAAGTACTGTAACTTTTACACATTTACCTAATAAGTGTCACAACATTTTTACATAACATTTATTTTCAGTTGTAGTTGATCACAGTTTCATATTTTATTATTTTATTTTGACTTATAAGAAATTGACATCTCAATAATTGTGAAATTTGTTTTGTCAGTAGAACAATATATATGCGAGTTCTTATAAATATTCAAAAGAAAAAAAAAGTACAAATGGAAGACTTAAAAAAAAAAAACGTTGTAGCTACTGTAACTACAATGCCACTTGAACAAACCAAAGTGGCACTATAGCAACCGTTCAAAACTTCCAAAAAAAAAAAAAAAAAAAGAAAAAAAGAAGAAGGACTCAATAAACCAAAGTGGCACTGTAGACTGTAAAGGCATTGCCACTTTTTATATGGTTAATAGAAATAGATATGCATATACATACATACATACATACATACATATATATATATATATATAGAGAGAGAGAGAGAGAGAGAGAGAGAGAGAGAGAAAGCAACCTTTATATTGGTTGTATATGGTACAAAAAGATAACGACGTTTTAAATCTTTATATGAAAATGGCTTTTAAAAAATTGAACAATTAAAAGAACTTGAAAGTAGAGAAACTCAAGGTTTTAAAATTTGACGGAGGTTCAAGGGGAGGTCGAACTGTAACGATTATTTTAATAATAATTAATTAATATAAAAATAAATAAAATAAATGTGAATCTTGACTTAAAAACGATTTGAAGAGGTTGAAGTATCTATCATTTGAAGATTAGGTATTCTCTTATTATTTCAAATATTTTAATAAATTTACTAGCCTCATTACATGTTCTTTGCGTGTGTGATGAGGCTCTTTTTCTGTTAGGGTTTAGTGTTGTAATTTTTCATTTATCCCAATTTGAAGTTTACACGTTTGTCTGCCATATTATGCATTTAGAATTACTAATATGGTTAGGAGTGTGATGAGGCTAGCTCCAAAAAATGAACACCTAAATTGTATTGGATTTGTTCATTTTTTGAAGCTAGCCCCATCATACTCCTGGCCCTATTAGTTCTAAATGCATAATACGATGGACAAACGTGTAAATCTCAAATTGGAATAAATAAAAAATTATGACACTAAACCCTCAACAAAATAAAAGAGCCTCATTGTATGTACGAAGTGCGTGTGACGAAACTAGTCTATATATTAAGAGAATTCGGATGTGAGTTCCAGTTACCTCAATTGGTAAAGTCTCTGATAGTTGAATAAGAGATCTGGAGTTCAATTTCCGGCTACACCAAAAACTGATTGGTGTCTTGGTTTGATGATAAAGAATTATCATCAGGAGCGGACGCCATATGTTGAAACTCTCTCTAAAAAAAAAGAAAGAGAATTTGGAAAGTTAGTTATTGTTTTATTTACCGTAAAAAATACCCCTAATTTAATTAACTTATCATTATTCCTAAAAATATAAGATATGAGGCTAGAATTGTAAATTTTCAAAGAATTTAAAATATTCCTATATATATAAAAAATACTACCCCATGACCCTTACTCAGGAGTAATTCTAGCGTACCCACCCTTATTTTTTAGGGGTACGGTACCCACTAGTAGGCAACCTGCTATATCAGTTTACCAAAACATTACATTTGATGGTACTATCCTCACATTGTGTAGTATTAACATCACATGTAACTGTACTTTTATTACATTTGGTAGTTTCCTTATCTTTTCTCATATTTGATGGTACCATCCTCACATTGTGCAATACTAACATCACATGTGCCTGTACTTTTGTCACATTCGGTGGTTCCTTTATTTTTTTTTTCTCACATTCGATGGTACCATCCTCACATTGCGCAGTACCAACATCACATGTGACTGTACTTTTGTCACATTCGGTGGTTCTTTTATTTTTTTTCTCACATTTTAATGTACTGTCCTCACATTGCACAGTACCAACATCACATGTGACTGTACTTTTGTCACATTCGATGGTTCCTTTATTTTTTTCTCACATTTAATGGTACCATCCTCATATTATACAGTACCAACATAACATGTGATTGTATTTTTGTCACATTCGGTAGTTCCTTTATGTTTTTCTCACATTTGATGGTATTATCCTCATATTGCGCAGTACCAATATCACATGTGACTATACTTTTGTCACATTCGATGGTTCCCTTATTTTTTTTCTCACATTTTATAGTACCATCCTTACATTACGCAGTACCAACATCATATGTGACTGTACTTTTGTCACATTCGATGGTTCCTTTATTTTTTTTTCTCACATTTTATAGTACCATCCTCACATTACGCAGTACCAACATCACATGTGATTGTACTTTTGTCACATTCGGTGGTTCCCTTATTTTTTTCTCACATTTTATGGTACTATCTTCACATTGCACAGTACCAACATTACATGTGACTGTACTTTTGTCACATTCGGTGGTTCCCTTATTTTTTTCTCACATTTTATGGTACCAGCCTCACATTGCACAGTACCAACATCACCTGTGACTTTATTTTTGTCATATTCGGTGGTTTCCTTTTTTTTTTTTTTTCTCACATTTTATGGTACCAGCCTCGCATTGCATAGTACCAACATGTGACTGTACTTTTGTCACATTCGATGGTTCCCTTATTTTTTTTTTTTTTCACATTTTATGGTACCATCCTCACATTGAGCAGTACCAACATCACATGTAACTGTACTTTTGTTACATTCGGTAGTTCCCTTATTTTTTTTTCTCACATTTGATAGTACTATCCTAACATTGTGCAGCACTAGCATCACATGTCACTGCACTTTTATCACATTCCCTGATAGTCTTATTTTCTCTCACATTTAATGGTACTATCTTTACATTGAGTAGTACCACCGTGCTACACTTTCGTATATTAAAAAAATTTCATTCTCTGCTCTCAGTTTCTAAATCTTTGACTTTCTTCTCCTCTCTCTTGGTTTTTCTATAGTCTACGCTTCTCTCCATTTTTGTCTCTCAAATTCTTCTCGTCCAAACCATCCACAAAAACCTATCTATGGGACGATTTCTAAACAAAACCCTAAGCAAGACCACAAAAGAAGAAACAGATCCCTAAGCCATGAACGGTTCCTCGCCAGCTCTAGTGAGGGAATTGTTCTCGACAAACAAAAGAAATCCATTGTTTATTTGCTGTCCTACGTTCCCTTTCTCTCTCAACCGTGCTCTCTTTCCTTTCTCTTTGACTTCGCTTCATTTTCAGAAAGGACCTCACCATTAATTGACCTCACCGGTGCAGGGAAAGGGGTTTTACATGGCAACAATCGAATCCCATTTCACGTACTGTAGAGTTGGTTTGAAATTTCCCTAAACTTTTTGGATTTGAAAAAAATGATAACTATAAATCTGATAGTACTTTTGTTACATTGTGTAATTCTAACATCACTTTTGATAGTACTTTTGTCACATTTGGTGGTTCCTTTTTTTTTTTTTTCTCACATTTGATGTTTTCATCTTCATATTGTACAGTTCCAACATTACATTTGAATGTACTTTTGTCACATTTAGTGTTTCCCTTAATTTTTCTCACATTTGACTCATTAAATTTACCACTTAATTCTTCTAGATGAAACTCTTTTGCACTTTTATATCGACTCTAAAGAGTCTTTTTTATAAAAGGATTACTAGATTAGTCTTAATGAAGTCATTTCTGTCCTGCACATGGCCTTCTTGACAATTACCATAGCATCTAAGAAGGAAAAATTTGATTCAACAATTGTATAGAGAATCTTAAATGACTTAGAAGTTAGAGAAAAGCAACAAGAATAAATCACAAATACTTTTCTCTATTGAATAATGAATACATCCACAATGGAGGATATGGACAACTATATTAGCCCAAAGAAGGATATGAAGTTTATGAACAACTCAACTTTATAAGCTATTTGAAAATTCCAGCCAAATACAGGGAAAAAGTAGAGAGGAATGTCTGAAGAAGAAAAAAAAATTTATAGCCAAATACTTCAGCTGCCATCTTTCACATGTGTTGGTTTCTTTTGCAAGCGTCTCCTACACATTTGCCATCTTCTCTGCATATCATGCCTATAAACAGGCATATATTACTATCAGAGAAAAAAATTGCTCTTATTAAGTGTATAATGTAACATTATTATTATTCGGGGCCACATATTGCCAACGTCAAAAAAAGGAACCTAATTTACAACAAATCCTCTCAACATAACAATAAATTTGGTGCCAATCTACCAGAAGCAACTTAGAATTTTAAATCCTACATCACAATTTATGTTGTCATACATTTAACGATCAAGTAATAATAAGCTCTCATTATATGTACTTAATACATAAATAGAAGAGGCATCAAGCCTCCTAGTGATGATTTTCCAACAACAAATCAACTCTTAGTTTTTACCTAGCAAACCCAAAAGGAGGCCACATTGCATTTGATTGGAAAAATACCACATCTTCAAACATCTTCAATACCAAGAAGTAATCAAAATAAAAAATATTATAAGTAGAATGTGATCAGAATTATAAGCTAGCCAATATACCTGTCAGTCTACCCTACTTGTATCCAAAGTAAATAACAGTACTGAAGCCTGTAGCTTACAATAAAAAGAGAACCAAATAAAATCAACAAATATTTGCAGAAGGCATCAAGTAATAACTTGTCAACTATAAACAAAGAGTATTTACTTTGCCAACAGGGGTCGTGAACATTTTATATTTAGTGGACAAAAATCATAACTCCAAAAGGAACTTAAGAAACCAGTGAGGAACAAAATCAACACAAAACACACAAATGAAGTGAAAGCTACGTTCTTTATTAAATCAAACTTTCAAGTCCTAAGCACAAAATTGAGGGAAACAAGCGAGCCAAATAATTTCACAACAATAATTAAAAAGAAAGACAATTTCAGATTACCTTTACTCCAAGTGCTTACTCATTTCTTGATATTCTTGATGGTTCTTATCCATGTCCAGAAAAAATTTTCAGTCATGATAAGGGATTGCCTACCACACAAGAAAATCCAGATTTTCTTCAATGGTGCATAAAAAAGATCGAGCTTTAATGTCAATGATCAGTGCTACGTTGTATCACTTAGCTCTTGCTCTTGTTCTTGGGCAAACTATAGTTAAAGGTGTATGGGATACTTTGGAAAGGTGCTATACTTCTATGTCTAGATCTAACATTCTTGGTTTGAAGAAAGAACTAAATAGTTAAATAGCATTAGGAAGAACAATGATTATATTGATGTGTACTTGGCCAAAATCAAAGATTGCAGAGACAAATTGGTGACAGTAGGAGTTCATATTGAAGATGAAGAGCTTCTACACATTGTTCTTGATGGACTGCCACAATGGTACTATTCCTTCAGTTCGGCTCTAAGAACCAGGGATGATCCTATAGGATATGAATAAGTTCATGTTCTTCTCACCTTTGAAGTAAAATCACTAAAGCATGCCTCTGAGCTAATCAAAGACCCTATTCATATGGCTATGATTGATCAAGGACCCACGCCGAATTCGTCTCCTCCAATCCTTAATGGTCAGTTCCAAGCATATAGAGGAAGAGGTAGATCAACCAATAATTAAGGCAGAGGAGGAAGATCCTATAGAGGTGGTTATCATAATCAAAATCAGAATTTTTATCAAGGTGGTTATCAAGCAAATCTCTCTCTCTCTCTCTCTCTCTCTCTCTCTCCAGTTCTTGTTTTAGGTTAAACTCTATTACTTTAAACCATGCATACATAACTGCATTTTCACTAGACAACCTAATTTGATGAACTATTGTATTTCCTTATTAAGAAACTGTGCTTGTTTCTATAACCCCCTTTTTATTACAGTTTAGACAGTATCAACCCCTTCCAAGAAAATCAATCTTCTTGGGCTACCAAAAATCTTAACAGCCTAGGAAGATACAATCTCATGCACATGCAATTTAAAGAAAAAAAAAATAGCGCAGCATTAATTGAGGAAAGGTACTACCTTTTTAGACATGGGATATAATTTACTTATAGCATCCACTAAATGATAATTGCTCTCTATCATCAGGGCAAGACACTAATTATTTTTTTGTTAGGCAGGATTTGAACCCCATGTCTCTTATTTTGAGACAAGATACTAGTTCCCAATTCAAACAAACCAAGATCCTATGAGAATGTCAATTATTTTCCAATGAGTGAATGTCAACTTGTAGACTAATACAACTTGCACTAGAACCAAAGAAAAGTGTGTGTGTGTGTGTGTGTGTGTGTGTATATATATATATTGTATTCATGGGAACCAAGGACCACAATATAAACGAACAAGATCATGAAAGGTAAGCCACGAAAATTTACTAATACAAACAAGAAAAGGGGGAACAAAATTGATGTGTTCAAAAAAAAATTATTTCCAAGAAATCTATGCTAAAAAACAAATGTTGAAATATTGTGCTTCAGTAATGGATCCGAAGGATCTAAAATCAATGATATCCAAACACCAAAACCATATATTAGGGAGTTTAGGGTTCCAAATTCATTCAAATACATGAAACAAAAAACTGTAAAAATAAAGAAAGAAGACAATGAAATATGAAATTTCAAACTAAAAAACAAGTTAGAGTTCACACCTTGCCAATCTTGAACTTCATCGAAGCAGTCTTGAGCATCATCTTCGTTGACATTGCCTCTGAATTGAAAGAACGAGAGAGAGAACGCAACATCTGTTTTCTTTTTTTTTCAGCTTTTATACTATAACTTGTTCTATCGGTAATCGGTAAGCCACTAAAACTCAGTTAAACGGCCAAGATTAAAACCTTTAGAATTAATGGTCCAGATATGGGTAGGTACCGTACCCCCCACAAAAAACAAGTAGGTACCGTAGAATGACCCCTTACTCAGTTACAATATTCCTATATATATAAAAAAGACTACCCCACGATCCTTACTCAGTTACTCCCATAAAATAAAACAAAAATCCTATTAAAACCGTTTATTCCTTCTCACCACTCACATGTCCTTATAAATTTATTTATAATCCTAAAATATAGTTTTTTAATCCTAAAATTTAGCAACTTGCTATACATCCATAAAAGAAGTAAATAACAACTTAAATTTAAAATTTTCCAACGAATTTTTTTTTTTTTTTTTTTTTTTTTTTTTTTTTTGGTGTTAAAGGAAAGGCATACAGTTATCAATTTTTGTTTAAGCCAAAAATTTAGTTTTTAATCCTAAAAGTTAGCCACTTACTACACATCCATAAAAAAAGTTAAAAAGACATTACATTTAAAATTTAAATTTAAATTATTTTGGGGTGTTGTTGTTGTTGTTTTTGTTTATGTTTATGTTTTTTAAAAAAAAAAATTATTTATGACAGTTATCAAGTTTTGTTTAATCCTAAAATGTAGTGTTTTAATCCTAAAATTTAGCCATATACTACACATCCATAACAAAAAGTTACAAAGCTTAAATTTAAAATTTAGTAACTACCATTTTTTTTTTTTTTATGGTAAAAGCTCAAATTTTTGTTGTTTTAGTTTTTTATTTTTTATTTTTTGTGTTTTTGTTAAAGGAAAGGTTCCAGGATGCTTAAAAAGAGCTTAAATCCTAAAATTAAGAAAAGGTACATAACATTTTTTATGGAGTAGTAAATTAATAATTATAAAAAATGTAAATTAAATTTCACATAGAATTATACAAATGATAAATATAGTTTTTGTTACAAAATAAATTTTTTACAACAATTTCTTAGATAACAACCACTTCATTTGAGGTTTGAATCTCACCCAAACTTATCTAATATTCCATTCCAAGAACATGAATACTAATCTTGATGTTTGGAACCCAATTGATATTTGGGGACTAAATAAAAATATGATGATGTGTAAGTTTTTGTAATATAACTATGTTCCTATTATCTATCCTTTTTCTATACTATTGTGAGAAGAATAAACCTTTTGGTGTCAACTTTTTGTAAATACTAATACTTTTAAATTTCTAGCCTCTTCGCACATGTGTTGTGCATGCTTAGAGACTCTTCTATTTTTTCTTCTTAATACAAAACTTTTCATTCAATATAATTCGATATTGATACATTTTTCAATCACGAATATATCTAGGGATGTGATAAGATTTATGCATTTTTAGATGTATTTATATTTAAACTTTCCATTATTTTATATGTATTTATATTTAAACTTTTATATTAAATAATAGGTGCAAATTATTAACCTTTACCAAAAAAAAAAAGAAGAGACTCTGAGCACGTGCAATGTGTGTACTTAGAGTCTAATTTTTTACCAACCGGTTTCATATATACCAGCCGAAATGCCCAAATTTTCTTGGTATGTCCATTCAAATGCTTAACGTGACAGCAAAAAAGGGAACCATTCAAACTGCAAGAACTGGCCACGGTTTTTAGGACTGTGCGGTTGGACCTCGGTTCGAACAATTTCCTGCTTTTTTTACATAAACAGTTCTTAGGGTTAAAAGAACCACATTCATGAGAGGTTCCCGGTTAACCCGGTCGGACCGTATAGTCCGGTCCAGGTTTGAAAACCATGACATAAATAAAACATCCTTCTAGTTTTAGTAATTTGACGTGAGAAAACCCCACTCCTTCATTTCAATCTTTGTTTAAGCTACTTCTTTTGTCCCATTTTCTAAGTCATGTATAGAAAATCCAACTTTTTAAGTGCACATCATTTAATGTATTTTTTTTTATACAGATATAAAAATGTATAAGTTTTTAAAATTATCTTCATTAATTTAAACTTTAGTGCAAGAAGGGTATTGAGTTTTTAAATAAAGTAAGGGGTAAGTTAAAAAATTTATTTGTTGGCTTTTCAAAAAAGGACTTCATTTTCCTACAAAAAAGGACTTCATTTTGGGACATTCTAAAATAAAATAGAATTTCAACAATTTGGGATGGAGGAAGTATGAATTATTCTATTCATAGAACAATAATTTTTGTACCACAATTTTTGTAACAACTATGATGTGACAGATTGTGACTTTGTGAGTGGCCGATTTTTGTTTTCACATGGATCCACCATTTTCTCAACTACTTACAGTCTATCTATGTGGCAAAAACTCTGTACAAAAGTTATATCCAAGATTTTCTCTAACATACCATCATTTAATGCATTGTTTTTTTTTACATAAAAATGTACAAGTTTCTAAAACTATCTTCATTAATTTCAACTTTAGTGAAAGAAGGGTATTGATTTTTTAAAGAAAGTAAGGAATATGTTAGAGAATTTATTTGTTGAGATTTCAAAAAGGACTTCATTTTGGGACATTCCAAAATAGAATAGAAGTCTAACAATTTAGGACGGAGGGAGTATATATGGTTCCCTCTATTTATAGAACAATAGCTTTTGTACCAACTTTTGTCACAACTTCAATGTAGTATATTATGAGTAGTTGCCTTTCATTTTCACATGGATTCACAATTTTTTTCTCAACTTCTTACTGTCTATCTATTGCACTAGAGTTGTCTTTGTTTATTTTTCTTTAAAATTCTTTCAGAAAAATATTTTCAACATTTTACCATGTTTGTTTCATTGTAAAATTTGATCATACTTAAAAATATTTTCCATTGACCGTAATCATTTTGTAAAATTTTCTAAAATGTTTTATGGAAAAAGAAACTTGGTAAAATATTTTATAAAAAAACATACAGTAGCTTTCTCCCCCCTTCCCTCGTCCCCCATATGGTAGCTAGGTTGCCGCTTTAGTGGTTGGAGCTGCCAATGGTGCCTGAGATGCACAAGTTTTGGTGGTTTGTGCTTGAAAAGTTTTATATTATACCAAACACCTGAAAAAACTGAAAAATATTTTCTAGAGAATTGAATGAAGTGGAATTGTTGGCCCATAGATTTCAATATATACTGGTGACCTTCCCAACCCCCCTCCTCCTAGTCTATTCTAAATCTATTATGATAGTTTTACTTAATTAAGCCATTAATGTACTAATGTCAATTTCAGTTAATTCAACTAATATAGTCTCTTGTAGTCAAATAAAAAAATTTGGAGTTTTAACCTTGATTACACCAAAAATCAATTTGCCTTTCATAATAAAGAGATCATTTTGGAGTTGACCATGTAAGTTAAAATTCTATAATAAGGCCATTAATCAATTTCTTCATATTAACTTGGTACCATGATGGCTCTAGTTGGAGCATGGCTTGAATGACATGTTGGTAAACGCAGAGCTAGTTCAATACAATTTGAGGTTTATGATGATAACTTTAACGATGCCTCTTTTGTATATAATTAGTTGGCTAAAATCCAAAACTAACCCTTTAAGTTTCAACTTTTGTCATTTCAGTCCTCTAAGTTTCAGTTTTATCATTTCAGTTCTTTAAGTTTCAAATTTTGTCAATTTAGTATTCCATTATCCTTCAGTTAAGTATTGCAGTTAACTAAGCCAAAACGATGCTGTTTTGGGCTTCTTTTTTCTTTTTTTTTTTAATAATTTTGTAATTTAAAAAAGAAAAGAAAAACTTTTATTATAAAAAAAGCAATTAACCTGAAAATCAATTAGCCTCACCTATTTTTGAGAAATATTGAAATTCCGAGAGACATGCATTTCTGCACATCTTTGACAAAATAGTGAGTGGGCTTCAGTCTATATTCTTCCTTCCTTTCATGTTCTCCTGAAGTTGATTGGAGTTTGTCAAAATGGTGATGTTTGGGTAACCTCACATTATAGATTGGAATCCAGCTTCCTTTGTAAGTTGTAGCCATCATTGTTGCCTGTGTCCTATAGTGGTCTGTGATAGAGTTGAATCCTTTCAATATTTACCTGCCACTCTTATCTCTAGCCAGGTAAGCCACTCTTCAACTTGGGCCTGCAATAACCAGCTAACAGGATGAGAAGTTGCCAGTTGGGATCCCCTCTTCCATGGCTTGATTCTTTTGGATGGAACATGGATGTTGTGTTCTGCCTCTTGCTTGCTTCGTTGGTAAAAGCTTTGTAATAACTGTCAACCAAGTTATGACAAGTTAGTAATGTATGCTATAGTTTTGGAACTTGCAGGTGCGTTCCTGAGAAATCAGTGAGGCTAGGGTATTGGTGGGGTGTGGTTTTTTGTTCTGATTTTTAGGTTAATTGTTTTTTTTTTTTTTTTCAGTTTTTTTTTAATTACAAAAAAAAAAAAAAAAAAAACAGCTTGGCTTAGTTAGCGCCACGGCAACACTAAACTGAAATGTAATGAAATACTAAATTGACATAATTTGAAACTTAGAAGATTTAAATAACAAAATTGAAACTTAGAAGGCTGAAATGATAAATGTTAAAACTTAAAACGTCAGTTTTGAAATTTAATCTAACTAGCATTTAACCCGCGCAATGCGCGGAGTCATTTGAAATCTCATAAGTAGAAGAGAAATTTGGCTAATAAAATCATTTTTTAAAGAAAAAAATTGTTGCAAAGTGTGTAAGATACGTTAGTGATCAAAACTAACTCAAAACTAACTCATATTTCTTAGTTCATATACAAATCAAAGGAAAAAGAAAAAGAAAAAAAAAAAAAACAAATTATAACATTGAATTTCACCAAAGCTGTACCTATTCACTGAAATGATTCAATACAGCAAATGCTATGTTCAATACAGCACATGGCTTCTACTTCTAGTAGGTAAATCTACTTTGTACTCAAATCTCAACACATCATACTACTCACTTTTCAGCAATAAAACAAAAGGGGAAAATGTATGTATTTTATTTATTTGATCATGCTGTTAAAAATGATAGCAAATCAAGTGTCAAGGAGAAAATATAATAAAATATCAATTTTATGATGTTCAAAAAACAACAGTCATTATTAAAGTATGTTCCCTTATACAATCATTCTTATACACTTTGTAAATACAATGAAATACATAAGACTCATAGGGTAAGGTAGTATATACATTAAAGTTCAGTTTTTTTCTTCTTTGATGCAATTTGCTTAGTACCCTTTTGACGTTTTTGAAGCATTTGGAACGGCATTCTTTTATGACCAGTGCTTCCATCTTCAGTAGTTATAGGAGCAGTTAATTCAGGTATTTCAACAGATGTTTCTCCTATTTCTATTTTTTGACTGGCTATGTATTTGTTCTTCCTTGATTTTCTTACAATTTCCTCCATTGTGTCATGCAATAATTTGCATTCTTATGTATTAATTAAATATGTATAGTAAACTATGTGTAGACTGATGTTTGAATCATATAGTAAGCAAGATGAAGTAAGTATGCTTCAATTACCTGATGTTCTTCAACTTTACGTGAGTCATTTTGCGTATGTGAAATTTCCATCTCCAAAATCTTCAAAACCGTGTAATTTTCTTTTCCATACTTCAAATTATATTCATCAAGATGCAGTTGGAATAAATATTCATTGCCAATTATTTTTTGAATCTCTTTTGGTAAAATACTCTCATCTAAGCATTGCAAGAAGTCAATTGAATGACCAAAGCATTGGTAAGTCCTTTGTTGTACTGGGAATTTCTAAGCAAAGAATACCCACTGCACCACAACCATACACACCCCCACAAAATTTAGTTCATAATTCAGAAAGTTACATGTCAGAGATCGGTAGATCCCTCTTCACCCATGTATCAATAGATCAAGGAAATCTCAGTAAGTTTATGCACATAAAATTCCAAAAGCTTACAAACAATAAAATCAGAATGGCTTATTCACTATTAGATGAATGGTAAGGGAGAGCTAAGAACTCTTGCACTTATATATACAATATTCTGTAAATAACTTCTTTAAAATACTAATGGATGAAATCATGAAACTCAATTAACGCATTCTATAATCCACTGGTAGATACTTTTAAAGTAGAAAATCGATCAGACATTTAGATCTTGATACCATATTTCAATATCATAACTACAAAATCAAACGGTACCAAAATATTTTGACCAACCAATCCAAAGAAATAAAAAAAGCAATACAAATTCTGTTAGGTTCAAACAGTAATATTATTAGTAAAATTAGTGTATTCACAAATTACAATTTCATGTGAAGCGTATATATTCATACTCTATATCATCTTGCCAAAGACAACATGGCATCACTTTGTTAATAAATAATTTGGCTTAAAGTATAGGATATGTTTTGATTGTCAATACTTAACTTCATATAAATGATGTATTTCTGGAGTTCTAACAATCTCTTCTGAAAGCTTAGTCCCAACACAATAGAGAGCTGGGAGGACTATAGGTCTTAAGGCAAAAGACACGTACCCATTTGTCATATATTCATCCATAGATGACACGGTCTTGTCTCACAACCACTCTGATTCTTTCAACATAGACTCAGCAAATTCAACCACTGCATGAAAAGCATTGCTCATATAATCTCTGGTTGACTGAATAAATAAATGCAAAATGAGATTGTCCAAGCTTCCTTTTTTTTTTTTTCCTCAGGGTAGTCTCCATGAGAGATGAAAATGAAGCAAATTCTGAAGTTATTCCACATGCATAAACTCAAGTCCTACAGCTAATATTTTAAATACACATATACAGATTATATTAAAGTGAAGTAATTGCATCAGTCACAACCATAGGAGAGATCATAAAAGCCTACGAAAGTGATACACCTAAAACGTATTACAATGTAAATGTGTAAAAAGAAAGATCTCATCTCACAATGTCAATTATGTGACTTATCACATTATGTCCTTGCCATGTTAATCCTTTGTCTGCAAAGTCACAGATTGTTCTGTGAAGTGCTGAAAATATAATTTCAACGTTCTCAGAACAGTCAGTGCTGAAATCAACATTCCATTTGTGGTTCAGTTCCAATAGCATCATCAGTAGTATACATTAAAGACTATTGAAGGCTCCAGACAGAAATCACAGACAGATGAGAGATTCAAGAAAAGGAATTTGAAAAAGGGGAAACTTACTTCTCAACCAGTTGTATAAACACCCAATTTTTTGGCCCATGATATTTGAGCAGCAGAAAGTTCAGGGAAAAAAAGGATTGCTGCAATAGAGAAGTAACAGTACGCTGATTTCTGCCTGGCAAACTTTAACTTGTCTAATCTGTTCCCTGTAATCCACCTGCTTACATGAAAACGAAAATTTTACAAACAAAAGATGATAATTTGCTTTCTTTAACTGTTTAAAGCAAGAAGCTATCCCAATGACTGATAATCTAATTGGTTTTTCTTGATATCATGGTCATGTAGCAAATATTATCAACTCAATGGCAGAAAAATGTTCTTTACAAAATTATATAGTAACATATATTACAAAAAGGGAACAATTTTTTGTAAGTTTCTGTTGCTGCCCACCCCGTAAACAGAACCCTTTCCTAGCTCAAAAATATAGAAAGTTTCCGCCTTTCTCACAAACCGGAGAGGATTAAGATCATCAATAACCCCTCCTAGCAGTCAGACTAACTTCCTAAACAAACCTAAGAAAGCATGGCCAAAAACGTATAAAGCTTTCTCCTTTTTTTCTTCTCTATATTCAACTATTAAAGCTTATAATATTAAGTTCCAGCAGATATGGAAAATGTTTTATAGATTTTTTATCCATTTTTTAAAATATTATTTTCTGTTTTAAAAAAACTTTAAACTTACCTATTAGTCAATCGAAATCATAGCAATAGAGAAATAATAATAAAATTAAATATCAAAAAAGGTAAACAACAAAGGCGATTGTATTCTCCAAGCATTCAGATTTTTATAAAAATACAAACTAAACCAAAATCTGCCAAGATTAAAATAAATTTAATCAATACTACAAACAAACAAAACAGGACTCAAGAAATTGTAAAAATAAATGAGGAATTAGGGAGAAAGGTAGGCAAACCTTAAACCTTAATTGAGTAATGTGGTAAAACAGTATTTAACAAAATCTATCTTTGTTATCTATCTATCTGCTTGAAATGCTAATTGAATGGGGAAAAAAAATGCCTACCTTCTACTAAACCCATATATCTTTGAAAACCCTAGAAACGGTAATTGAATAGGGGAAAAAAAAAAAGTCGCATCAATTACCAAGCATAAAATTTAAAATAAGAACAATAGTAAAAGCCCTAATATTGTTCACATTTATTTCTTTTCCAGTACAATTCCAGCAACAAATGAAGCATTAAATTAATAACCTTTCACACATTTTTTACTGTTTAGTTTCTAACAAAACCAAAAACTCAAACTTTGCTCATTCAATCAGTCCCCAATTGAACCACAAAAAAATTCCAATTTCCCTCATCATTCCCTCACTTAATCCTCCATTTTCTCAACAAAAAATAAAAAACCTCATTGTTTCTAATTATGCAAACTGATTAATCCCTTGAGTTATACTCTTTAAAGAAAAATAACAAATAACAAAGCATATATAATCACAACTTTCTTGGGAAAGAAACAGAGATGGAAAGCTAGAGAGTAAAAGTGAGTTAGGGCAAGAAGGAAAGAACCAAACAAACAACATCAAAATCTGAAATCTACAAACCGTAACAGAAAATCCCGAAACATCAAAGCAAATATCTAAATCTATACCTATCCAACCAAAATACCCAAAAACTAAGTCATATTAAATACTCAAATATAAGAAAGGGGAAACAAAAATAACCGATAGTAGTTTCGGCGATCTGATGATGGCAGGTAAATGGGTGTTTTTTTCAAAAATTTTTTTCTCTTAAGAACGATTCAACAAAACATAGATGAGTGAACCAAAAAAAGCACAAACATAACAAAAAACTGCCAAACAAAATACAACAATTGAACAAACAGAACTCAAGGAATTGTAAAAATAAATTGGAAATTAAGGGAAGAGGTAGTTTTTTCAAAACCCTATAAACGGTAATTGAATAGAAAACCAAAAAAGGGGGGAAAAAATCCCTACAAAGGAAAAACAGAGCAACTGCAAACGAAAAACTTTAAATTTATACTGCAAAACCCTTAGCAACAATGGTAGATAAGAGACATGGGAAACGAAAATATAAAAAAGGGGAAAATATTTCAACAAAAAATTAAAAGCAACATAAATGAAATGACAGAACTTTATTTTTTTGGCAACACATAAATCTATGTTCTTCAGCACCAAATCTATTTCAGTTTGAGAGAAATCATCAATAAATCTACACTCCACAGTAATTTTCAAAACCCTAGAAACGGTAATTGAATAGAAAACCAAAAGAGGGGAAAAAATATGCCTACCTTCTGAATTATCTTCTGAATCGCTTCTGAATCGCCTGTTGTTGCAGAGCACGAACAGAGGTTTGCACCGTTACAGGGGTTTTTTTTTTCGTCTGTTTGATGGGTTGGAACACGCTAGTCCGATCCCATAGTAACATAAGAAAGAAATTTATAACCAATGTTGTTATTTAGTTATTATTTTTTGAGGAAATTTTGAAGGAAAAATAGAACATTTTTAATAGATATAAAAGAAAAAGACGAGGAAGACAAAGTGGAAGAAGTTACCTGAGAATGGATGACACTTTGAACCGAACCGAGAATTAATTTTCCCACTTATTAATGATAACAAATGTTGGGAATGTGAGAAATCTTGGGCAATTGGTCTCCTATCTCCCTTTGGCAACGTTGACTGAGAATCGGACTGTTCTGGATATGCAATTTAACTATTTGTCAGATTTAGGTCACAAATTTGTCACTCTGAATGCTGTTGCTGTTGTTGTTGTTGTTGTGTTTTTTTTTTTTTTTTTTGTGTGGAAAAAGAATGAAAGAAAGATACGACGAAGACAAAGTGAAAAAAGTTACCTTAATTAAATGGATGGGACTTGCAACGTCCCCAATCGAACTGAGATTTAAGAAATCTTGATGTTGGGTATGTGAGAAATCTTGGGCCATTGATCTCCTATCTCTGTTTTGCAACATTCACTGAGTTGGACCACGCTAGTCCGAATTTTGATCGGGAAATATGGTTTGGGTTTTAGGGTTTGCGCTTTTGTTTTTTGTTTTTTTGTTTTTGTGGATAAGCGGCTGGTGTCTTAGAGCATTAGCATTCATGCATTGGTGAATGCTAATGCCAAATCTAAGAAAACTTTAGTATTTTAAGCTTCAAAAACTATTGTATCAGAGAATTGTAAGCAGCAGTATTGCAAATTTTTTTGCAATACTGCTACAGTACAATTCTAAACATAGAATTGTACTGTTCATAGTATTGCAAAAAAAAAAAAAAATTTTACTCATTTTCTCCCGAAATTTCTCTCTCATCCCTCTCATTTTTTCTGTTCTCTTCTCTCTCTTCCTTCTCTGTTTCTCCATCTGCTCTCTCATCTTTAAAGCTTCATTGTCGAAATTTCTCACCCATCTCACACGACCTCTCTCTCATTGCACCGGTGCTGGGTTTTGGATTTTTGAGGTTGGAGGTTGGATCAGCGTGGATCGGCGAGCTGGATTTGGATCGGTGGGCTGGGATCGGTTGATGGCGAGCTCCGATGGTGGCTCCGATGATGATTTTTTTTGAATGGGTTTGCTCCGGTGGCTTCGGTGATGATTTTTTTTTTTAATGTATTTGAATGGGTTTGCTCCGGTGATGATTTTTTTTTTGAATGAGTTTGCTCCTGTGGCTTTGGGGATATTTTTTTTGAATGGGTTTGCTCCGGTGGCTTCGGTGATGATTTTTTTTTTTTAAATGGATTTGAATGGGTTTGCTCCGGTGATGATTTTTTTTAATGGATTTGAATGGATCTGCTCCGGTGATGATTTTTTTTTTTGAATGGGTTTGCTCCGATGGCTTTGGGGATGATTTTTTTTGAATGGGTTTGAATGGGTTTGCTCCGGTGATGATTTTTTTGATCGGTGTGTGTGTGGTGATGGGATGATGTGTGTGTGTGGCTGTGTGTGTGGGTTTGAATGGGTTTGCTCTGTGTGTGGTTGTGTGTGTGTGTGTGTGAGACTGTTGAAAAGCCCAGGAAAAAATGGTTGGAAATAAATAATAAAGAAAGGTTAAAAAATAATATTTTAATGAGTAAAAGAGTGAAATAGAAGTTCGGGATGTAGGAGGTATTGTAAAATTGGATGGTATAATGATAAAGTGAGGTTTTAGAATGGTAAAATAGAGTAACATTAGCATTTTCCAATGCTAATGCTCTTATAAGGCTTGCGTTTTCAAATTTTTTTTTTTTTTTTTTTTTTCCTTTTGGATAAGTGAATGGCTGCCTGAAAGTGAGTCTTCAAAGACGCACCGTGCGAAATTTTAAAGGGAAAACAGTACACGCGTCAGTTTCTTAAGAGGTCATTTTATCCTAACGTGACAGCATTTCTTAGAGGCTTCTGCTATTATATATAGGTATTATATTAGATTAGATTAGATTAGTACATCTAAATTTTCTATTTTATATATATATATATATATATATATATTTATATTGCTAATAACAAAATTTTCAAGTGATCAATTGATTCTATCCTATTTGAGATTTAATTAATTTTTATATTATGTGATCAAGCCCAATTTGTGTGGAAGTCCGAACCTTTCTATTCCCAACTTTATCAAAAGAAATATGCTTCATTCTCAGACCTATTCCTTAATCTTGATTCGCTTCATTTTCTGTCATCCTGTGGAGTTTTGGCAGCGACCAAACCAAATTCTAGAGAATCAATGCTCATGGAATCTTGGTATTTTAGTGGCAAAAGCTAAGGAACTTTTGACGAGTTTCTCGAGGTTAACAAGAAAGTTCCCAAGATCGTCCATAACAGAGGTCCTGTAGGTTGGTCTCCGCCTCCATTTCGTAGCTATAAGGCTAACTTTGATGCAGCAATGTTTTCTACAACTTTGCAGGCTGGTCTAGGAGTGGTGAGTCGTGATTCTGATGAGAATATTGTTGAAGTTTATTCCTTCATGGTTCATGCTCTTGTGGAGTCTGTACTTGTGGTTCTATGGCTGCTCATATGAATTTTCTCATGGGTCTGAATCATACTTTTGCTTCAGTTAGAGGTCGAATTCTGTTAATGGAACCTTTTCCCTCGCTGAACAAGGTATTTTCTCTTGTTACACAAGAAGAAAGACAAAGAAGGGTTGGGTCTATACCTATTGCTACTGAAACTACTGCTGCTCTTTTCTCCCAAGGTTCTAATGTTCCAAGCAAAGACAATTATTCTAACAAGCCTAATGCAAAGCAGGATAGGCCAATTTGTTCACATTGTGGTGTTGTTGGACATGTAATAGACAAGTGCTACAAGATCCATGGCTATCCTACTGGATATAAGACCAAGGAAAAGGTTTATTCAGGAAAACCAAGTTTCATTCACTCCAGCCAATTCTGCAGATGGTATGGAAGAGCTAACCATGGTGGCACTCACTTCATCTCAGTGTCAACAACTTATGTCCATGCTTGAATCTCATAACTTGGGATCACAGCAGCCCAACTTGGTGCCAACTCTTGGGACTCATCAAGCAGCCACTCTCATCACTTAGCCCCCTAAAGCATCTCCGCATTCTGGTTCTTTCAACACAGCAGGTTTTGTTTCTGTGATTGAAGACAAAGAATTGGATAAAGTTACTTCTCTTTGCTTGCATACCTCTATTAGCTTAGACCATTCAGTTTTCTCATCAAATCTTATTGTTCCCACTGATATTTCCCCACAAGATTGGATCATTGATAGTGGTGCTACTGACCACGTGGTTCACTCTATTTCCTTACAAAGATAACCTCAGTTGCCCACATATCTGTTAAACTTCCTAATGGAGAATCAGTTTTGGTTACTCACATTGGTCAAGTTCAACTCTCTTCTAATTAAGTACTTGATGATGTTTTGCGTGTGCCTTCATTCTCTTGGCAAATTCATACACCATTCTGCTTATTCTTCTTATGTTATATATTACGTTTTGGTATGTCATGATCTTAATTAATGCAAACTTCCGTATGCGTTGGCCTTTTTTGACCATCTAATTAAGATCAAGAAAGGATCAAATTAAATTAGAATTAAGCACACATAAGACAACAGTTATGACCAAATGGTCCAGTATATATCATATCTTGAGGTATTTGGAAGCCCTCCATATGCATTTAACATACACCAACTAATGATCAACATGTTAATCCTCAAATTGGTCACCCTGGACTTCGACGTTTTTATTAATTTTAGTAGTTCAATGTTCATTCACTTTTTGTGCAACTCATCAGTTTTCACTTACTCTTCCAAGCAACCAAATTGAAAGCTCAGCAACAGCTAGAATAAAAAAAAGGTATACACACGAATGCATTGATGTATGGATGTTCTGTGCACAAGTGCACATATTATTGCCAGTTCTAGTCTTCACAGTGAGTGTAGCAGGACTTGAAGTGCATGTTGTGGGCGAAGGGTAAGAACCTGTATTGGTGAGTAAACATAGGCTGGGGATAGGGTGAAGGCATAGCGTTGTAGAATCATAGAAAGAGCAATCTTTGCTTCAGTGGTAGCAAAGTTAAAGCCCACACAGGTTCGGGGTCCCATTCCAAATGGCAAAAAAGAAGCTATGTTGTTGTTAGTAGCTTTGGACACACCTTCTGAGAATCTCTCTGGTTTGAAAAGATGCACATCCTCTCCCCATACCTGATGGTCATGGTGAACTGCAATATTTGAGATGAACAACAGAAGTTCAGCTGGAAGAGTGAGCTTCCCAAGTCTAGTTTCCCTTACAACTTCTCTTGTAATTGCAAGTACAGGTGGATATATCCTTAAAGACTCATTTATGATCATGCCCATCTGCATGGGAAAGACTTGTCAAAATTTTAGAATTTACAATTGAGCTGGATATGTGGTATGTTATTTACATAAGCAATTAATTTGAGTTTGAGACGTTCTTACAGTCTTGAGCTTAGTGATACCATCTGGATTTGGATTTTGGTGGCCAAATAAATTGAGAACCTCCTTTCTTGCTTCCTCTTGCCAATCAGCGTGGATCGCTAGAAGCAATACAGTCCACGCTAGCAAAGAATTAGTGGTTTCTTGTCCAGTAAAGTAAAATGTTTTGCACTCATCCACTAAATCTTGTATTGAAATCTTTGGGCTAGAATTGGCATCATGATAAGCCTTTACAAGTAATTCAAGAAAATCATTCCCAAAGCTGCCAACCTCTTCAGTCATTACCTTCTCTTCTTTTTTCTTAATTATCTCTAATATAGAGTTGAATATTTCTTTTTCAAGCTGCTCTGATTCAATTTCATCGCTGGTTTTAAAATATTCACTGTAAAAATAGACAAGAAATCAATTCACTAAGAATATAAAATGGGGAGTAGTTCTTTGTTTCTCAATTGTTGGTTTAACGTATAGGGACTTTTTACCTGATGCCAGGAAACTTGAGTTTATGAGTATTTCTAGACGTTAACAAAGTCAAATTCATCAACATCTGAAAAATGTTCTCCCCTTCTAAGTAACTGCTCCCAAAAGCTGTCCTAGAAATCAGTTCTGATGTCAATAGCCTAAACTCTTCAAATACCTCAATCTCTTGGCCTTCATGATGTTTCCACCTTTCTAGCATCACCTCCACACTAGTGATCATTGCTGGAATAATATTCCACATACAAAAGTGAATCCCTTGTAACAATTCAGACTAATTTCTAAGATTTTATATCTGTTTTTTTGTATATAGTTTATTAATAAGCTTATTTTTCATTGAGTGTTAAAGTGGAAAACAGAGAAAGAACGAGGAGAAAGGTTCTGAATAAATCTCTGTTTTCTGTGATAAAATGTCTGTACAGTATAAGTCTATACACACACACACACAACATAGTTGACCAATGAGGCCCTTGATTAGGCTTGAATGAATGATAATTGAGATGCCTTGATTCAGACCACAAAGTGGTTCTTAAACGTGCAAAATGTGAAACATATCTTCGCATTGTGTTGAGTTCCTCTTAAGATAATCGATTAAACAAGTTTTTCAATCTTACTTTCAGGCTCTCTGCATGGAAGGCAGAATTGGCCAGTTTTCGCATCTTTGCCCATTTTTCACCTTCAGATGTCACAAGCCCATCTCCTAAGAGCTTTTTTATAAAATCTTCACCCTTTTGTTTCTGGAAAGTGTTGTCTCTATTATTCAGTATCTCTTTGATAAGCTCTGGTTCTGTTAGGACCAACTGAGCTCGAGGACCGCTCCACTGAAGAAAATTCTTCCCTGGACCAAACAAAGACAAGCCAAGAAAATAAAAAAATCGCCAAATTTAGCTAAAACATAATTAAAATTTATATGAAGTAGTCTTTTTGATGTGTATTGTGCCTCTGATACTAATTGATAACAACTTACCTTCACACATCCTTCTTAAGAGAGATTATAATATGTACTTATAGGGACAGATATATTTTCATCTACTCTTAATAAAAAAGATAAAATTGACAAAGCCATACTTCAACTTTTTTTTTTTTTTTTTGTTGAGAAAGAGCCATACTTCAACTTGATCAGGGAAAGAGAAAAAAAAAAAAAAAAAAAAAAAAATCCTAAATTAAACTTCTAATTTGTTTTTACCATATTTGTTGACCCATGAGTGAATATGAGGCTGAGCTTTGGAAAGTATGTCATGTGATAAATCCATGGACCTGCTCATGGCTTCTTTTTTCATGTTCATCATTTCCTTGGTGTTTCCATGGAAGGACCCGTACGAAAGACCTTTGATTCCCTGTGAACCCATTAGATACTGCATGCGAATTGGAGTCCAACATAGTTTGAGAAGGACCCTGATGAGAGCTAAGAGAAAGTATAGACACAGAGAGCTTGAAACACAGATTACAAGGATTCCAAAAACACCCATTTTTTTAATTTTTCAATGAAACTTTGTGGATGTTTAGAATTATATGGTTTTCGTGCTGTGATTATTTAATATTTAATAAAACCTTTACCCCGCTGTCTAGAATCTAGATAGACTAGGTGGGAGTTTGTCTTTTTCTATTCTATAACTTTGGTGGCTTTGCCTTATCAAAAAAAAAAATTGGTGGCTTTGATGGGACTCGTATATAATGAATTAAACCATGATACAAGAATATAACAAATCAATTATGAAAACGTTTATATTGGTTACGTATGGCACAAAACAAAATAACAACGTTTTACATAATTTTCTATATGAGCATGATTTTTAAAAATTGAACAATTAAAAGAACTGGAAAGAAGAGAAGCTCAAGGTTTTAAAATTTGATGGAGGTTCAATGGCAGGCGAACTGTAACAATTATTTTAATAATAATAATTAATTAACATAAAAATAAATAAACTAAATGTGAATATTGACTTAAAAACGATTTAAAGAGGTTGAAGTATCTCTCATTTGAAGATTATGTATTCTCTTGAAATATTTTAATAAATTTATACAATAGAATAATAGAGTAACATAATTGAAGAGAAAATATGTCTAAAGTTTAAAGCTTAAACAATCCGTACAAGAGATTATATTTAATTAGGAAAAGTCAAATATCTCATGAGTGATGAGATAAGACCGTGACATTTCTTTTAAAATAATGGAAAATTTAATGAGAAAAGAAAAACACAATTAATTTTCTAGACAGCTTTTTATATTTTTAATGAAAGTAGTGTCATAGCTTTCTTAAAATGTGTTTTTTTTTTTTTAGATAGAAGATAAAATTTCTATTTTAGTATAATCCAAGTATATATGTGTGTGAAGTTTCATTCAGGAGACTTGAATCTCGGACCCCACAAGTACTTATTCTTGTGGAGTGACCACCATATCAAAAGTGCGCGGTGGTCAACAATTGTTCTAAGAGCACTTGTTAACAAATTTTCAATATGACTTTAAAATGAACACATAAATAAAACATCCTTCCAGTTTTAGCAATTTGAGTAATCACTCTTCATTAGATACACGAGAAAACCTCACTCCTTCATTTCAATCTTTGTTTAAGTTACTTCCTTTGTCCCATTTTGTAAGGCCTGTATAAAAAATCGAACTTTTTAAGTGATCATCATTTAACGCATTGTTTTTTATATAAAAATATACAAGTTTCCAAAACTATCATCATTAATTTAAACTTTAGTGCAAGAAGGGTATTTGTTGGGTGTAAAAGTGTGAGTAAAGTCCCACATTAAATAAAGATTAGAAGAATGAGTAGTTAATATAACATAATTGAGCACATACACATTAGGCTTAGGCCTTTTGGGTTAAAGTGTGTTTCTATATGTTATATTAATTATTCAAGGAAACTCTCAAGGTGTTTATCTCCCTAACAAGTGGTATCAAAGCCCATAGTGGTGTGGGGCAAATGTGGCAAGGTTATTGAGGTTCCTTTCATAGTTGGAGTGGGAACGGGGTGTGTGTACTTGAAACCCTTTCTCAAATAGAGTAGGGCGGGTCCCTTTCGCAGTTAGTGCGGGGCGATATATTACACCAAGCAAGCCTATAAAGCCCACACAAACGATCTTGGAAAAGGCACAACAAAGGATTATTATTGCCAATAATGTTAAACAACGATGAGGTGCGAGGTTTCCATGGAGGATAAAAGATGTGTGGGGTTGACACATGAAGGCCCATGGTTGATGCACTAGTGAAAGAAAAAGCCCGTTAGGCAAGGGGGAGCGAGTATGACTTATTCATGGCCCACAGAGAGGTCTTGAAACCCACAGAGATTGTTGGGTGTACACATGTGAGTAAAGTCTCACATTGAATAATGATTAGAAGAATGAGTAATTAATATAACATATAGAGACACACTTTAACCCAAAAGGCCTAAGCCTAATGGGTATGTGCTCAATTATGTTATATTAACTACTCATTTTTTTAATCATTATTTAATGTGAGACTTTACTCACATGTGTACACCGAACAATCTCCCCCTCACGTGTGAGTCTCTGCCTCTCTGTGGGTTTCAAGACCTCTTTGTGGGCCATGAATAAATCTTACTCGCTCCCCCTTGCCTAATGAGCTTTTTCCTTCACTAGTGTATCATCCATGGGCCTTCATGTGTCAACCCTACACATCTTTTATCCTCAATGAGAACCTTACACCTTATCGTTGTCTAGCACCATTGGCAATAATACTCCTTTGTTGGGCCTTTTCCAAAATCGTTTGTGTGGGCTTTATGGGCTTGCTTGGTGTAATATATCGTCCCTGCTCTAACTACGAAAGGGACCCGCCCTGCTCTATTTGAGAAAGAGCTTCAAGTACACACACCTCGTTCTCGCTCCAACTGCGAAAGGAACCTCGATAATCTTGCCACCTTTGCCCCACACTACTATGGGCTCTGATACCACTTGTCGGGGGGATAAACACATTGGGGAGCTTTCTTAAGTAATTAATATAACATATAGAGACACACTTTAACCCAAAAGGTCTAAGCCCAATGGGTATGTGCTCAATTATGTTATATTAATCACTCATTCCTGTCATCTTTATTCAATGTAGGACTTCACTCACATGTTTAACCCAACAATCTCCCCTTCACGTGTGAGTTTACCTCTCTATGGGTTTCAAGACCTCTCTGTGGGCCATGAACAAGTCCTTCTCACTCCCCCTTGCCTAATGGACTTTTCACTTCATCAACGCGTCATCTATGGGTCTCTTGTACGCCATCCATGGGAATCACGTGTCAACCCCGCATGCATATCCATGGGAACCTCGCATCACACCATTATTTAGCACCATTATCAATATTCCTTATTTATTTATTTATTTATTTTTATCTTTTCTAGGATCTTTGTGTGTGGGCTATTTAGGCTTTCTCTATCCCTATTGGGTTGGGCTTTGTGAAGTCTAGTTGTGTTTGATCTAGATGATGACTTGACTTGAAATAATGTTGCGTGATTTTTAATGGGAGATTTTTTGAGGCTTAGTCCATGGAGTGGAGGCTTGGGCCGATAGGCCCAAGCCGTAGTGCTCACTCCCGGGAAAAAATTTTGGCCCATTTTGTAGCCTATTGTGAATCCTGTGCCTAGGATATAGAAACTCTTGTTTTGGTGATTTTCTTAATGTAGTTTTTTGAGAGAGAGAAAAATTGTACTGCCGCACTTTATATTTGTCCTTGATAATAGTGAAATCCCTGCAACTTTGTGAACATAGGCAAATTGTTGAACTACGTAATACTGTCTTGTGCGTGTGATTATTTTTCATTGGCGTGTGTTTTCTCTATTTTGTTTCTCACAGGTTTGGGAATTTCATATTAATTCCCTACAACTGGTATCAGAGCCTAGGGTTAGGTTTGAGTGGGAGCAATGACAGAGGAGGTAGGAAAGACGTCTGGAATAAAAAAGTTTGATGACAGAGACTTTGGATTTTGGAGGATGTAAATCGAGGATTATCTTTATGGGAAGAAGTTGCATTTGCCGCTTCTAGGGGAAAAACCTGCAACTATAAGGGGTGAGGAATGACCTCTTCTTGACAGACATGTACTGGGAGTTATCAGGTTAACTTTGTCTGGGTTTGTTGCACACAATGTTGTAAAGGAGAAGACCACAGCAGATCTGATGAAGGCTTTGTCTGGTATGTATGAAAAGCCGTTAACAAACAACAATGTGCATCTGATGAAGAAACTATTTAATTTGAAGATGGCAGAGAATGCATCAATAGCACAACATTTGAACGAATTTAACACTATCACAAATCAATTGTAGTCTATAGAAATTGAGTTTGATAATGAGATCCGTGCATTGATCGTTTTGGCTTCTTTGCCTAACAGTTGGGAGGCAATGGGGATGACAGTAAACAATTCTATAGGAAAAGAAAAGCTGAAGTACAATTATATACGAGATTTAATTCTGGTTGAGGAGATTTGCAGAAGAGATGCAGGTGAAACCTTAGTATTTGGTTTTGCCCTAAACCTTGAGACAAGAGACAGAGGTAATGACAGAAATTCAAAATGGCGTAGATCAAAGTCCAGAAATTCTAATCGGAATAGAAGTAAATCTAGATCATGCCAACAAGTACAATGTTGGAACTGTGGGAAAATGGGTCACTTTAGAAGGCAATGCAAAAGTCCTAAAAAGAAGAATGAAGATAATTCTGCTAATGCTGTAACAGAAGAGGTACATGAGGCATTACTTCTCACAGTAGACAGTCCACTTGATGATTGTTGGCAATCCTATGTTGACTTCTAAAGAATTTGAATATTTTCTTTTGAAAAAATCAAACATTGTAGTTGATTTTTTCATGATCTATAAATAAAATAAGAATTATATATATCATCTCACAAACAGTTGTTGTTACTAAGTAAAGGCAAATACTAGAATCAAGGTAATATGCATGATGCATTTAATTAAAAATTTAGTATTTCTCATTACTTTTTAATTTATAAATTTATTCAATTTAGCATTATGAGTTAACAATAGGCACAAGTGAATCACTGTTATTTTCTTAAATTTGTGTGACAATTTACTATATTATATGATTTGTTTCTGTCTTTTATCTTTGGTCTTTGTATCTCTGCCTTTATTTATCTCTTTGTCTTTGTCTTATTTCTATATTTCTGTCACTCACCCAGTCCCACTACTGACACTATCAATTTATTATGCACTACCAACAACAACTTTTCCTAACTTCACCATTTTTTTTACTTAAAGTTTGAATCACTGTTTTCCTCTTTCTGTCACTTGTCCTTGTTATTGCCCAACAACTAGTCGACAAACAGTCAAACACTACACTAATATATTCTCTAATCTCTACAAGCTCTACTCTCTCTTTAACTCTCTTATCTATATAATATAAGAGAGAGAGTCACAAACACAGAGTGACAGAGAGTCACAAGGCCAAAAGGCCAAAAGGCCAAAAAAAAAAAAAAAAAAAAAAAACACCACAAGCATAGATTCAATTCACAATCATCAACATCAGTTCATCATTCATCAGTAAAAACACAAACACCACAAGTCCACAAGAACAAATTGTTAGATTCTGAGATTCACAAACATTATACTAGGTTCTGAAGGAAAATGATAGATTAAATACTTGTGAATTGTGAAGGCTGGAGTAATGAAGCTGGGCTAGGCAGATCGAGCAACCAGCGACAAGATGGGTCTCAAGTGGCGGCGTTGGTGTGGTCGTTGGGTCTGCGACAACTTGACAGGGATGGGTCTACAAGATGGGTCTCACGCGATGGCGGCGTGGGTAGCGAGATGGGTCTTTCTCGCGTGGTGGCAGTGTCATGCTGTGAGCGACGGCAAGATGGGTCTCTCTCGACTACTCTCTACTCTCTAATTCTCTCTTGTCTCTCACTTTCTCTGTCTCGCCACTGAATTTCACTTCTTTACAATTTTTTTTAAAAAAAGATTTACATGGGCTCCTGGGCTGGATGGTTAGGATGGTTCATGATTTTTGGAGGGGGGGGGGGGGGGTGGGGGCTAAGCTACAAAGTAAAGGGGAGGGGGGGCCAATTCTTTTTTTTTTTTTAGGCCTGGGCCCCCTTAGGCCCCCACCTGGGTCCGTCCCTGTGGCTAGGTCACCGCTTTAGTGGTTGGAGCCACAAATAGTGCCTAAGAGGCACAAGTTTTGGTGGTTTGTGCTTGGAAATTTTATGTCATACCAAACACCAGAAAATGTTTTGACTACAAATATTTTCTATAGAATTAAATGAAGTGGAATTTTTGGCCCATAGATTACGATCCCCCGTCCTAGTATATTCTAAAACTATTATTATAGTTTTACTTAATTAATCCATTAATGTACTAATGTCAATTCTGGTTAGCTAAACTAATATAGCTTCTTGTAGTCGAATAAACAAAATCTAGAGTTTAAACCTTGGCTATGTACACGCCTATACCCCAAAATCAATTTGTGTTTGATAATAAAGAGCAATCATCTTGGAGTAGACCACATAAGTTAAAATCCTATAATAAGGCCATTAATCAATTTCTTCATTATCACTCGGTACCATGATGACCCTAGTTGGAGCATGGTTTGAATGACATGTTGGTAAAAGCAGAGCTAGTTCAATACAATTTGAGGTTTATGATAATAACTTTTATACGAAGTCTCTTGTTCTTCGTGTATTCTTTGATGCTGATTGGTAGGAAATCCCACTGATCGCAAGTCCACCACTGGTTATTACTTTCTTCTTGGTTCTTCTCTAACTTCTTGGCAAAGAAAGAAACAAACCCTTATGGCCAGCTCTTGTAGTGAAGCAGAATATCGTGCCATTGTTGATACCACATCTGAGCTCCTTTGGCTACGATGGCTTCTTTAGAAATTAGGTGTGTCCACATCCTCTGCTACTCCTCTTTCTTGTGACAACTAAAGTTTGAGGGGGACAGTTAATGTGTAATAGGTTGTGGGCTTTAGGCCCACTTTGTTTACTTGTAAAGTACATATACTTGTAATACACACTTTACCTCCTATATAAAGGCACTTATATATATTCTATTACTTGTGAAATATAATACTATTCATTCAGTATTTCTAACCGTCTTCATTCTGCGTAATATTAGATGATCACTAACCATGTAATCAAGATCAAAAAAGGGTCATAGTAAATTAAAATTAAGCACAAGCACATAAGAGCATCCGCATTTGGGTTTCTAAATGCCAAATGTTAAGAACATTTGGCATTTAAGCCCCAAAATTCATCAGCAATGGGAAGGTTAAATCTCAAATCCTAAAAAAAATTTGGGATTTTGCTACAGTGCCATCTCAAATGTAAGATGGCACTGTAGCTGGGTTGTAAAAAAAAAAATTAATTTTTTAATAAATTTATACCCGAAATTTTCTCTCACTGGCCATTTTTCCTCATTCTTTTCTCTCTCTGCCTCTCTCTCTGTTTCTCATCGTCTCTCTCTTTCTTTTCTCTCTCAGCTCTCAAGCTTCTCTCTCAGTCTCAGAGCTCACGCCGAATCACCAAGCCAGCTCGGATCGGCGCGGTGGCGTGGCTGCGATCGGTGCGGTGGCTGGACGTCAACGCGTGGTGGAGATCGGCTTGGAGACCGATGTGGCTGGACGTCAAGCTTGGCGATGTGGCGTGGCTGCGATCGGCGATGTGGCTGGACGTCAAGCGCGGTGGAGATCGGCTGCGATCGGCGCGGTGGCTGGACGTCAAGCTCGGAGCTTCTCTGGTTTTTTTCCGGCGGTGGCTGGCGTGGTTTTTTTTTTTTCCGGTGGCTGTGTTTGCTGGGTTTGCTGGGTTTGTGTTTCTCTGGTTTTTTTTTTTTTTTTTTTTTTTTTTTTTTCGGTGGCTGTGTTTGCTGGGTTGCTGGGTTTGCTGGGTTTGTGTGTAACTGGATTCGGTGTTTGCTGGGTTTGTGTGTTTGCTGGGTCCGGTGTTTGTGATTTTCTCCGGTTTTTTTTTTTTTTTTTTTTTTTTTTTGGTGTTGACGGTAGTTTCTGGGTTGCCGGCGGTGGGGGTGGCAGCGGTGGTGGTGATTGTGGTTCTGGCCAGAAGGAAAGAGAGAGAGAATAAATAATGTATAAATAATGTGTTGTATTGGATAATGGTAATGGTGAGATATATTATTTTATTATGTAAAAATATTATTTTAATAAGTAGGATTGAGATATAAAAGTTGGGATGTTGGAGAATTGTAAAATTGTATTGTATAATTGATAAAGTGATTTTTTGAGGTGGTAAAATAGGATAGGTTTTAGAATCCGGATGCGGATGCTCTAAGACAACAGTCATGACTTTAATTAAGACACGCGACCAACAGTCCAGATCGTATTAGATCTTGAGATACCTGAAAAGTCTCCAAATGCCATTAAGTTACACTAACTAATGATCAACATAATCTTCATATTGGTCACCCCTGTCTTCAATGTCTCTACTGATTCTATTAATTCAATGTTCATTCGCTTTTTGTGTAGCACATTGATTTTCACCTACTCTCCAAGCTACCAAATCCCAATTAAGCTCAGAAACAACTGAAATAAAAAGGCTACAGTATACATCCCAAGGCATTGATGTCTGGATATTCTGTGCACATTTTACTGCCAGTTCTGGTCTTTACAATGAGTGTAGCATCACTTGAACTCCATATTGTGGGCGAATGGTAAGAAGCTGAAATGGTGAGTGGACATAGGCTGGGGAAAGGGTGAAGGCATAGCGTTGTAGAATCATGGAAAGAGCAATCTTTGCTTCAGTTGTTGCAAAGTTCAACCCCACACAAGTTCGAGGCCCTATTCCAAAGGGAAAAAAAGCAGCTATGTTGTTGTTAGTAGCCTTGGCAATACCTTCTGAGAATCTCTCTGGTTTGAAAAGATGCACGTCTTCTCCCCATATCTTGGGGTCATGGTGAGGTGCAAGGGTTGTGATGTACAATAATAAATTAGCCGGAAGAGTGAGCTTCCCCAGTCTAACTTCCCTTTCAACTTTTCTTGTTATTGTAATTGCAGGTGGGTATAACCTTAGAGACTCATTGATGATCATACTCATCTGCATGGGAAGCAATGTCAGAAAAATCAAGAATTTAAGAATTGCAGTTGAGTTAAATGGTTTGTCATTTACACAAGTGATTAAGTCTGAGACATTCTTACAGTCTTGAGTTTCGTGATGCCATCCGGGCTTGGATTTTGTTGGCCAAATAAACTGAGCACCTCCTTTCTTGCCTCTTCTTGCCAATCTGTGTGGATTGCTAGAAGAAATATAGTCCACACAAGTAAGGTACTGGTGGTTTCCTGACCAGCAATGTAAAATGTTTTGCACTCGTCCAACAAATCTTCTATTGAAATTTTTTGGCTAGCATTGGGATCATGATGAGCCTCTACAAGTAGTTGAAGAAAATCACCCCCAATACCCTCTCCAGTCATTACCTTCTCTTCTCTCTTCTTTATTATCTCTAATATAGCGTTGTGTATTCCTTTTACAAGCTCCTCCGATTCAATTTCATCATTAGTTTTATAAATTTTACTGTAAAAATGGACAAATGATATTAGGACATCGACCAATGGTACAATAACAACAATAAGCATTAGTTTCAAAATTTCGAGGTTAGTTATGATCGTCAACATACTAGTTAGAGTCGGTCACATTTTAGACTGCTACTAGGACATGAGGATGCTAAGAATATTAAATGGAGAGTAGTTCTATGTTCCCCAATTGTTGGTATAACTAAAAGGACTTTACCTGATGCCAGGAAACCTGAGTTTATAAGCATTTCTGGATGATATCAAGGCCAATTTCATCAACATCTGAAAAATGTTCTTCCCTTCTAAGTAACTGCTCCCAAAAGCTGTCCTTGAAATCACTTCTGAAGTCAATAGCCTAAATTCTTCAGATACCTCAATCTCTTTACCTTCATGATGTTTCCATCTTTCTAGCATCACCTCAATGCTACTGATCATTGATGGAATCATATTCTGCAAAAGTGAATTCCTTCTAACAATTTAGACTAATTTCCAAGAATTGTTTTCCTTGATACATAGATAATTTGCTGGGGCAGGAATTTGAACCATTGATATCCCCGTTAGAAATATTAAAAAGTATGATTGAACAATTTCCGTGATTGTATATCTATGCTTTTTGAATAGAATTTTATTAATAATTTAATATCCAAATTTGTTATTGGGTTTAGTTCATTTAAAATAGAATAGTGATACTAAAGGTATTACAAATTTTACTATTAGCTTTACAAATAGATATGCCAATTTTAAGCGCATCACACAAAAAGTAATAAGTAATTTATTTGTTACACATATATTGTTGATGTGACATGAATTATATTAATAGACTCTCTGGTTTGTAAAATTTTTATGATAAAATTGACAGTATATTCTAAATGGAAAGACCAGGAGTAAGAGATTACTTTGAGGCTCTCTGCATGAAAGGCATAATTAGCAAGTTTCCGCATCTTTGCCCATTTTACACCTTCAGAAGTCACAAGCCCATCTCCTAAGAGTTTCTTCACATAGTTTCCGGTCTCAGGCTTTGAATAAGCGTTGTCTCTATTGTTCAGTATCTCTTTAATTAGCTCTGGTTCAGTAACGACCAGTTGAGCTTTAGGGCCAAACCATTGAAGATAATTATTACCTGTACCAAAGAACATAAGGCAACAAAATTAAAAATGGCTAAATTTACTAAAATTGACTAAATCACTTTGAAAGATTTATTTACCATATTTGTCAACCCACGAGTGAACATGAGGCAGAATTGTGGAAAACATGTCATGTGATAAATTCATTGGCCTGCTCATGGCTTCTTTTTTCATGTTGATAATTTCTTTGGTGCTTCCATGGAAGAATCTGTAGGAAGGACCTTTGATTCCCTGTGAACTCAATTGATTCTTCATGTGAATTGGAGTCCACCATAGTTTGTGAAGGCCCCGGATAAGAGTCAAGAGAAAGTACAGGCACAGGGAGCTTGTAAGACTGATTACAAGGATTTCAACAGCACCCATTTTCTCTTTCTGAAGGAAACTTTTGGGGAGTTTAGAATTAGATGGTTATCCTCAATGTTTCAACTTTTAATTAGTGATGAATGTGGATTTGTTGAATTGAGTGTTGTGGGCCTCAAGTACACCAAGTCCAATATGAATGGAAGTACTGAATTATTGCCAGAATGTCTCGATAGAGTATTGACAAATGTAGAATTGTTGGATCATACCATGTTGATATTCTAAACAATTTAATAATTTATAAATACATTAAGGATAAGTATAAGGTTTATATAGATGACTTTGTTACTTGGGGACTTTCTCTGTACACGTAATATGTCATTGTCTGGTTGTGTCTAAACCACTGTATAGTTTTCACATATGTTGGCTAGTGTACGGGAGAGAGTAAATGGAAAGTCTCCATCTGGCAGTACTGTGTTTGGCCTCCCCATGTAAAACTGAGAAAAGTTTGAAGAGAAACTCTACAAATTTTTTATATATCTTTATATTAATTGTGAATTTTGAAAATCTAACCGTTAGATTGCATGTTCTTATTATATTCTTCATACATGTAAAATTTCAAGAAGATCAAAGATCAATTGCTATCTCATCAAATAAATGTTAAAATTTCAAATTTTTATGATTTAAAATTGTGTATAAAAAATAAGCTTATTAATCAAATAGTAAATAATATCTAATTTGAACGAAATTTGATATGCATGTTAAGAATATAAGGAATATGAAATTCAACATTTAGATTTTCAAAATTTGCACAGAAAAAAAGAGAAATATGAAAAGTTTGAAAAGTTTCTCTCCAAAATAGTTTGGAGAGAAACTTTGTTGAAATTGAAAACTCTTTTTTGTAATATTAAAAAAATTGACATTGTTGTGATTTATGTTGCCTTTGTGCGTCTGTTGGTTATAGCTGTGAGATTGCATAGTCAAGCCTGTTAAAGATTCTAATACAATTTGTTTAACGGTAAATGTGTAATTATATGCAGAATGTTGACAAGCTTGCTCAACTTATTATATCATGGTTTCTTGAATATTATTGCCCTTTGAATTGCTCAATTTTTTTTTTTTCAATAGAGGCATTCACGGTTTAAATCTTCTTTCTCCCAACTACTAATAATAATAATAATAATAAAATTTAAATTTATGTTGAAATTTACTATTCATGTACAGGAGAGAGAGGTCTCACCAAAGTGTTTTTCCGTTTTACTAGCCAAGAGCCTTGTAACGTAACTAATACCTAGTGTTGTTTTCAGCAGAGAAATCTGAGGTTCAAATTTGATCCTCTCCGGTTGAAAAAAAAAAGTCCCTCTTCTTTTCACTTGAGACCTTACTTCCCAGCAAGCCATTTTTTTGCTAAATCCCAGCAAACCTTCTTTATTAAACATACTTTACAAAGAAACTATATGCTTTCTTGTGGGTGTGTGTATGCGCGAATTCGTAATGAAGCAACATTTACACACCTGTTGGCATATGTATCTGCCATCATAGTCTATACGAGGTTGTTAAGCTAAGTATTCAACCAATCAGTGCCGTTAATGTCTTCATTCTGCGCAATATTAGATGATCACTAACCATGTAATCAAGATCAAAAAAGGGTAATAGTAAATTAAAATTAAGCACAAGCATATAAGACAACAGTCATGACTTTAATTAAGACACACGACAAACAGTCCAGATCGTATTAGATCTTGAGATACCCGAAAAGTCTCCAAATGCCATTACGTTGCACTAACTAATGATCAACATAATCTTCATATTGGTCAACCGTCTTCAATGTCTCTACTGATTCTATTAATTCAATGTTCATTCACTTTTTGTGTAGCACATTGATCTTCACTTACTCTCCAAGCTACCAAATCCCAATTAAGCTCAGAAACAACTGAAATAAAAAGGCTACAGTATACATCCCAAGGCATTGATGTCTGGATATTCTGTGCACATTTTACTGCCAGTTCTGGTCTTTACAATGAGTGTAGCATCACTTGAACTCCATGTTGTGGCCGAATGGTAAGAAGCTGAAATGGTGAGTGGACATAAGCTGGGGAAAGGGTGAAGGCATAGCGTTGTAGAATCATGGAAAGAGCAATCTTTGCTTCAGTTGTTGCAAAGTTCGACCCCACACAAGTTCGAGGCCCTATTCCAAAGGGAAAAAAAGCAGCCATGTTGTTGTTAGTAGCCTTGGCAATACCTTCTGAGAATCTCTCTGGTTTGAAAAGATGCACGTCTTCTCCCCATATTTTGGGGTCATGGTGAGGTGCAAGAGTTGGTATGTACAATAATAAATTAGCTGGAAGAGTGAGATTCCCCAGTCTAACTTCCCTTTCAACTTTTCTTGTTATTCCAATTACGGGTGGATATAACCTTAGAGACTCATTGATGATCATACCCATCTGCATGGGAAACAATGTCAGAAAAATTAAGAATTTAAGAATTACAATTGAGTTAAATGGTTTGTCATTTACACTAGTAATTGATTTGAGTTTGAGACATTCTTACAGTCTTGAGTTTTGTGATTCCATCCGGGTTTGGATTTTGTTGGCCAAATAAATTGAGCACCTCCTTTCTTGCTTTTTCTTGCCAATCTGTGTGGATTGCTAGAAGAAACATAGTCCACGCAAGCAAAGTACTAGTGGTTTCTTGACCAGCAATGTAAAATGTTTTGCACTCGTCCACCAAATCTTCTATTGAAATCCTAAGGCTAGCATTGGCATCATGATGAGCCTCTACAAGTAATTGGAGAAAATCACCCCCAAAACTGCTACCCTCTCCAGTCATTACCTTCTCTTCTCTCTTCTGTATTATCTCTAATATAGCGTTGTGTATTCCTTTTACAAGCTCCTCCGATTCAATATCATCATTAGTTTTATAAATTTTACTGTAAAAATGGACAAATGATATTAGGACAACATCGACCAATGGTACATTAACAACAATAAGCATTAGTTTCAAAATTTTGAGGTTAGTTATGATCCTCAACATACTAGTTAGAGTGGGTCACATTTTGGAATGCTATTAGGACATGAGGATGCTAAGAATATTTAATGGAGAGTAGTTCTATGTTCCCCAATTGTTGGTTTAACTAAAATGACTCTACCTGATGCCAGGAAACCTGAGTTTATAAGCATTTCTGGATGATATCAAGAACAATTTCATCAACATCTGAAAAATGTTCTTCCCTTCTAAGTAACTGCTCCCAAAAGCTGTCCTTGAAATCACTTCTGATGTCAATAGCCTAAATTCTTCAGATACCTCAACCTCTTTACCTTCATGATGTTTCCATCCTTCTAGCATCACCTCAATGCTACTGATCATTGATGGAATCATATTCTACAAAAGTGAATTCCTTCTAACAATTTAGAATAATTTCCAAAATTTTTTTTCCTTGATACACAGATAATTTGCTGGGCAGGAATTTGAACCATTAATTGATATCTCGGTTAGAAATATTAAAAAGTACTGATTGAACTACAACTACACAAGACCCTTGACAATTTCCAAGATTGTATATCTATGCTTTTTGGATAGAATTTTGTCAATAATATAATATGCTAATTTGTTATTGGGTTTAGTTCATTTAAAATAGTCTAGCGATACTAAAAATATTACAAATTTTTCTATTAGCTTTACAAATAAATGTGTCAATTTTAAATCACACAAAAAGTAATAAGAAATTTATTTGTTACATGTATATTGTTGATGTGACATGAATTATGTTAATAGACTCCCTAGTTTGTAAATTTTTTTTAATAAAATTGATAGAAGATTTAGTTTTTTATTTTATAAAATAAAAATCAATTAAACATATTTTTTCTGGGTTAATAATTCTAAATGGCAAGACTAAGAGTAAGGGATTACTTTGAGGCTCTCTGCATTAAAGGCAGAATTAGCAAGTTTCCGCATCTTTGCCCATTTTGCACCTTCAGAAGTCCCAACCCCATCTCCTAAGAGCTTCTTCGTATAGGGTGCGGTCTCTGGCTTTGGATAATTGTTGTCTCTATTGTTCATTATCTCTTTGATTAGCTCTGGTTCAGTAACGACCAGCTGAGCTTTAGGGCCAAACCATTGAAGATAATTACTACCTGTACCAAAGAATATAAGGCAACAAAATTAAAAATGGCTAAATTTAGTAAAATTGACTAAATCACTTTGAAAGATTTATTTACCATATTTGTCAACCCACGAGTGAACATGAGGCAGAATTGTGGAAAATATGTCATGTGATAAATTCATTGGCCTGCTCATGGCTTCTTTTTTCATGTTGATAATTTCTTTGGTGCTTCCATGGAAGAATCTGTAGGAAGGACCTTTGATTCCCTGTGAACTCAATTGATTCTTCATGTGAATCGGAGTCCACCATAGTTTGTGAAGGCCCCGGATAAGAGTCAAGAGAAAGTACAGGCACAGGGAGCTTGTAAGACTGATTACAAGGATTTCAACAGCACCCATTTTCTCTTTCTGATGGAAACTTTTGGGGAGTTTAGAATTAGATGGTTATCCTCAATGTTTCAACTTTTAATTAGTGATGAGCGTGGACTAGTTGAATTGAGCGCCGTGGGCTTCAAGTACACCAAGTCCAATAGAATGGTGTGGTCCCACCATTCTAGCATGGTGGGATCACACCATGATTCAGAAAGTACTGAATTATTGCTAGAATGGTGGGATCACACCATGATGATATTATAAACAATTTAGTAATTAATTAACACATTAAGGATGAGGATAATATATATGACTTTGTTACTAATTGGGATTTTCTCTTTACAAGTAATTAGTAAGTTGCCCGTATGATGCACTGATAATTTTATGATATTTTATATAAGATAGTTTTGAATAATGTTGTACATAAATTATAAAGAAAAAGTAAACTAAATTAGTGTAAAAAATCATATACATTTTGAGATATTAAAAATTGGTTTAGTAGCTACACTGCATATTTGTAGACTTCTTAACGTAAGATTATTATTATTATTTAACTCATGAAACCAAAAATAATTGCAAAAGAGTAATGGGACTATGAAATAAACTAATTTGTGTTGTGTTCATATATTTCATATTATGAAATAGAAGTATACCCAACTCTCTGACTATCTTCCACTCATCGATAGTGTGACATTAAGACATGGTTTGGGCAAGTGTGTATGCATGTTTCTTTTAGATGATCTAAAATTAAATCATGATAGAATATGAATTTACATTGCGCACCAAATATTCTCTTTACTTATATACCCCAAACAAAAACTAACCAACCAAATTACCTAACCTAAATCATATTTAAGCCCCTAATTTAAAAAGAAAAAAAGATTACCCGTTGGGTTTTCGGTGTCTCGATGGTGGTGGGAGGTCAGTATAACGAAGGTGGTGATCCCTCAGGTTCCTCTTTCTCTCGCTTTCAAATGTTTTGTTTGTCTCAAATCTTTTATTTTGATAATATATAGTGAAATAATGCCTTTTATTTAACAATTCACAACATTTTTGTGTCTCTTTATCTCTCTTTAGAGTCTTATCTCGTTAGTTATATTACTATTAGCCCTTACTTATTTTATTTTATTTTTTTTAATACTAAAACAATGGATATGCTAAAAGACATGAAGAATAGTGAAAGGTGTGGTGTAAGCTTAGGCAATTAATGAAATATTAATGAGATAACAATAAAATAAGATAATGTGAACTTTTGGGTAACAATAATAATAATAAAAAAAAAATAAAAAATAAAAAAAAAAACTCTTAATGAAAGAGGTAAAAAAAGACTAAATGCAAAATTAGAATGTCACTTGGCAGGACCTCAAGCACTCTCGCATGAGGTCTCTGAAAGAAAGACATTTTGTAACAACTTTTATTCTACAATATTCCTCCATTTTTTTTTTTTTTTACTCATTCCTTGAAATGAATAATTATAGGGTCCATTTGGATTGAACTTATTGTTGCTGAAACTGAAAACTGAAAACTGAAAACACTGTAGCAAATAAGTAAAAAAACGTTGGTGATTAATTTGGTTGAAATCACTGTAGCTCAGCTGAAAGTACTATAGCAAATAAATACCAAAATTTTACTCTGATTTTTTTTTCCACTCCTCACCGTACCGTAGCTAAGCCTGTGCCTTCGGAGAGTTCCACGTCCACCAGAGATTGATGAAGGAAGACCTACATCGGTCTGACGCTAGCGAAGAGCCTAGGTGAGAAATCCATCTTTTGGAAGACAACCCCAGTCTGATGCCGGCGTCTTCTCTTCCTTCCAGAAACCCATTTCACCCTCTTCCCCATCGTCCCTCGAGCTCCGACCCATGACTCCTCTCTTCCCATAAATATATGGGAATGTAAATTGTTCGATGTTTCTATTTTTGGTTTTATCTGCAAATGGATGTCATATTACCCAGTACTCAGGTATTTTTTTCCCCCTTTCCAATCGATTTTTAAAATTCCATAAATGTTGCTCTTTTTATTTTATTTTTTTTTCTTAATTTTTTTTTCCCAGTGATAATATCCACTGGTTTTGTTTTTTGCAGTGCCCACAGTTTTCCAAGTTTCAGTTAACCATTGAAAGTGTTCACAAGGCTGACAATGGTTGCTCAGAAAATGTAATGTTTCTTTGAATCTCTTTGTTTCCTTTGACAAAAATGATGCATCCTGTAGTTTCAGTTATCCGTTGTCTCACCACTCTCCTACACATGCTAAGAGGGATTAATGTGTACTTGTTGGTCATCCATTAATGATTCGTTGGTGCATAAGCAAGTCTGAGTATTAATATTTTGCTAACATGGGGGGAGTTTCTGTCTAAAGTTGTCCTTGTTTTAGGTGTTTCTTTTAATTTTATTTTTTACATATACTGTGATCCCAAATATTCTTAACAAAGATGTTAGAATTGTGAATGCCCTCTCTTTATCTGATTTTCAATTGTGGTGTTCTTCATTCTGTGCTTCAAATGAAGAAGAGTTTTGCACTTTGATAAAAATGCACTTTGCAAGTAACAGAGTATTGCCCGACTTTGTTGAGTGACTTGGCAATGGAAACTGTCATTGAATTCCAGTCTTTGAACTACAATGATTTATGTAGTTTCATTGCTTTGTGTCCATATGTCATTTTCAGGCAGTGATCTCTATTATTGCTGTAATAAGTCAGTTGACTCCTCTAGCTTAGAGATAACCAATTGAATCATTTGTGTTATTTCCTGTGATCCTAGGAAAGCATATAATATTGTGTGACTTGATTTCTTGTTTTTGTCCTGAAATTTGTAGTAGCTGACATTTAGTTTCTTTGTGAAGGTTGGACACTCTATTGGTTCATATATATCTATTGATATGTTCAGGAGATCCTCAGAGAAGGTGGTGTCAACTTTTGCTAAAATCTTAGGGTGTTTGCTATGATAATGCTGCCTCCTAATGTTCTCACTTTAAAGATCCTTTTCGTTGACATTTTTACTGGGTTTATAGGTGATATATTGCATTGGGCTATATCCATTTTTCGCCTTAAACCTGCAATTGTTAGAGCAGTCTATTGTTGGAAAAATTGCAGCGTAAAATTCTTTCTTTGTTATGCATAATGCCATTCCGCATCCTCTTACTTTATGATCTATCTGTGAAGATGCTGGGGTGTCAATGGATTGGGTGGCCTGCTGGTCCAACCTCGTGCACCCTGAAAATAGTTGGACAAGGTCCAAGGGGATATGGTAGATGTATTACAATTTGTTGTATTATAGTGAACATGTGTCAGAAAACAACAATGGCTAATGATCGTTTGGTCATATATTGAGTTTGAGTTTTGGCATTCTCACTTGGTTGTAAATGTATATCACTGCATTCTATTAAACTTTTGACAACTTACATTAAAGCAATTGTAGGGATTGATGGTATTTGTCTTCGAGTTTCAGGTCACGAGTTTTAAGTGTTGCACTTTAGTCTTATTGTGGCATCATTGGGTTTTGTGTAGTTTTGTTACTACCCAATGATTGTTGCTGGTCTGTGAAAAACTAATAGGTGACCCAATATTTGAAGCATATATTTTTAATTTACTAGTTATTTGATAAGTAGTTTGTTATTATGTGCTTTGTATCTGTGGCTATATTGTTGGTTATGCAATCTTATCAAAGCCCATCCAACAATGTTACTTGCACACATTCATTGGGGTGTTGTTGATTGAAGTGTATGGGCCTGAATTTTATTGAGATGAGCAAAGCTTGCAGTCAGTTAGTTACTTAGCCCATGTGCATAAATTAGTTAATCATGTGTTCAAATAGGTGCAGGAAATTGGTGCTTTGTCTTATGGTTTTCCTAATGGTTTTTCTTGGACATCAATGTGAATTTGCTCTATATATGCAATGCTTTTAGCTCTGAAATCTCAAGGGTGAACCAGGGCCATCTCTTGCTTCAGTGTGTGCTGCACAATTTGGATTCCAGCTCTTCAAAGCAGTTTACCAAGGCTTGATCTTCACTTGATGCATGGAGACAGCATATTAGTTCAAAGAACCCTAGAGTTGAAAACTGTTCCACCCATTTTGAACAAGCTTGTGGAATCACTGGATCTTCCCAAGGTTAAGAACTCAGCCAAAGGGAAGGTTTTAATGCGTGCTATGTATGGGGTTAAGGTGGAGACGGTATTTATCTGCAGTGTCTTTGCTTCAGCCTTCTCCGGTTTTGCAAGAAAGTTTTTTGATTTGAATGTTGATGACAAATATTTGTGGGCACAAGCTTTGACCGGTTTGCAAACTAGCATTAATAGCAAAATTAGAAATTTATATTCAATTGGAAGATTTACAGTTTCAAAAGAGCATAGAAGCAGTTCATACAAGTGTAAAGAAATTGTATCCCATGATCCAAGATGATGTGGACCCTATTTAAGTGGAAGCATCCTAGAATTCCGTTTCAGATTTGGCAAGGAGAGCATAGGGACTTTCAGAGGAACTAGATCTTCTTACAAACCAATAAGATGACTTTTTTCATGTAGTTTTAACTGGGCGTGATGCTTTGCTCTGTAATGTTAGAGAAAGTGGTATTGTCTCTGACCCAAAGCTAGGTTGCAAAGTAGTAGAAAGAGTACAATCTTAATTATTGGGGGTAGCTAAAATTTGTTTGGGGTTTGATGTAGATTCTTTTGTATTTGATATTATTCTGGCTAAATGGCACTTAAATAAATCACATTTGTGAATTATGTCATTTATTTGGATTATTTTACAATCTATTTGAAGACAAACTATTTGTTTTTGCCTTTATTATGCAAATTTATTTTACAAGTCATTGGAAATCTGTTTTGAGTGTTCAATAAATCTTTTAACACTAATGTATCATAAATTTGAGATGCGAGCAAGGTAGTACGAAAGTGATAATGGGCCTTAATTCTACTTGTGAAAATAAACACTCTATGCCAACAACAAAACACTCTTTTGTGTGAATTTGGATAAACAATCAAGTGTCCTGAAAGTTTCTAAGATACAGATTTAACACTTGATCCTTATGCTTCAAAACAGAACAAATCCACGAAGTTTGTGAACCATTAGTTATGGTCCCCACAAAAATCAGTTATCGTCCGCACATATTGATGTTGTGATATTAATACGAACCTGTTTCATCTCAGGTTCGTCCAATACCGAGATTGCTTCTGCCACGACATCGTAATGACCTCTCTCACTATCAAATGATGTGCCCCCTGTAGATCCTGAACATTCAGAGTCATTGTTTATCTCATGTGCTCTAACGATATTGTGAAGAACCATTGTAGCAACAATGATCAAGTTTTGAGTGTGTATCTTAAAGCCTGGCATATGTCTCAAAATTTTTCACTTATTTTTCCAAACTCCAAAAGTTCGTTCTATGACTGAACGGAGTGATGACTGGAGATAATTAAACCTCTCCTTTGGACGATGCAGCACTTCAGAAGGCCGAAATTCTCCAATGTGGTACCTCTCCCCCTTGTATGGTGCAAGGAACCCTTTCCTCATAGGGTATCCTGAATCAACTAGATAATACTTTCCTGCAAATGAACACGTTTATTACATTAGCATTTTCACTACATTAATACATACTTTAATACTGTAATTAAACTGCATATTTACAAACCAGCTGGAGCTTTTGGGAAGTTGTAACTCTCATTATTGAGGTAGCTCAAAAAAAATCCTCGTGTCATGCGCTGACCCTTCCCATCCAACACATGCGAATGTGAACTTCATGTCAAAGTCACATGCGCACATGCAATTTGTTGTGGTGGTCCCCTTCTTGCCATAGTATGGGAGCTGCTCATCATCACCAACGACCACGGGGACGTGGACCCCATCAATCGCACCAATGCAACCCTAACCATTGCCACAAAAATACCATGTGAAATAAAATACGTGGTATGACCATAAAGATAATTTAACTTAAATCAAGTCATCATGTCAAATTCACAAAGTACCTTGAAATGTGGCCAATATCGATCTGAATGTTGAATATGTTCTGGCACGTCCCGAAATGTATGATCAGCAGGTTGGATAATGTCCAGTGCCATAACGGTGGCTAACAATGTAACTATCGCGGCCACGTGTCGATGCACTGTCTCACCCGAGTGCTGAAATCTTTCCTGCACCATTCTGTTGCCATGAGCATGACCAAGTACCATCAATGTCATTGCCAGAGACTCTTCCACGCAAACACTTCTGGTACCGTAATAGCCATACTGGCGCAATGTATTACATAATTGTCTAAACACATAGCTTGACATTCTAAAATTTCTTCGACATTTCTTCTCATGTCCAGTTAAAATATACTGTACCCATTCTAAGCCTGTTTGTGTATTTGTATGCAATGGTACTTTGGTCATATAGGTATCCACGTAAGCTAGACATGCACACCCGGCTAGATATGCTGTGAGTACAATGTCGTTGCTCAGGTCGAAGTCTGCGTCCCTGCATATGTTACCAACTTTAATTGCATGTATATTTATTCATGTGATACTATAATATGTAGGCTAAAAACAAGTTGTTAAATTTTATTGGAACTCAAATTGGTACTAGGCTCAAACTATGGTCGTACCAATAAATTAACAATCCTATGCATATGCTTTCACGATTTCATCCAATATTTCTCAAAGTTGTAGATTCACATCTAGAGGGGAAAGTACAGAAACTCACTGGTGCTGGGAATTAGATGAGTCGTTTAACGAATCCATCCTTTTTATACCTTGAGACTGCTTTATAGCTATTGAACAATGATCTAAAAGATATCGAGCTTAAAATTCAGAGCCTTGAAATACGGATGATATCTAACGCTACACAACCAAGAAAAAATAATAATAAGAAAATAGTATAAGCAATAACAATTATGTATTTACATCAAATTAGTCTTAATTTAATTAGTATTATATAATTTTATTTAATTAATGTTTACATATAAAAAGGTCCCATATAAAATTATTGCCTTAGGCCCCAAATTTTCTTGGGCCGGCCCTGCTTCTCTATTTGGTTTCTTTGACAATTAAGCAAATATTATTTCTTTCCTTACTTTCCTTGGCTAATTGAAACAATGTAGAATTACTCACAAATTTGAGCTGGGTATTGGAGAACACTAGGCATCTAAAACAGCTATAGACATAAATGAACACAAGAGTCATGGTAAAGCATTCCAATTTCCTATATATTAGCAAATTTAAATTATGGTTAACCATGCATTCCACTGTCTAGGAGAACTTTACAATGAGTCCCTTAAAAAAAAGAACCCAAATGCCTCTCTCTAAAACTACTAGTAGTGGAAATGAGCTTCCATATCCATATATACAAATTCAACATAAAAAAATATTCAGCTCAACCAGTTGAATCTACAGCACCAACAAAATTGATTACACAACCAGCCAATTAAAGGGCTTGCGTGGCTTATGAACCACATTTTCAAAATCAGGATCTGTAGAATCCAAAAAAGTGCAAGCAACATGACAGAAAGAACCAAGAAATGTTAAAATGAAGAATCATTGACATTGTAATCCAACTTTTTATATATAAGCAAACCCTTATCATGTATAACAATGGATCGAAGTTCAACCATTCAATCCACAGTCTAGGTAAAGTTTACAAATAATTATAAAAGAAGTATGTAGGGGCCTTTGTTTGGATCTGCCTATAACATACATGAGCTGCACTATTTACAGATCATAACAAAAGGCTTAATCACCCAATCAAGGGCTGCAGGTTTTAAAACAATCAAGGGCTGCAGGCTTAATCCTTTGATGCTCCCTGTGTACGAACCATTACTTTTCACTTCCTCAGCTGTTTTATTCCCACCCACAGCCTTGGCTACATTCTGCCATCGGTCAGGGGTCTCCTTATCATACAATGCTAGTGCTTTTTCAAGCCTTTTGTTTTGCTCTGGTGTCGAAGAGGAGCTGGAGTTGAGTGTCAGGGCAGATGGCCCCTCTATAGTTGCTTCATAATAATAAAGACTTTTTTGAACGTTATGATACAGTCTTAAGTTGGCTATGCTGTGAAGAAGGTGGCTGCCATCAAAAAGAGTATTATCAAAATTCAAAGATTCTTGCATGTTTCAATTAGCTAACTAGTAAAGTCTATCATCTCAAAGAAAAACTAAAAACATCTCTTGTCGTCAAACAAGTGACTTGGGTGGTTGGGTTCAAATTCCAGCAAGACCAAAAATAAATTCCTAGTGCCTTAGTCTAATAATAATGAGCAATCATTATGATTGCCTAATTAGTAGTCTAATTTGTTATAATACTTTTAATAGCTTTAGCAGAAGCCACAAAGATAAACTTATCAACTTATGCCTAATCTGTACTTGTCAATCTGTAAAAGTAATTAGTGCAGCAAAACACTTTTTTTTCCTTGAGTTGCATAGAGAATTTCATTGTGAAAATTTAACTATGACAAGATCAGTTTAGCTTCTTTCCTTTAACTATGAAAATTTAACTATGAGTGCAGCAAAACACTTTTTTTTCCTTTAGCTTCTTTATTCCCTTCCTCCCCACAAGATCAATTTCAGACTTATGGCACTTCTTAAGGGCTACCTTAGCTGCCTTAGCATAATAAGAACAATCCTCATCAGCTCATTGTAAGCCGTTTGAAGATCCTTCTTACCTTTGGATTCATCTTCCAATCCCTCACTAGCCTTAAACTATATGTCTTCCTTATCATCTACATCAGAGGGTTCTCCATAATTCCCACCAACAACTTCAGCTATAGCAAACATCTAGCAGACACTCTGGGATAACCTTTGTCTTCCAAAATATCAGGGCAGATTGAGATTGAGAAAAACTGAAACTCTTTTTTAACCAAACCATGGGAGCTAAACAGTTTTGGCACCTACAACACATACCAAATTCATTACTAGCTAGCAGTGACCGTCACTGTTCAATTGTAAGTTTGTAACTTTGTCAGGTAGCAACCAATGCAACATGGGCTGGAGAAGTATTATGGCATGTATATATATATATATTTTGGAAACAGTAATATGGCAAGTAGATGATCTGTATTAACATATTCAACTTGGTTAGTTGGAATGGTTCATCAATCCCTCTCAGGCATGATCATTGGAACTCAAACTGGAAATTAAATATGCCTTTCAAGGTTAGAAGACTAGTTACTGATGCAACTTGCCCCTTCTATTCTAGGGCAGAGCAATTTAAAAAAGTACCTTGATATTACCTTGATATTCCAGGGCAGAGCAATTTAACTAGTTAAGAAGACTAGTTACATAACTACAACAATTTAAAAAAATAGGAAGATAGTACCATGATATTAGGCTTCACAGCAACAATGATCCCATCCTTCACATAAACATCGTCAACCTCCTCTCTATGAGCATTGACAACAATTCCCCCTTTAATCAATATCTTCGACGATGAAGATGAAACCCCACATGACGATTCACCATACTCAATCCTAGCATTACAAAATTGAAACATTTTTTTTTTTAAATAATAAAAATTACATAAGATAATACTCTAGCTTGGTTAAAAAAGAAAAACACAGAAACTAAAAAAAATATAAAAAAGTCAGATAAACAATCATCATAACAGTGCATAACCATCAAAAATACAAAAAAGTCAGATAAAAGAAGCATTGGACAAACATATATAAATATAGCTCAAACACATAGGAGTGATGAGCATTGTCTTACATACACACCCATAACAAGCATTAGTTTCTACCAATAAAAAAATAAAATAAAATAATAGCGCAACAGGTACAACACTGACAGTTCGATTACTACACCAAGCCTACACAACCCTATCGAGACAATCTATTGTTCCTTCACTACGTCATTGATATTCAAGGTGCCTTTGGTACTCTTTTTCTAGCCACTTCAGCTGGACGTCCTTGTCATCGGAAAGTGCTTCAAACATGTGCCTAGCCCGCTCTTTTTCCATGAAGTAGGTGGCACTGAACATATGAAGGTAATGACTCGAGTACACCCCCGGAAGACTCAACACCATGTCCAGAATTGCTTTAACCTGAGCAGTTGCTGTGGAAGCAGATGGTGTACAGGCATTTAGACTAGATTTTTCAACAATAACATTTGAGATGCTCTTCAAAGAGTCAGACATCTCTTGCGCAGCTGAACGCTTTTTTTTTGGTTTCTTGGAAATTGGCTTGAAAATGTGGACACTGGTTGCCAAGCCTTTTCCCTTATTCACTGCCGGTCCTGCCCTTGAAGATAATGGACCTTCAACCTCCATTGCGTCAACATTCACAACGGGTTCACATTGGGGGTCAACAAATTCTGTGTCATCAGCGGAGTCCTCAAACCCTTCGGTGGTTTTGTTCCTCGTTGCAACCGTGCCTCCAAACATGATGTTCAGGAGCTCCCGATTCGGCAAACCATATGTTTTAAAGGTTTTTGCATCGGGACATGCCTACATGTGGACAACCAGTAGTTAGAACACAAGAATATAGTTTTAGACAGTAAAGTTTTTCACAATTATGTATTGATCAGAACTAACCGCAATCTTTCAGTTCCACCACTCCTCAGGTGCGTCAAACATCCCAGTTACAGGATCATAACCCAACACAGTTTTCTTCTCCAGACACTTGTTATAATTCTTCCACCTTTTTCTTAGATGATCCCATTTGTTTTTAATCTGCAGCCAAGTCACCACTTTTCCCATCTCACCCAACTGCCGAATCACTTCAGCAACCCCAATTTTGGATAGAAATCCAGTTTTTACCCTCTGGCCATCCATGACTTGAATAGCACAGAACCGATAAAAGGCTCCTATTTCCTTAGGGTCTTTCCAGTCAGCTCTGTCATTGTTACTACCACCATCCATCGATTTCTTTTGCTTAACCATTTTTGCTACAACTTCCTTCTATAAAGTAAAGGCATTTAAACAAACAGTTCGGGTGCATTTTACAATCAGTTAGGCATGCCCACATGAAAAATATAAAGTAAACTCACAAATATCCAAATTCAACAGAGGTAGTAAGAGAAACAATGGTATTACACGAAGGATCAATAAATCCACATACTTTAAGAACCTTAGAAAACACAACAGAGAACCACACACAGATGTTGAATACAAAAACCACACACAGAGGTTAAACACAAAAAACCACAGATTGATGAAGTTTCATGGAAAACAACTTACCCGTGAATGCAGAGACTCACAGTGGCGGCAACGATGACCCAAGTAGAGAGAAGGTGAGCTCGAGCGTTTGTTGAACAGAGGGGATCTTTTCTTTTGGTTCTGCGTACTGGGTTTGCTTTCATCAACTAGCCTAATCTGTTTTGATAGCTTTGCGGTTGGTGGGTAGGTGAAAGACATTGAAGAGGATTCGGACAGAGCATTGAAGGGGATTGAAAGCATTCTACCACCGGTAGTTGAGAGAAAAATCAGAAATGTGAAGAGACTGGAAATAGCCGTTTGGATTGAACTGCGCACCATTTTGATGATTTGATTTTCCAAGCTGCTTTTGCTATGAACAGCAAGTGCAAGGCTTTCAGCAGGAGTTGAGTACACCGTTTTAGCACACTCCCAAAGCCATGAACAGTACGCGCAAGAGGCTTATTGTTTCAAATGAAACGGTGCGTAGAGATTAAATGAAACGGTGCATCAAGATTAAAGGAAATGGTGTCCATGCACAGTGACACATGCGTAAATGAAATGGTGCGTATAGGAGAAAACTTGCGTTTCAGACGCCTTGCGTTTCCAGCTTGCGCGTGCACATGGGTCCCAGCAAAACATAAACGCAGATATGAAAATGCAGGAATAAGTTCAATCCAAACGCTCACATAATGGTTATGTGTGTGCAATTTTTAACTGTTGTTTCACTGCATATTTATAACCTTCTCAAGGTAAGATTAAATTTTCACCCTAAAAAAAAAAAGGTAAGATTAATTTTTTTTTTTTAAATCATGAAACAAAAAATAAATGCAAAAGAATAACAGGACCATGAAAATCAAATAATTTGTGTTGTGTTCACATATTTAATACAATTAAATAAAAGTATGTCCAACTCTCTCACTATCTTCCACTCACTGATAGTGCGACATTAAAACATGGTGTGGGCAAGTGTGTATGCACGTGTCTCATAGATGATTTAAAACTATGGAAGAATATGGCTTTACATTGTGTACCAAATATTCTCTCTACTTATATACCCAAAACAAAAACTATCAAACCAAATTATCCAAACCTAAAACATACTTAATCTCCTAATTTAAAAAGAAAAAAAAAAAATACCCATAGGGGTTTCGATGTCCCTTCAAATTTCTCTTTCTCTCTCTTTCAAATGTTTTGTCAGTCTCAGGTCTTTTATAGTGAAACAATGCGTTTTATTTAACAATTCACAACATTTTTATGTCTCTCTATCTCTCTCTAAGGCCTTATCTGGTTAGTTATTACTATTAGTCCTTAATTATTATTATTTTTACTTTTTTTAAAATATTAAAATGGTGGGTGTGCTAAAAGACATGAAAAAGAGAGAAATGTGTGATGTAAGCTTAGGCAATTAATGAGAGACTAATGAGATAACAGTAAAATTAGTTAATATAAACTTTTGGGTAACAGTAAAAAAAAAAAACTTGATGAAAGAGGTAAAAAAATCCTAAATGCAAAATTACAGCGTCACTTGGCAAGACCTCACGCAATCCCGCATGAAATCTCTGCTTATATATATATATATATATATATATTGATGATTATTCCTTTATAACTTCTAGTCACTAATCAACATGAATCTCAAAAAACTATGTGATAGGACTTTATCATATGTACAAAATAAGTATAGATTATTTCATCTTTATTATTTTTTTTAAAGGATATTGCTATTGTGTCCATCCTTATAAGAATTTAAGCATAGATTAAATTTTCATTATTTTTAACAATTTTTCTTTGATTCCTTTATAATTTATATATTGCGTTGGTTTAAATGAATTTTTTCTCAATCTTTCAGAGGATGGACTTTAGATAAGATGTTCAACTTTTATATGCCAAGCATTGACTATAAGTCTCGTACATGGAACAAATAGAGATAAGAAATTAAGAATATGGTCAATTTTGGTCGGCCTTAGCTTGATTTGTCTAGACATCAATTTTTTCTCTTGCCAAAAGTCCGACTTATTTTAGGTGGAAGTTTCCTTGATTATTACTTGTATACAAAGTTCCAGGATCATTAAATTGGAATAAATCCCTCACTAACCTAACCAGTTGAAATAGGATGAAGTTTCTTCCCATCCATACTAAACGTTGTGTACACTCCAAATTTTTTCTGCATCTCATAATGATACTTTGTTGATACGTGTCATCCAAGTCCAACATGATTGAGAGTTGTAATTGAGACTACGGCCCAGAAGCTTTACTATTCAATACTTTGCGAGAAAAATTAAACAGTCATTTGATGTAACAGGAGACTATGGAATTTGACATTGTATACACAGGGGTTTGTTCTTGATGTTGTGAAATTGCTATAGGTACTAAAAACTCTAGTTTCATTAGTTGGCAAGTCATGTTCTTTAATCAAAAAGTCTACAATGGAAAACTTTTGTGTACCTACAATAAATGTTTTGGAGAGAAAATTGTTAGTCCCCTCATCCCATTGGGACCCTTCTATTTATACAAACGAAAAAGGGTCCAATATTCCTAAATGTGACTTAGTTACATGGAACTTTTGTGCAAATGTGCCTGGATTTTTTAAAAAAAAATTAATTATAATTTTAAACTCTAATTTGGTGATTTTTATATGATTTCATATGTTCTTAAATAATCTAAATGTTATGCCAGTTTGTGCAAATTATAGAACATAGAATTGGTAATTTAGCAACATAGGCATAGGAGAAGGCATTTAGTGGTTTAGGAAGAGTAGGCATTTAGTTATAAGGGAAGAGGAGTAGGCATAAACATAAGAAAACCTTTGGATGGAGGAATAAGGAAAACAAAGAGTTTTTGATGATTAACATCCCTCAATCTTATCCATTAGTCTTATTTATTACTAATTAAAATCTATTGAGTTTAGTAAATAACTAATGTGGCATCTAATAAGTGTATTAAATTAAGAATGATGTATTTTATTTCAAAAAAAAAAAAAAATTCAATCATCTTTTCGAAGAGAGTGCCACTTGGCAAAACCTCATGCTCTCTTGTATGAGGTCTCTGTTTTTATATAGACTAGTAGATTATTTTATGAATTAGAAAACAATCAATTTAATATAAGAATACATTAGAATTCAAAATTCGTTAAGGGCATGTTGTACAGCCCCTCATTTGTCCTATGTTATAAGAATACATATCATATGTTACAATGGTGTCCATCTAGAAACAAAATATCAAGCACATAGTGAACATCATATGTCGTTGAAAACACACAAAGGCACCAACCCAAAGCAAATTAACCATAATCTAAAGCCCTTTTATGTTGGGGTGATTTTTTTTTTTTTTTAATAAGTTTTGGGTTTATAGAGATAAAACATAGTCTTAACTCACTCTTCAATTTCCAATGACAATTGCTTTGTTAAGTTCCCATGTTGATATGTCAAGCTTATCAAAACAACTTCAAATTGTTAATTAAATTCTTGATCCAAATGCAATGGATAGAGATAGAATTAATCAATAAACAAACAAAACCACTAATAAAATTTAGGTGGAAAATATGAAACTATTCTCACAAAATCTAGTTACATATTACAATGTCTTTAATATAAAATAAAATAAATTTAGAACAAACATACAGAAAATAAAATAATAGGTGCAAAAAACCGTTGTTTGCAAGGGACTAAAATAAATATTGTGGTTGGCATATATTACAAACTAATTTGTTGGGAAATTTCTTGCATTCAGCTCTCTATACTTGCAAATAAAAATGCATCTTAAATAAAATCACATATTTTCATACAACAATAATTGCGAAGTCCCAATGCTACTTTTTAAAACACACACACACACACACACACACACACACAAAATAGAGAGGAAACCAAAAAATTAAAAAACTAATAAAATAAAAGAGAAATAGACATTCCCTCACTTCCCCACTCTTTGTCTGTACTGATTCTAATTTAAGTTGATCACAGACATCATCAACTAATTTGCCACCGACAACAATTGTTTCAAAGGGGAACCCAATTTGGATTTCTTTGAAATTATTTTTAGCAATGCCACTAATCAACTAATATCAATTAGTTACATTCAAACTAACTAAATTCATACATTCATTAAAGAATTAAACTTAGCATGTAAACATCATAAACTCAAAAATTTGTGTCTATAAATAATCTCAAGGAAAATAATTGTGAACTAAATTATCTCTTAATTAGGACATAGTCAATAGATAGATTTAGAAGTGACCCCAAACATAGAGTGTTGTGCATTTTAGACAGCAAATCTAGATGCTAGAGAAAAAATAAAATAAAATTGTACAACAAAAACACAACTTGACATTTCAAGATATACTTTCAAAACTACAACTATACATAAAAATAATCCCTTGGAGGACCTAAACGACACGACACTAAACACGACAACAAAATACACCCCACTTATTCTCTTGAAAACTGAATTTGTTCCACTCTTAAAACAGCATTAGAGATTCCTGGTAGACTGCAAACTATTTAAATCAATAGTGTTATTCTATTTTGCTAAGATAGTTCAATAGAATTAGAATTTACCATTAAATTAAATTTTATTCTAGATTTCCCACCTAATCAATTTCATAATGTCTTCCTTTATTTTAACCTTGCTTTGATCATTGGTAACATTTCTTTGCTTCTAAATATGGTAGAAAATAAAATTCAATAAGAAACTTTGAAAATGTACTATCCAACATATATTGTAATTATTGTAGAGAGTACTTTAAAAGAGAACAATTTTTAAAAAATTTGTTTTATTAACATGTATATGAATGTTTCATTATATATATTCATATTACGAAACCATTATTGCAAGTGCATTATTCTACTTCATTTGCTTCTTCTTCAACAAATAATTCCTTTTATTCTCATACAATCATTTGAAGCAAAGCTCATATGTTAAAACCATATCATGACTATGCCAATGCAATTGAAACAAATCAATTTAGAATCTCAGATTGGTAGATTGGTAAGACTAAAACAAATTATATCGAAAAGATTACAACATGAGTTATCTAATGATCTATATTGTTGGTTTTGTGCCTACTAGCTGGGCAAATGATAGTACCTAATGCTAACCCAAAATAACATCGATTATGCCAAATTCGACATTAACATTAACAATATTAGAAATATTCTATTCTTTTACCATCTTGGACTTCCAGCCAACCAAGAAGAAAGAAAAAAAGGTACCTGAAATTTGAGAAGTAAGGACTAAATCTAGCCAAATGAAGTGTAAATTGCATAAATGATTGACTCACGAATAACCTTAAAAACCCCAAAAGCCTAGTCCTCTCCTTTGCTTTTTTCACAATTTCCCATTAACCAAACAAAAAAAATAGTAGAGTAACATACTATCCAAAAAAGCACCTAAAATTTGGGGAATATATGTGACTCCAATTTACCAAACCATGTAATCCTCAATTAAACAAAAATGTTAGGTTTTTAGACCCCTTAAAACACAATTGGATTAACCTAGTTTATTTAGCTAAGTGATTAACATAGTCAAATTATGCAAATCTAGATTAACACAATCAAATAATCATATCAAGAAATATAGCAGCGAAAATATAAATAACACAATCATATGATCACCCAGGAAAGCCAAACCGGTAAAAAACCTGGGGAGGATTTAACCTAGCTATCCTCAAGGTAAACTTGAATCCACTATATGAAAAAAACGAAGTTCATACAAAAGGACTTACAAGCACCCACGCTCGACTTCCTAATGCTACCCACCAGTAGAACTTACTGACACGACCACGTGCAAGTTCTGAATCCACGGACTCCTTCTTTCTTGGATTCTCCAATCAAGGTACAAGCACCCTCGCTTGTGTTTCTTTAAGCTCTAATGGCAGCAACTGAGTTGATCATCAAGATGTTGATATAATCTCTACCTTGAAAACCCTAAGTTTATGTGAAGGAAATCTCCTCAAGGATCTCACAAGAGATTCACACAAACAGCAACAATACAACCAGAGCAACCCTTAAAACATGGCTAGGGTTTTGCCTTATATATCTAGGGCAAAAACATAAAACCCTAAACATTTAATGAGGTAGGGCTGAGTTGGAAATTCTGCAAAAAAAAACATTCTGGCCGACTTTTAATCGATCGAGTCTATCCTTCGATCGATCGAGCCAGGCCGAAATGCACCAATACATCTGCAGCCACTCAATTCCAATTTTACATGAATTACACAACTTTGAGCAAGCCTAAACAAGACTAAACATATTGTTTTAATCATGGTTTGCTAACATTACACATTAGAGTTCTAAATACATCAAATCCTAAGTCTTTAGAGCCTAACAAACAAAAGAAAATATCATTTCATTTTATTAAATAGCCATAAAATCATCAAATGATTATAGAAATATTACTTCGTAAGCCAAAAAAAAAAAAAAAAAAAGGTAGCCAGGTAGTTTAGTTTTGAACTTAACTTTCATCCAATGAAATCAAGACATTTCCCAATTTTAATACACTATTACATTGACAACCCTGCTTTTACACTTGAACTCAACATGATTTCATTTGATTTAAGTGTTGCATAGGATTAAATGCATTTTTTTTCTAGTGTTGAGGCTTCTATATAACTGTGTTGTTTTCATTTTGTTAATACAAAATAGTAATAATACATGAGAAAGACATATGATTAATTGAAAAAAAAAAAAAAAAAAGCTAGAAAAGAACTATAATCAAATTATTTCAGCAAAACAAAATTATTAACTCACCTAAAACCAATTCGAAAACCTTTTCATGTTTTGTTGGTTTACTTTGCTACAACAAACATTTCTTTATAAAAATTTTTGACTACTTAAATATTGAGAATTTGATTTTAGAGAGAGAGAGAGAGAGAGAGAGAGAGAGAGAGATTGTAAATAAAACTCCACATAGGCAACATGCATAGCAAGTCAATGACCATCCATCATTTCAGAAGCAAGCAATACAACATATTAAATCAAAGGCTTCTTCATCCTCTACAATTGAGAGAATACAATTCATAATGCACAAATTATTCAGGATAGAATATTATTTTGTCCAAATGGTTGTGTTATGCAAGCCTAGATTGATAGTTAAACCAATCTTATGCAGCCGTGGCAGCCACTGTGTTGTCTAGTATAAATCTTTTTTGTTTGGACAGAACCTGAGACCAAACTCTAAAATTCAAACTCATAGCTTAGTTTCCCCTAAAATTTCAAATACACAATCTCAATGTCCATTGTGATTCCATCTTGGTTAAAATTAAAACCTATAATTCCCAAATGGAATCCAATAAGAATTGGAATTTAAAATTCCTTATGAATTTCGAAATTAAATCCAAAATTTAAAAGGATACGAATCAATGCCTACAGAGAAACTATACACTAAAATCAAGTTTCTAAGTGGTAGCCACATGAACCTAGATAAGAATTCACAAAATTAAATCAAAAAAAAGAAGAAGAAAAAACATAACAAAAGTAGAACTGAAAATAAAATGTTACTTAGAAAGAGAGGAAAAAGATTGGACACACATGATCTTACGAGCATCTCAACTGCGTAAACTGGGGCTAGAGCTCGAAGCATTGGTAAAAGTGCCTGTTTCCTGATGCTTGCATGTATTAATGTTCCCTATGAACATTTCAAATGAATTAGCCCTTGATCAAAACTGTAGGGAGTGGGTTTGAGCACTTCTTCTGTTGGATGAGTGGACTTAAACCCAACTAACCCAATACAATAAATTTGTAGAGAGCGGGCCAAAGAGCTAGGTTTTAATGCGTGGACAACAGTTAATATGGCGTTCATGACAATCAAACAGAGATGAACTGAGTTTAACAAAGAAAGTTTATTCTTGGCACAATCCGAGGAGCTTCATTCTAGTAAATATTAAATGAGAATGATTACAGGAGTTTTTGAGATTGTTACAGTACTATCTCCCCCCTCTCTATGGTGGGTTTCTCCTATTATATAGTTCTCTTTAAATGATCTTGGCCTTCTACTTGTTGATCATCCAAGCCTATACTTGAGTGCCTGTCCCATTAGACACTCTCTCCAGCGTTCTGTGAGTTGCGGTAACCGAGGTAGCATTGTTCAGGGGTCATTCCCTTATCAATGCGGCCAGGACATTAGTTGTGGGCATTTAATGTAGAGGTGACAGTTTCTCCTTGAATTACTCCTCCACCGTGCTCCCATGACTGACCCATTGTACCTGTCCTTTTCCTTGGGATGCTCTGGGAGGCTGCCTTTGATGGCATGCCACTCTTCTCTTCTGTGATCTCGGTTGGCCGAGGACAGGATCGTCCTCGGCAACGTTTTAGGGCACTTTGGACTTGCTTCTTTCATCCTCGGCCACTTCTACCTCCTCGGCGTGGGCCTTGAGTTTAGTATAAAGTGAGCTGCGGTTGCCAAATTATTTGGCCCCACAAAAACCATATATGTGCTTAAGATAGAGATCAATGATTAAATTACCGCTTAAATGAATAGGAGCAGTACATAACTACCTGCAAAAGAGACCAGAAGATTGATTATAAAGCAATAACATTTGATACTTTCTAAAAATCTAACAAAAATCTACCAAACAAGGAAAAAAAATTCTAACCAAAAAACAATAATCGACAAAACAAAACCCAAGAAAAACCCTTTAATCAATCAATGACAAATGAAATCTACAATTGAATTCAAGAGAGAGTTAAAAACAAAAACCTAAATACTCATTCGAGAAGTGTAAAGAAATTAAAGAGACCAAAAATACTCTCTGCTTTCTACCTTGATTGAAAAATTAACAAAAACCAAACGAACAACACAGATACCCCAACCATTAACCAAATCTAATTTAATAACCTTAATCAAAATCAAATGTAACCCAAATGCCTAAATTGAACATATTCTACCAAACACCCAAACATAAATTATAGTTATCGCGTAATTTTAAAAATAAAATAAAGAAAACCTTTACCTGGTGGTGGCTGCCCTGAGATTTATCTCTCTTTCAATCTCTACTATTCTTCTTTTACAGTCTCAGATTTTTCTCTCTCCCCAGTCCCCACTCAATGCCTTCTCTGTTTACCATTTTGCCTAGGTTTTGGGTCTGCAAAAAAATGGAAGAAAACGTACCAGAGTTGGTGCTGATGCCCAAATTTGAGGGGGGGGGGGGGGGGGAAAAAAACAATAACTTTACTCGTTACGGTATACACTTATCTCTGTATGCCTTACGGACTCTATCTGGTGCGTGCTATTCTGGCAAGAAAAGCCTAAAATAAGATTAAAGAAGGAAAATAAATGTTAGAAATGGAAATACCCAATGATTTCAATCTTACACAAAACAAAACGAAAGAAAATATCTAAAATTGATGAAACAAACATTTTGATAGAAACCCCAAAAACCCAAACAAAAACGAATCAAATCTAAACCCATTCAAAAAAAAAAAAAAAAAAAAAAAAAGAGTTTTAGATGTGTATGAAACAACCTTTCACAATCTAATTGGCAACATGGATTAAAAATTCTAGAATAAAACAAAAGACCGATCAGTAATTTAATCAAACAAATTTCATATTAAAAATTAAGTTGTTCGCCTAATACATTCAAATTTTAAATAATCCAAGGTGAATTTTTGACTTTTAACCACAGTAAATCAAGGACAAAATCCCTAATGTTACCACCAAAAAAGATATAGAGGGATAATTTGGAACCAAAGCATCCAAAGAAAGAGAATCAACCCATCTAATTTTTTTTTTTTTTTTTTTTAAAGAAAGGGTAAAAGAAGAACCCTATAAAATTAAGTAAGGGGAACTACCGGTTTTGAATTCAAAAACATAGAAATATAGAAGATTTAAGATTCTAATTCGAATAGGAAAAGCAATGGTGAGGAGTTTCAATCTTTCAAACTACAAAAACAGTATTTGAAGATGAAGGGAGTACGCTGGCCTTCGGTACAAAAAGACGGAGACAATACTGGTGGAGGGTACGGTGGTTTGATGGTGGCAAATCCTGACTTTGTTCTCAAATTTTTCTCTCTCCACCATCTACACAGACTGAAGTTCTTTCTCTATCGTTCTCTTTGTCGACTCTCTTTTTCTTTTTGCAGCGTATGTCTGTTTTGGGTTTTTATTTATTTATTTTTTAATAAGCGGGTTGGGTTTTTATAAGAATCTCCCAAAACGGTGCACCATACGGTATTTTTTAATAAAAAACTGTATGCGTGGTAGAGTTTTGAAAGGCCAAACGTTGTAACGTGCGGCTGTTTTACTTAAAAGCTGTGTATGTGGTAGCATTTGAAGGGACATTTTTTCCTATTTGTCAGCACCTCCTTAATTGTAAGAACCAACTTTCTCTCAGCTTCTGCTATTATATATATATATATATATATATAGATATTGATATGTCATTGTCAGTTTATGTCTAAACCATTGTATAGTTTTTAGATATATTGACTAGTGTATGGAAGAGAGTCAATGGAAAGAACTCCTTCCATCCTCTCCATCTGGCAGTACTTGCGTTTGGCCTCCGCCAAGTAAAACTGAAAACTCTATTTTGTAATATTAAAAAAATTGACATTGTTGTGATTTATGGTTCCTTTGTGTGCCAGTCGGTTATTGCTGTGAGATTGCATAGTCAAGCCTGTTAAATATTTCTAATACAATTTGTTTAAAGGTAAATGTGTAATCATATGCAGAATGTTGACAAGCTTGCTCAACTTATTATAGCATGGCTTCTTGAATATTGTTGCTGTGTGGAGTCCAAGGACCGAAGAGTTCTAGGCCGGGGATTAACAAGCCTAATCCAAGACCCAGAAGGGTAAGCGAGCCCTGAGGACACCCACCCGAGGAGAGCAAGAGAATTAGGACAATCAATATCTTGTGAAGACTCGAGGGGAGGAGAAAAGAAAACAATGGGGGTAGGGATGGTGGGAGGAAGTTTCTTGAAGGACATACCTCCCACCTCTGTATTCAATGCCTTACAACAACCTTATCAGCTGCATTAATATGGAAATGATCCCTGAATAGTAACTTCACAGCTAGTAGCCCTTTCTACCACCCTCAGCAGAGTCTTGACGAGACAAATATCTTGTGAAGTGCCCTGAGACATACATGTGGAGGGTTGTGATGCATGGAAAAGGGATATAAAAGGAAAGGAACCCCCCAGAAAAAGGGAAGAACATTTTTAGAACCATTAGAATAGGAAATAGAACTGTGAACAACCTTGTGTAAAACTTGAACTGAATTTATATGCAAGGAGTTGATCCTCAAACTTACCCGAGGAGGACTTTATCCTCAATTGTTGATTAAATCATGCCAATCTATTAATTTGGGCTCTTCAGCCTTAAGCTTAGGCTTAGTGTAGTATTGCATTTGGACTTGTTTCTCACTCTTTCAACAAATTCTATTGTTTGGGCTTGATTTGAAGGACAAAGTACCACTAATCAAAGTGGGCTTGGACCTATATTTTTGAGCACTTGGGAAACATTTGCAATTCATTTCTCCCAAGTTATGGCTAACTCCAGATAGAGTAGAAAGGAACCTGTTGCCTTGCAGTGTGTGGACCACTTTGTCAATCTAGAAAGAAGGAGAGATCGAGAACATGATCGAACTCCAAGCGTTAGGGTGAAAACACAACACATGGGGTATACTAGTAGGAGCCACTCAAGGACTGGAAGTCATGTTTCCCATGAACAAGAGACACAAAATCTCAGGTTGGAGATTGATTATCTACGCAAAAAATTGCGTTGTAGGGCGCATGTAGGGGAAATCAGACACCTCCATCAAGTTCAGGATTTGAAGATAGTATTTATAGACCGAGGTCCAAGACTCCCCCTAGTGAATCTTTCTCTGCATCTTCACGCTTGGATAGGGTGGAAAGACTAAGTAAAAGGCACGAAGATAGCTCATTCCCTAAGAGCATGGGAAATGATGCAATGAGCAAAGCTCTAAGCCAAATTGCTAAGTCACCCTTCACATGAAGAATTGATAGGGCCAAGCTCCCTCATCATTTCACCCAGCCCATTTTTATTATTTACAATGGGAGGACTGATCTCGTGGAGCGTGTGATTCATTTTAATCAAAGGATGGCCATTCATTCAAGGAATGAGGCCCTCATGTGTAAGGTCTTTCCTTCTAGCCTCATGCTTGTTGCTATGAGATGGTTTGACGAGCTAGAAGAGGGTTCTATAGGTTCCTATGAAGAGTTGAAAAGGGCCTTTGGAGCTAGGTTTGTGACATGCGGCAAGGTCACCAAGTCTTTAAACTCTTTGTTTTCCATGGTAATGAGAGAGGGGGAGACACTCAAAACCTACTTTGACAGATACTAGGAAACATTTAAAGAAATTGATGGGGATTTTAAGGATGTGGCCATTAGGACCTTTAAGGTTGGGCTCCCAATAAAACACGACTTGAAAAAATCCTTGACTATGAAACCCGCCTAAATATGCGTTAGCTCATGGATTGCATTGATGAGCATAAGCGGGTCGAGGAGGATCAAACCCAAGGAAAGGGAAAAATCAAAGTAAGGTACTAGTGGTTTCCTAACCAGCAATGTAAAATGTTTTGCACTCGTCCACCAAATCTTCTATTGAAATCTTTAGGCTAGCATTGGCATCATGATGAGCCTTTACAAGTAATTGAAGGAAATCACCCCCAAAACTGCTACCCTCTCCAGTCATTACCTTCTCTTCCCTTTTCTTTATTATCTCTAATATATCGTTGTGTATTCCTTTTACAAGCTCCTCCGATTCAATTTCATCATTAGTTTTATAAATTTTACTGTAAAAATGGACAAATGATATTAGGACATCGACCAATGGTACAATAACAACAATAAGCATTAGTTTCAAAATTTCGAGGTCAGTTATGATCGTCTACATACTAGTTAGAGTCGGTCACATTTTAGAATGCTACTAGGACATGAGGATGCTAAGAATATCTAATGGAGAGTAATTCTATGTTCCCCAATTGTTGGTTTAACTAAAAGGACTTATCGAATATGATAAATGGGAAATAACTATGCTTTTGGGCTTAGGCAGGTAGAGCAGTCTAGTCTTGCAGCTTCGCTTGCAAGAAGTGTAGTGCCTTCTTTGAGTGAGGCAGTGGTGTGCACCCCTCTTCCACCTCGTCCTCTATAGGGCTGACCCCCTCGAGAAGAGGAGCTGATGATGGAGGAACTAGAAGAGCTATGGAAAAAATTGACATTCACTGAGAAGGAAGATGTAGGGATAGTACTTGATAGTAATAGCACTAAAGCAACGAAAGAAGTAGGAAAGTGTTGTGCTGTGATGATGATCATGACCCAAAGATGCATAAATTTGGATATGCTGAGAAAAAATATGAGAATGTTGTGGAAGCCAAATAAAGGGGTCCAAATTTCTGAGATTGATGAGGATCTCTTCTTGGTGGAATTCGGGGATGGGAAAGATAAAAAGAGAGTGATTGAGATGTGTCCTTGGAGCTATGAGAAACAGTTAGTTCTTATTCAAGACTTTGAAGGTGAACTTACCCCAAAGGAGATTGATATAAGGTGGGCTCCGTTCTGGATCCAGATCCATAATCTCCCTTTGAAGTGTAGGACGAAGGAAACCAGGTGTGCTATTGGCTTAAGCTTAAGGCTGGTTATAGACGTTGATGTACCAGAGTCCGGAGTTCAATGGGGTAAGTGTCACCGAGTACGGGTGCGTATTGATGTGACGAAGCGCTTGGTGCGTGGTAAGAAAATCACCATTGAGGGGGGCGAGAGCAGGTGGGTGAGCTTTAAATATGAAAGGCTTCCCAATTTCTGCTACAGATGTGGCCTTCTTAACCATGCTTTGAAAGATTGCACTGAAGGGCATGAACACAACAAAGAAGAAAGGGTGAATGTCCTTCAATACGGGGCTTGGCTAAGGGGTGATCCGACATGATGGGGTGGATATGAGATGTCAAATCAGGGGTTAGAACTAATGCTGAGAGTAGCTCTGAAAAAATAGAGGACAGGACGGTAAGGACGCTGGCGGTGGCACACATATCGAGGAAGGAAACGAGGGCTTGCAGGGATCACAGGTCTTAAAAGACAACTCTGAAGGACAGCAACCCGATGCAAGGTGGGGATGGCACAGCCCCTCATACACCCCTGTTAGAAGATTTGCATGAGAAAGGAAATCTCAAAGAGTGGGTGGGAAAGATAGGGGGAACAGAAGCTTCTTTGGGTAGTCAGGACCAAGTACAAATTATTGATTAAGCTGAACCATTAGTTGGTATGCAGTGGGAGACAGCTAATCTTCAGAAAGTTGACAAAGTGAATGTGGGTGCTTTGGCGCCAATTATAAAGCTTGAAGCAAAGGTGGGGGCCTAACTAATGTGGGCTTAGACTTGAGCCCTCTTGCTATGTACTATGTTGAAGAGAAGGGGTGGATAGCTGAAACTCTCGGCCCATCGAGTAGACACTGGAAAAGGCTAGCAAGGGAAGTAAAGTCAAAGTCAGAAAGTGAAGGAAAAAGCCCAATTAAAGTAAAGAGAGAGGGTCTAACTCCACTCCAGGAGTTAGACCCTAACATTAAAGATCTTAAATGAAGAAAAGGAAAGAAGGATGACATGCAAAACACAATTGGGAAGAAGCAGTTGGATGGCGAAGTGGAGGTGGCTGCGGAGCAGCACCGTCGAGCCCAATGAACGTCATTGCATGGAACTGCCATGGATTGGGGTCTTCCCTGGCAGTTCGGACATTCACCGATGAGTTGAGAGAAGGATCCTCTCCTAGTCTTCTTATTAGAGACAAAGGCCGGAGTAAGTAAAATTAAGGGCATTCAGAATAAGTTAGATTATACTTAAGGTATTACGGTCCCTAGTGACAGCAGAAGTGGTGGACTGGCCATGCTTTGGTGAGAGGGTACGGATGTACGGTTCAAGAGTTGTTCCAACTCTCATATAGATGTGGATGTTTATGAAAACTCGTCGCCTTCACCTTGGCGTGCAACTAGTTTTTATGGGCAACCAAATGCGTCGAAGCGCAATATCTCATGGGAATTATTGGAAGTGCTAAAGGTACAGAACCATTTGCCTTGGATTTTTTTTGGCAATTTCAACGAAATCTCGCATCTAGACTAGAAGTTTGGGGGTCTGGATAGAGATATAAGGCAAATGAGGGAATTTAGAGATTGCTTGAACAGGTGTGGTCTCTTCGACTTGGGACTTATGGGTCAAAGGTACACATGGTGTAACGGAAGGTTTAGGGAGCAAAGAACAAAGCTCAAACTTGATCAAATGGTGGCAAGTGAAAGTTGGAGTGAGAAATTCCCTGAAGCTATGGTGCATCACTACAAAATGTCTATTTTAGATCATTGCCTACGAACATTGTATCTCCACCGTTGTCAGCCACATAAACTGGTAAGGAAGAGGATTTTCTTCGAGGCAATGTGGACTAGGGAAGAAGGTTGTCAGGAGGTGATTAAGGAGGCTTAGGATCCGATGAGGAGAGACCCTGAGTTTAGGCTCATGGATAGACTGAGAAGCTGTAAAGAACGCCTTCAGAGATGGAATTGGAGGGTGTTTGGGAATGTTAATAAAATCCTGAGACAGAAACAGGGTCGACTTCAGCAACTGGAAGTCATTGATGGTGTGCTTGATAAGGCGAAGGAGATCAAAACTCTAAAAAAGGAGATTAACGAGACCCTTACTAGGGAGGAAATCATGTAGAAACAGAGGTCAAGGGCACTATGGTTAAAGTCGGGAGACCGTAACACAAAGTTTTTTCATGCCACAGCTAGTCAAAGGCGTAGAAAAAATAGGATTAGGAGCTTGCTGAATTATCAGGGCGATTGGGTTGAAGACCAGAAAGGTATAGACAACATTATCTTGGATTATTTTACTACCATCTTTAAGACTGACAACCCTTCCAGTTTTGATACGAGTTTAAGCGCAATTTCTACTCAGGTTTCTGAGGAGATGAATGGGAATCTGTTAGCAGTGTTTAAGGCAGAGGAAGTCTAATTCGCTCTCTAATAGATGCATCCCACAAAAGCCCCAGGACCTGATGGTATGTCTCCCATTTTCTACCAAAAGTACTAGGAAATTGTTGGTCCTAATGTTATAGAGTGTGTACCAACTACTTTAAATTTGGGTGTGCTGCCTTGTGGTATTAATGAAACTTATATTTGCCTCATACCAAAGTTTAGTTCTCTCCAAAAAATTACTGAGTTTAGGCCTATAAGCCTTTGCATTGTGGTATACAAAATTATCTCTAAAGTGCTTGCAAACAAGCTTAAAGGTGTCCTTACGGAGGTGATTGATGAATCTCAAAGTGCGTTTGTGCTTGGTAGATCGATTACAAACAATGTGCTAGTTGCTTTCGAAACGATGCATTGCATAGATCAACGAAGGAAGGGAAAAGAAGCACTTATGGTGGTAAAGCTCGATATGAGCAAGGCGTATGATAGGGTCGAATGGTCTTACCTTGAAGCCATAGTGAGGAGAATGGGATTTCATGAGAGATGGATTGCTTTAATGATGATGTGCGTGAGTATGGTTTCCTATTCAATTTTGATAAACGGAGAACCTAAAGGCAAGATTGTCCCCTCAAGGGGCCTTCGGCAAGGGGACCTCATTTCGCCGTATCTATTCTTATTGTGTGTGGAAGGTTTGTCGGCAATGTTGAAACAGGAGGAGAGCAAGGGAAACTTAAAAGGGATTGCAGTGTGTAGGGGAGTTTCGAGAGTTTCGCATGTTTTATTTGCAGATGATAGCATTATCTTCTATAGGGCTTCGGTTGAGGATTGTGATAGGGTGATCAAGGTTTTAAAGGATTATGAAAACGACTCGGGGTAGAAATTTAATAAGGATAAAACCTCCTTATTTTTTAGCAAGAATACAAAGAAAGAGGTTTAGCTTCATGTGAAACAGAAATTCGAGGCTGAAATCATTAAACACCACGAGAAGTACTTGGGGCTTCCCCCAACTGTAGGTAAGGGCAAGAGGAAAGCGTTTAATTGCATTAAAGACCAAGTTGGGAGGAAAATAGCGGGGTGGAAAGGTAAACTCCTATCTAATACGGGTAGGGAAATCCTCATAAAAGCCGTTGCACAAGCTACACCAACATACATAATGAGCGTGTTTAAACTCTAGAAAACGTTATGTAAGGAGCTGAACTCCATGATGAGCAATTTCTGGTGGGGCTAAAAGGAAAACGAGAGGAATTTGGCATGGATTTCCTAGGAGAAACTTTGCTCACTGAAGAATGAGGGGGGCATGGGTTTTAGGGACCTCAAGGCTTTCAACTTGGCCCTCCTGTCTAAACAAGGTTGGAGAATACAACAGAATCCATACTTGCTTGTTTCTAGGGTCTACAAAGCGAAATATTTTGCAAAGGGCTCTTTTGGTCAAGCTCAACTTGGTAAAAGACCTTCATACGTTTGGAGGAGTATTATGGCTGCCAAAGGGATTATTGAGAGGGGTACGAGGTGGTGTATAAGTAATGGAAGTGGTGTCCATATCTGGGAGGATTGATGGCTTCCTATGCTAGATTCATTTAGAGTGGTCAGCCCGAGAAGGCCCCAAGGAGAGGCAAAGCTAGTGTCGGATCTGATGGACCCCGAGATGAGAAGGTGGAATGTGGACAAGGTAAGGAGAATTTTCCTTCCCCATGAAGTTGAATTAGTTTTGAACATCTCAGTTAGCCCTCGATTGCCAGAAGACTCTGTCATCTGGGGGAGAACTAACAATGGTAGATTTACAGTCAGGAGCGCATATGGTGTAGCACAGAAGTGGTTGAAGGAATGTAGCAAGAGACCCGAGCTTGGAAGTTGCTTCGATAATTCCAAAATGAAAGCTATTTGGAAGGTGGTCTGGCAGTTGCAATGTCTAAGTAAAATCAAACATTTTTTGTGGTGCACTTGTAAGAACATTCTCCCAACAAAGAATCGGCTAATGAGTAGAAGGGTGGGATAGGAGGATTGTTGCACGCTGTGTGGCTATAGTGAGACAACTGGGCATATTTTGTGGGGCTGTAGATATGCTAAATATGTGTGGAGTGAAACGAAAATTAAGCTACCCCTTGTTCCTGACTCATTGCGGGAGTTCGTTGAAGTAATGTGGGAGATAATGGAATCCCGATCTACCATTGATTGGGTGGTGTTCACGGTAACGGCATGGAGTTTGTGGAATAACTGGAACAATATAGCTCACAATGGACTGTGTAAAGGGCAGGTGGCGCTTATCAGGGCGGTGGTAGATTATGTTGAGGAAATTAAGCAAGTGATGCTTCCACGGTTAAGGCCGCCCCCACCCCCCCCCCCCCTCCCATGTGTCCATGGTTACCTCCACATACGGGATGGTATAAAGTCAATACTGATGGTGCTGTGTTTAGCGAGGTGGGGTGTTATGGAATCAGTGTGGTTATAAGAAACAAGAGGGGCCTACTAATGGGGTCTACGAGTGAAAAGGTGGAGATGCCATTGGGAGCGTTAGAAGTAGAAGCCAGAGCAGTGGAAGAGGGTGTCTGCCTCGCATGGGATCTTGGCCTTAAGAATATTGTCCTCGAAAGTGATTCACAGACCGTAGTGAACGCTTTATGCGTGCTCAGCCTGTCTCCAAGTAGCATCCTAAAAGTGGTTGAAGGTACAATGAGGGAGCTTAGTTGCTTTGATGAGTGGGAAGTCTCCCACACCCGCAGGAGTGGAAACACTGCAGCTCATGTTATGGCAAGACATGCCAAGTTGGTTAATGAATGTATTATTTGGGTGGAGGATACTCCACCCTTAATTGCTGCTCAAGTCCAGCATGATGTACTCTGTTTGAACTCCAATTCAGTTAAATGAAATATGTTTTATGTTGTGAATCAAAAAAAAAAAAAAAGGACTTTACTTGATGCCAGGAAACCTGAGTTTATAATTATTTCTAGATGATATCAAGGCCAATTTTATCAACATCTCAAAAATGTTCTTCCCTTCTAAGTAACTACTCCCAAAAGCTGTCCTTGAAATCAAGGTTTTCAGACTCGGACCGTTCATTGAACCATAAAAGGGAGAGGTTCAAGGTTTTTGAGGTCGAACCGAGGTTGAACCGTGATGACATCATAATTAATTTAATAATTAATTAAAGCCTAAATATAGATATTAAATTTATAAAACTAGTAAAATTGACTAATATATCTATATATGTGAGGAAAATTTAATAATTTTCAAGCATATATTTAATAATTAAATAAGAAAGTTAATAAAATAAAATAATAACCATGAAAATATTAAAATTTATGATTAATTTTTGAAGTAAAGTTGAATATCTTTGAAAGATTTTAATTATAATTTTTTTTTATTCCTTGTAAGAGATGGATAATTTAATTAAGTAGAATAAAATTGTGTTAAGTTGTTTTTTTTTTTTTTTAAATTGCTAAGGGGTTGGACCGCACGGTTCTTGACCAGTTCGTACGGTCCAACCCCGGATTTAAGGGTTCACGGAATTGCCACATATGCCCAGTTATTTATGCTTAAAAAACCGGTTTTCATCACGGTTCACGGTATTCACGGTCCGACCTCCCGATCCGGTCTGGTTCTGAGAACTATGCTTGAAATCACTTCGGAAGTCAATAGCCTAAATTCTTCAAATATTTCAATCTCTTTACCTTCATGATGTTTCCATCTTTCTAGCATCACCTCAACGCTACTGATCATTGATGGAATCATATTCTACAAAAGTGAATTCCTTCTAACAATTCAGACTAATTTCCAAGAATTGTTTTCCTTGATACACAGATAATTTGTTGGGGCAGGAATTTGAACCATTGATATCCCCGTTAGAAATATTAAAAAGTATTGATTGAACTATAACTACACAAGGCTCTTGACAATTTCCATGATTGTATATTTATGCTTTTTGAATAGAATTTTATTAATAATTTCATATGCTAATTTGTTATTGGGTTTAGTTCATTTAAAATAGAATAGTGATACTAAAAATATTATAAATTTTACTATTAGTTTTAAAAGTAGATATGCCAATTTAAAGCGCATCACACAAAAAGTAATAAGTAATTTATTTGTTACACATATATTGTTGATGTGACATGAATTACATTAATAGACTCTCTGGTTTGTAAAATTTTATGATAAAATTGAAAGTATATTCTAAATGGCAAGACTAAGAGTAAGAGATTACTTTGAGGCTCACTGCATTAAAGGCAGAATTAGCAAGTTTCCGCATCTTTGCCCATTTTGCACCTTCAGAAGTCCCAACCCCATCTCCTAAGAGTTTCTTCGAATAGTTTCCGGTCTCAGGCTTGGAATAAGCGTTGTCTCTATTGTTCATTATCTCTTTGATTAGCTCTGGTTCAGTAAGGACTAGATGAGCTTTAGGGTCCCATTGAAGATAATTATTACCTGTACCAAAGAATATAAGGCAACAAAATTAAAAATGGCTAAATTTACTAAAATTGACTAAATCACTTTGAAAGATTTATTTACCATATTTGTCAACCCACGAGTGAACATGAGGCAGAATTGTGGAAAATATGTCATGTGATAAATTCATTGGCCTGCTCATGGCTTTTTTTTTTCATGTTGATAATTTCTTTGGTGCTTCAATGGAAGAATCTGTAGGAAGGACCTTTGATTCCCTGTGAACTCAATTGATTCTTCATGTGAATTGGAGTCCACCATAGTTTGTGAAGGCCCCGGATAAGAGTCAAGAGAAAGTACAGGCACAGGGAGCATGTAAGACTGATTACAAGGATTTCAACAGCACCCATTTTCTCTTTCTGAAGGAAACTTTTGGGAAGTTTAGAATTAGATGGTTATCCTCAATGTTTCAACTTTTAATTAGTGATGATGAATGTGGATTTGTTGAATTGACTTTTGTAGGCTTCAAGTATACCAAGTCCAATATGAATTAAAGTACTGAATTCTTGCTAGAATGTCTCGATAGTGTTGATAAATGTAGAATTGTTGGATCATACCATGATGATATTATAAACAATTTAATAATTTATTAATATATTAAGGATGAGTATAAGGATAATATATATGATTTTGTTACTTGGGGACTTTCTCTTTGCACGTAATAATATGTCATTGTCAGGTTATGTCTAAACCACTGTATAGTTTTCAGATATGTTGGCTAGTGTATGGGAGAGAGTAAATGGAAAGTCTCCATCTGGCAGTACTTGTGTTTGGCCTCACCCAGGTAAAACTGAAAACTATTTTTTGTAATATTAAAAAATTTAACATTGTTGTGATTTATGTTGCCTTTGTGCGCCTGTCGGTTATTGCTGTGAGATTGCGTAGTCAAGCCTGTTAAAGATTTCTAATACAATTTGTTTAAAGGTAAATGTGTAATCATATGCAGAATGCTGACAAGCTTGCTCAACTTATTATAGCATGGTTTCTTGAATATTGCCACCATTTGAATTGCTCAATTTTTTTTTTTCAATGGAGGCATCCACAGTAATAAAAATAAAATTTCTCATTTAAATTTATGGTGAAATTCACTATTCATGTATAGGAGAGAAAGGTCTCACCAAAGTGTTTTTCCGTTTTACTAGCCAAGAGCCTTGCAATGTAACTAATACCTAGTGTTGTTTTCAATAGAGAAATCTGGGTTCAAATTTGGCCCTCTCCAGTTGAAAAAAAATAGTCCCTCTTCTTTTAACACCTTACTTCCCAGCAAGCCTTTTTTTTTTTCTTTTTTTTTTTTTTTTTTTCTTTTTCGCTTGTCCTAGCAAACCTTCTTTATTAAACATACTTTACAAAGGAACTATATGCTTTTTTGTGTGTGTATGCGCAAATTCGTAATGAAGCAACTTTTACACACCTGTTGGCATATATCAGCCATCATAGTCTATATAGGGTTGTTAAGCTAAGTATTCAACCAATCAGTGCCGCTAATGTCTTCATTCTGCGTGTTAACAATATAAGATGAGAGAGAATGACTGAATAATCTGTATATTGATATATGTAAAACAATGTACAAAAGAGAGCCTTATATAGGCTAGGTATGTGTGCAGTACAAGTAACATGAGTGCAGTACAAGTAATATACTGGGCTAAGCCCAATGGGCTAATCTAGCCTAACCTATACACTAACATCCCCCCTCAAACTCGAGGTGGCAAGGAGGAAGCCAACTGGAGTTTGGATATAAGATCTCGAAGACGACCAGGCGGGTGAGACTTGGTGAAGATATCAGCAGGCTGGTCAGCAGATGAGATGGAGAACAACTTGAGATTGCCTTTCTTGAGATGCTGGCGAGTGATGTGGCAGTCGATCTCAATGTGCTTGGTGCGTTCGTGGAAGACATCATTATGAGCAATGTAGATAGCACTACGATTGTCACAATAAAGAGGAGTAGCAGTGGGCTGTGGAGCATCCATGTCAGCCAAGAGCCAGCGGAGCCAAACAAGCTCGCAGGTGGTGTCGGCAAGGGCACGATACTCAGCCTCAGTATTGGAACGGGAAACAACATCCTGCTTTTTGCTACGCCACGAGACAAGAGAAGTACCTAACAGGAAACAGAAACCTGTGATAGAGCATCGATTAGTTGGATCACCTGCCCAGTCCGCATCTGAATAAGCATGAAGCTCAAGAGAAGACCGAGAGGAGTAGTGTAGACCATGATAAAGTGTGCCCTTGACATATCGGAGAATCCGAAGAACAGCAGCATAGTGGACAGAACGAGGGGCATCCATGAACTTACTAACCATACCCACGGCATGTGAAATATCCGGACGAGTAACAGTGAGATAGATCAGACTACCAACCAACTGACGATAGCGAGTAGCATCAAATATAGGTTCACCATCCAAGGGTGTGAGCTTTGCATTGTATTCCAAAGGAGTGGAAACAGTCTTGTTGTCAGTGATAACGGCTTTGGAGAGAAGATCAGAAGCATATTTAGCTTGGGAAAGATAGTATCCATTAGAGGATGAGGTAACCTCAAGCCCAAGAAAATAGCTGAGAGTGCCCAAATCTTTCATCTCAAAATGCTGACTAAGGAAGTGCTGAAGAGAGCGGATACCTGCAGAATCATCTCCAGTAATAATTATATCATCAACATAGAGAAGAATAAGAGTGATACTAGCAGAGGATCTTCGGACGAAGAGAGCAGTGTCATGAGGACTCGAAGTGAAACCCTGCTGAGCAACAACTAAGCTAAACTTTTCAAACCAAGCTCGAGGAGCCTGCTTGAGGCCATAAAGAGCACGGCGAAGGCGACAAACTTGACTGCCTGAGTGTGGATAGCCAGGGGGTGGTTGCATGTACACTTCTTCTTGAAGGTCTCCATTGAGGAAAGCATTCTTCACATCCATTTGATAAAGAGGCCAACGGCGAACAGCAGCCACAGCAATGAGACATCTGACAGATGTAAGGCGAGCAACAGGAGCAAAAGTTTCCTCATAGTCAATGCCATACTCCTGGGTAAAGCCCTTGGCAACTAGGCGAGCCTTGTATCGTTCAACAGATCCATCAGTCTTGGTCTTGATCTTGTAAACCCACCTACAACCTACTACAGGCTGACCAGGAGGCAAATCAACCATATCCCAAGTGTGATTTTTATGAAGGGCATCTAGTTCATCATTCATAGCTTGCTGCCAAAGAGGGTCAGTATGGGCCTCACGATAGGTGTGAGGTTCATAGAGGGTGGCAAGGGCAAAAGAGCAGTGATAATCAGAGAGATAAGGGGGAGGAATGCTTACCCGAGTGGAACGACGAAGTTCAGGACCATCAGGAGACTCAGGAGAGGGTGGTGCCACAGGATCCAAGACAGGCGGGTCATATGCCGGGGACAGAACCGGAGATGAGTCGTCTGGAGAGGCAGCCGATGTTGAAGAATCCTCCACAAGTTCAGGATAGAGAGGGAGGAAAAGATCAGTAAAAATGGGAGACTCAGAGGAAGAGGATGTAGGAAACTGCTGAAGACTCGTGAAAGGACGATGTTCCCAAAACTCAACATGACGGGAGACACGAAGACGATGAGCAATGGGATCATAGCAGCGAAACCCCTTTTGAGATACACCATAACCCAGGAAAGAACAGAGACGAGCTCGAGGTTGGAGCTTTGTTCGTTCAGAAGGAGGAAGAGAGACAAAGCAAGCACAACCAAAAACCCGAAGAGAGGAGTAGTCGGGGGTTTGACCATAGAGAAGCTCAAATGGTGATTTGTTTGTGTAGTTGGTGAAGGGATACGATTGATGGTGTATACAGCTGTGAGTGCAGCCTCACCCCAAAAGCGCTCAGGAAGAGAGGCAGAAATGAGAAGGGTGCGGACAACATCAAGAATGTGACGATGTTTTCATTTTGCACGACCATTTTGTTGAGAGGTGTAAGGACAAGATCGCTGAGTAAGTGTACCATGATTGTCTAAAAATGATAGGAAAGATTTATCATTATATTCTTGAGCATTATCTGATCGAAAAACTTTAACGGTGCGATTGAACTGTGTTTCAATCATTTTATGAAATGTTTGATAAATAGACACAAGTTCAGACCTATGGTGAAGCAGATAAATCCAAGTATATCGAGAATAATCATCCACAAATATGACAAAATATCTAGATCCCCCCTCAGTAGGAACAGGTGCAGGACCCCAAATATCAGAATGTATAAGATCAAAAGGTGCAGAAGAAAATGAGCCACTTTTATTAAAGGGTAATTTTGTTTGTTTACCAAAATGATAGGAAGTACAATCAAATTTTTGAAACTGAACTGAACCTAAATGACCTTGAGAAGCTAACAACTGAAGACGAGATAAGGATGGATGACCAAGACGAGCATGCCATAGATCAGGTGAGGAGGTGACAGTGGTAGCAGCTGCAGAAATAACTTGTGAAGGAATCTTCAAGTCATGAACCTCAAACATGCGACCAACCTTACGGCCTGTCCCAAGCACTTGACCCGTCCGGGGATCCTGCACATCCACACCATGATTAGTAAATAGAAAATCTACGCCTAATTCACAAAGTTGACCAACAGAAAGTAAATTGAGGAATAACTTTGGGATATGAAAAGTGTCACTAAGGGATAAACAAGAAGAAGAGATTGTTCCTTTATGACTAACAGGCATAGGAGTTCCATCAGCAGTGTAAATGGTGATTGGATGTTCTAAGGGTGCCTTATTAGAAAATTGGGATTCATCAAGAGTCGTATGGTTACAACATGCAGTATCAAAAAACCAAGGTTGTTTACCTGAGGTGACAGAAAGGGTAATGGAAGTGCGGGATAAAACCTGTTGAACAACTGCCTCAATATCAGCCGTAGTAAGTGAGGAAGCCAAAGATGGACCTGTAGGAACCGATGGATCGGAAGGACATACAGCAGCTGCCCGAGGAAGAGAAGCTTTATTCTGTTCTTGCATAAATTTCTGCAGTTTGCGACAAACTGAGATGTCATGGCCTTTAGCACGGCAAAACTCGCAGCGAGTACCTTTGGAAGACTGAGAGGTGGGACGCCCAGAGTTTATTCGTAGAGGAGCAGTGAATGCAGCAATGGGAGGCTGCGGAGATGGTGTAGCCAATACATGATCAGATGATGACATGTGATGAGTAGGCCGACGGTTTTCCTCAGAAATGAGCTCCTTGACTGCAGCATCAAGAGAAGGAGTAGGAAAACGGCAAAGCAGAGAAGCCCTAGTAGGCTCAAAATCCTCACACAAACCCATCATGAAGTGCATAAATTTACGGCGATCCCGATATTTGACAAAGAGCTCAATGTCCTTAGAACACACTAGTGGAGGATCTGCAGCAGAGAGTTGTTCCCACATAGTAGAAGTCTGAGAATAAAAATCAGAAATAGACTGACCTGTCTCTTGGCGCATTTGATAAAGTTTTGATTCAATGTGGAACTCCAAGCTTGAATCATTAGTACAATTATAGCGATCAGCCAAAAATTTCCAAGCAGCCTCAACAGTCTCAAGACGAGGAAGAAGATTATGAATGGAGGGAATAGAGGTATTGATAAACCAAGACAAGATCTTACTCTGAATACTCTCCCACTCCTCTAGGCGTTCTTCATAATCATCTGTTGTAACTGTAGTCTTGGAAGATTCTTCAGCAGCTGTGGCTTTGGACTTAGGGTTTGGTACTAGCTTAGGAATTGAACCAGTTACATATCTCCACAGTTTACGACCCTTGAGAAAGATAGTCATATTCTGAGACCATGCATGATAGCTAGTAGGACCATCCAACATAATGGTGATAGGACGTATGATGTCTCGTTCATTTTGTTGAGCCATAATAAAGAGAATGACCAAAAAATGAGATTTAGAGACCTCAAATGCAGAAACGGAGCTCAAAATCGGAATCTACGCGAAAAACTGAGCAAGACAGGTCTGGTTGAAAATTTTTGACTTTGGTCAACGGTCAACGGTCAACGGTGCTGTCTGCTGACGTCACTAGATGACGTGTGATGCTGACGTGGCGATGACGTGCTAGGGCTGACGTCACTAGGGCTGACGTGGCACTCAGAGGAGTTGGGCGCGTGAAGGCGCGTGGCGCGTGAAGGAGGAATGTCAGGCGCGTGGGAGCGCGTGAGACTTCGCGGTGGCGCGTGACGGCGCGTGTTCGACAGCCGAGAACTTTGGGCGGCGTGTGAGGGCGCGTGAGGGTTCCTTTGGGACAGTTTCTGGCTGGGTTTTGATCGGGGAAGTCTAATCTATCACGTCGTGTCTATGGTTCGACGATTTGATTGATGAATAGACTAGATCCGAGAGGTAGTGGTTGGGTATGACGGCGGTGACTCGTTTCTGACGGTGGCTACCGGTGAAGGCGAGGGCAGCGGAAGAACGCCGGAAAATACCACTAGGTCAGAGCAATGGCTCTGATACCATGTTAACAATATAAGATGAGAGAGAATGACTGAATAATCTGTATATTGATATATGTAAAACAATGTACAAAAGAGAGCCTTATATAAGCTAGGTATGTGTGCAGTACAAGTAACATGAGTGTAGTACAAGTAATATACTGGGCTAAGCCCAATGGGCTAATCTAGCCTAACCTATACACTAACACTGCGTAATATTAGATGATCACTAACCATGTAACCAGGATCAAAAAAGGGTCATAGTAAATTAAAATTAAGCACAAGCATATAAGACAACAGTCATGACTTTAATTAAGACACGCGACCAACAGTCCAGATCGTATTAGATCTTGAGATACCTGAAAAGTCTCCAAATGCCATTACATTACACTAACTAATGATCAACATAATCTTCATATTGGTCACCCCTGTCTTCAATGTCTCTACTGATTCTACTATTTCAATGTTCATTCGCTTTTTGTGTAGCACATTGATTTTCACTTACTCTCCAAGCTACCAAATCCCAATTAAGCTCAGAAACAACGGAAATAAAAAGGCTACAGTATACATCCCAAGGCAATGATGTCAGGATATTCTGTGCACATTTTACTGCCAGTTCTGGTCTTTACAATGAGTGTAGCATCACTTGAACTCCATGTTGTGGGCGAATGGTAAGACGCTGAAATGGTGAGTGGACATAGGCTGGGGAAAGGGTGAAGGCATAGCGTTGTAGAATCATGGAAAGAGCAATCTTTGCTTCGGTTGTCGCAAAGTTCAACCCCAAACAATTTCGAGGCCCTATTCCAAAGGGAAAGAAAGCAGCTATGTTGTTGTTAGTAGCCTTGGCAATACCTTCTGAGAATCTCTCTGGTTTGAAAAGATGCACGTCTTCTCCCCATATTTTGGGGTCATGGTGAGGTGCAAGAGTTGGGATGTACAATAATAAATTGGCCGGAAGAGTGAGCTTCCCCAGTCTAACTTCCCTTTCAACTTTTCTTGTTATTCCAGTTACGGGTGGATATAATCTTAGAGACTCATTGATGATCATACCCATCTGCATGGGAAACAATGTCAGAAAAATTAAGAATTTAAGAATTGCAATTGATTTAAATGGTCTGTAATTTACACTAGTAATAGATTTGAGTTTGAGACATTCTTACAGTCTTGAGTTTTGTGATTCCATCCGGGTTTGGATTTTGTTGGCCAAATAAATTGAACACTTCCTTTCTTGCTTTTTCTTGCCAATCTGTGTGGATTGCTAGAAGAAATATAGTCCACACAAGCAAAGCACTAGTGGATTCTTGACCAGCAATGTAAAATGTTTTGCACTCGTCCACCAAATCTTCTATTGAAATCTTTAGGCTAGCATTGGCATCATGATGAGCCTCTACAAGTAATTGGAGAAAATCACCCCCAAAACTGCTACCCTCTCCACTCATTACCTTCTCTTCTCTCTTCTTTATTATCTCTAATATAGCGTTGTGTATTCCTTTTACAAGCTCCTCCGATTCAATATCATCATTAGTTTTATAAATTTTACTGTAAAAATGGACAAATGATATTAGGACAACATCGACCAATGGTACATTAACAACAATAAGCATTAGTTTCAAAATTTTGAGGTTAGTTATGATCCTCAACATACTAGTTAGAGTGGGTCACATTTTGGAATGCTATTAGAACATGAGGATGCTAAGAATATTTAATGGAGAGTAGTTCTATGTTCCCCAGGAAACCTGACTTTAAAAGCATTTCTGGATGATATCAAGGCCAATTTCATCAACATCTGAAAAATGTTCTTCCCTTCTAAGTAACTACTCCCAAAAGCTGTCCTCGAAATCACTTCTGATGTCAATAGCCTAAATTCTTCAGATACCTCAATCTCTTTACCTTCATGATGTTTCCATCTTTCTAGCATCACCTCAACGCTACAGATCATTGATGGAATCATATTCTGCAAAAGTGAATTCCTTCTAACAATTTAGAATAATTTCCAAGAATTTTATTCCTTGATACACAGATAATTTGCTTGGTAAGAATTTGAACCATTAATTGATATCTCGGTTAGAAATATTAAAAAGTACTGATTGAACTACAACGACACAAGGCTCTTGACAATTTCCAAGATTGTATACCTATGCTTTTTGGATAGAATTTTGTCAATAATATAATATGCTAATTTGTTATTGGGTTTAGTTCATTTAAAATAGACTAGTGATACTAAAGATATTACAAATTTTACTATTAATTTTACAAATAGACGTGTCAATTTTAAATCACACAAAAAGTAATAAGAAATTTATTTGTTACATGTATATTGTTGATGTGGCATGGATTATGTTAATATACTCTCTAGTTTGTAAAATTTTTATAAAAAATTGATAGAAGATTTAGTTTTTTATTTTATAAAATAAAGATCAGTTAAACATATTTTTCTAGGTTAATAATTGCAATACTAATGGTGCTAATTCCAAATGGTAAGACTAAGAGTAAGAGATTACTTTGAGGCTTTCTGCATTAAAGGCAGAATTAGCAAGCTTCCGCATCTTTACCCATTTTCCACCTTCAGAAGTCGCAACCCCATCTCCTAAGAGCTTCTTCGTATAGGGTGCGGTCTCTGGCTTTGGATAATTGTTGTCTCTATTGTTCATTATCTCTTTGATTAGCTCTGGTTCAGTAACAACCAGTTGAGCTTTAGGGCCAAACCATTGAAGATAATTATTACCTGTACCAAACAATAAAAGGCAACAAAATTGAAAATGGGTAAATTTACTAAAATTGACTAAATCACTTTGAAAGATTTGTTTACCATATTTGTCAACCCACGAGTGAACATGAGGCAGAATTGTGGGAAATATGTCATGTGATAAATTCATTGGCCTGCTCATGGCTTCTTTTATCATGTTGAAAATTTCTTTGGTGCTTCCATGGAAGAATCTGTAGGATGGACCTTTGATTCCCTGTGAACTCAATTGATTCTTTATGTGACTTGGAGTCCACCATAGTTTGTGAAGGCCCCGAATAAGAGTCAAGAGAAAGTACAGGCATAGGGAGCTTGTAAGACTGATTACAAGGATTTCAACAGCACCCATTTTCTCTTTCTGAAGGAAACTTTTGGGAAGTTTATAATTAGATAGTTATCCTCGATGTTTCAACTTTTAATTAGTGATGAATGTGGACTTGTTGAAATCAGCTAGCGTTGTGGGCTTTAAGTACACCAAGTCCAATAGAATGGTGTGATTCCACCATTCTAGCAATAATTCAGTACTTTCTGAATTATTGCTTCTGAATAATTCAGAAAGTACTGAATTATTGCTAGTAGGTGACAAATGGGCAAAGATGGTTAGGTTGGAGGGGTGTGCATAAAAATGCCACACGTTGAACATGAATTCTCAGCCATTAAAACAGGAAGATAACGTTGAACATTGGTTTGATGTGTCCATCGTATTCATAGTGCAAAATTTGCCAAACAGTATGATTCTGAAAAAAATTTCGTTGGATGGCATGTGTTCAAAGTTTATTAGTTAGTTGGATTGTTTTTTGGAAATCGAGTATAAAAAAATCGACTTCCAGCCAAAATCGCCAAAATCAAGTTTCATATACTTGACTTCCTACTGCAAAATAGCTCTGAAATGGTAAACTCGATTTTGGCTGGGATTTTGGCTGGAAGTCGATTTTGCTGTACTCGATTTCCAAAAAACAGTCCAACTAACTAATTACCTTTGAATGCATGCTATCCACCTAAATTTTTTTTCAGAATCATATTGTTTTGCAAATTTTGCCTATTCATAGAGGTATAGTACTTCCATGACTTTATGCATGTTGGGGTCTTTTTCAGTAAGGGTTGTGTCAGAAGGACACATGTATGTCTATGTGGTTGAAAAGTGTCCACCCATTTCAACACGCTTCATCATCACCCACTCTCCATATTCCAATGAATATTTCACCACACGATATGTGGGTTTCTTTTTTTTTTTTTTCTTTCTTGGTATAAATGTACTTTTAGTCCTTATATTTTGGGTCGTTTCTATTTTGATCTTTACATTTTCATTTTATCACTTTTAGTCTCTAAACCAATTAACGCTTGACATTAAAGTCTTACCGTCACCCAACTAACAGAAAAAGCTAAAGTGGCTAACAGCACAATAAAATAATAATTAAAAAAATATTTTTTGACATTAAAAAATGCCACATCAGCATCAAAATTAGTTTTAATTAAATAAAAAAAATTAAGAAAAATTTACGTGAAGTGAGATCTAAGAACATAATAACATAATAACTTGTTCTTCAATGTTCTTCTTAAATCAAGAAATAAACCCAGCAACGACATCAAACCCAGAATCAAAAAGCAAACCCAGTTTTTTTAATTCATGTAATTTTTTGTTTTTAATTTTTTTATTTAATTAAAATTAATTTAGATGCTGATGTGGCATTTTTTAATGCCAAAAAAGATTTTTTTAATTATTATTTTAATGTGCTGTCAGCCACGTCAGCTTTTTCTGTTAGTTGGGTGACGGTAAAGACTTAAATGTCACGCGTTAATTGGTTTATGGACTAAAAGTGGTAAAATGAAAATATAGGGACCAAAATAGAAATGACTAAAAGTGCATTTACGCCTTCTTTCTTTTGTCAGGGTCACGTGGGAAAGGTAGTGAAAAAGGTAGTGAAAGGGTTTGAAACAGAGGCAAAAGGAACTCGAGTTCCAAGTGGACTTTTTTTAGATACTGGGATTTTTGTAAACTCGAGTTCTATGTTAAATTTGTGACTCGAGTTTCAAAAGAGTGGTACATTGCTAAATATTTCTTAAACAGTGGTAAAACACTAATAATTTCAAAAAATAATAGTATTTGGCTATTTTTGCCATTTTAGAGTCATCACGTCTATCTTTCTTTTTCTTTTTTCTTCTTTTCCTTTTCTTTTTTTCATTCCTTCGCTTCTACTTTTTGGCTTTAATTCATTCCATTACTTGCTGTTTATTGTAAATATTGTATATTTTAAATTCTAGACATAAAAGTATTTTATGTCTAAAAATATTTAAAAATACGCCTACATATAAAATTTAATTAATTATTTCATTGTTGTATTCACACCGTATCCGTACCCGTGTCGTATCCATACCCGTGTCGGTGTCGGTTCAATTTAGAGTACACCAAGTCCAATAATTCAGAAAGTACTGAATTATTGCTAGAAGCAATAATTCGGAATGTACTGAATTATTGCTAGGTACTGAATTATTGCTAGAATGGTGGGATCACACCATGATGATATTATAAACAATTTAGTAATTAATTAACATATGAAGGATGAGGATAATATATATGACTTTGTTACTAATTGGGGACTTTCTCCTTACAAGTAACTAGTAAGTTTCCCGTGCGATGCATGGATAATGTTGTAATGTTTTATGTAAATTTGTTTTTGGAAAATATTATACATATAATATAGCATATTTATTATAAAACTTTGTTAGTAATGAGTTCATCATAAAATGTAACAATTATAAATTGCACACATATATCTATTATAATTATTTTGTTCAAGTAATGAGCAATAATTAAAACAACTTGGAGTAATATTGTATCATAAAAGTTGTTAAAAGCATATTAATTCATTCTATATTATTGATTTTTATATGTGATGTAATAAAAAGCTTCATTACAAAATCTTTTTTTTGTTTGTTTCTTCAATGCTTTGTTATTGCGGTATGGTGACACTTGTTATCATCATCAGTTTCTCCATCTTCAACGTTTGAAGTTTAGTCCGTCTATATTTGTTCAAATTTTGAGCTTTTATCATTTTTTTCCTTTTGTTGCATCATTTGTGTTAATCACTAATGAATTGGCACCAAGAGATTCTTGATTGGATCTTACAAAGTTTGGACTTTGTCGCTAAGATTTTTCATAGGTATTTACATTTATATTAAATTTCAATGATGTGACAGTTTTTTGTAAATGTTTTTATTTTTTATTTTTGTTAATTTTGGAATAGTGCAGTAAAAAGAATTAATATAGCATATTGAATTTTGTATTTTTTTTTTCTTCCATACCTTTTTATCATTTGAAGGTGCATAAAAAATCTTAGCAACTATGTAATTTTCAAAACCATCTTTTAGATTGAATTCATTCAAATGAAATAGAGAAATCAATTTTTTTCCTAATTTTTTTTTTTTCAAATCACATGGGATTCCTTCTCCAATATCAATATTTTTACAATAATTAAATAAGTTGTGCCTCAGTTTATTTTTCAGCAAGATCTCTTGTAGACTTATTTAGGATTTTTCAGCATCTCGATCAAATATCACAAAATTTGTTTTGTTAGTTGCATCAAAAACTTCAATTTGAATCCTGTATCTGAAGTAGTTTGCAATTGTATATATATAGTAGTTATAGTGAGATAAGTATATTATAAATATTTGGAGAGTATGTAGTTAATGTGAGTGCCTCAAACTTTAGGATAGAAAGATTTATTTTTGTTTCACATTTTGCACACTAAAATGATCCTTCTTGTGGTTTGACATTCCTTTCACAAAGTACGCACAAAATGTAATACCAACGCATTGTTGTATTAGTGTTACATATTATTGCAATACCCTAGCAGTTCACATCTGACAATGAACTTTGAAATTAATATGTATTATTTTTTAACGTAAATAATATGATGTATTATTATTTTTTTACGTAAATGATGAGTATAATTTGAAATGATTAACAAACCTGTTTCATAGGATCTCATTCAATGCATTTTATCTTTACTATTGCTTTCATATTATTTAAAGATAAATCCTCCTATGAAAATTGTTTTGCATGTATTTTTGGTATTTCTTGTATAGGATCATATTTTTTACCATTCTTATCATTGAATTTTTTTTAAAGAAAATATTAAGTTAATGGCATTTTGTGAGATAGTATATGTTATTTATTAGACTTTTTTGTTATTATAAATTTTAGAAATATGCACTTGTCAATTATTTCAGCAACTTTAGGGATTTTAAGATTTATATATATTTTTGTGACACTGGTTGATGACAGAGAATTTGTCTACATAAATTGCATAGAACATTATTAATAGACAAAAACATATTGAATTGAAATTGGGGGAAAATGAAGACATGATTTCATGAGAATGAGATTTTGTAGAAGTATCACCTATACGTGGGGGAGGAAGAAGAGAGTTTGTAAGAGGGTAAGAGTTTTTGCTTTGATTTACACGTGAGAAGGGTCAAACTTGGGTCATAATATGTAAGGTAAGAACTAGGCTTGAGATTTTCATAAGGTTTGATCTACTTTTAAAATGTAGGTCATTTTATAGTGAATAACTTTTGGTCTAATTGTCAATAACAACCCATATTTTATATAATAGTAAAAAGAAGTTACTATGATCTATTGGGTAACAGTAAAAAAAATACTTAATAAAAAGAGGTAAAAAAATGTAAATTTATATAATAGTAAAAATAAGTTATTATGATATATTGAGTAACACTAAAAAAAACTTAATGAAAAAAGATAAAAAATGCTAAATGCAATATTAGAGTGCCACGTGGTAAGACCTCATGCACTCTCATATGAGACTTTTGCTTTTATATATATATTGATATGTCATTGCCAAATTATGTCTAAACCATTTTATAGTTTTCAGATATGTTGACTAGTGTATGGGAGAGAGTCAATGGAAAGAACTCCTTCCATCCTCTCCATCTGGCAATACTTGTGTTTGGCCTCCACCAGGTAAAACTAAATATATATATATATATATATATTATAGAATTAATTAATTCATATTCTAAGTAAGTCTTTGGTTATATTTTAGTATTTTTATTTTTTAATTTTAAGATCTAAAAGCTTACTTAAATCATTTTAAAATTTTTTATATATTTTGTTAGGTTATAAATATTTAGAATCATTGTTGTATTGTGTTGGCAAACTAAGAACAAAACATGTCTAGACTAGGTGTTTAGGCAATGCTTAAATAAGGGTGTTTCAAGTTTTCAAGTCCAGCTATTGCAGAAAAGAAAAGTGAAGTTCTACCTTTCTTGACTGATCGAGAATTAGGCTCGATTGATCAAAAATCGTAGGCATAGTTTCTGCAGAATTTTTAAATAGGCCCAAAGCCCGCAAAAACGTTTAGGGTTTCACTTAAACTTCTCTACATATAAAAGAAAAACTCTAGCCACGTTTTAAAGGTGCTGAAGAAGACTTGTGTGTTACTCTTTGTGAGATTTGAGAGGTTTTGTACCTTCTAATTACACAAGAATCTACCAGAGCCAAAACTACAATCAGGAGTTGGTAAAACTAGTTGCTGCATCAAGATCAACAAGTGAAGGTGATCTGAAACTTTTGAGTGGGATCTCAAAGTCACAAGCAAGGTAGCTTGTGTTGCTAAAAATCCAAGAAGAGAAGGAGTCCATAGATTCAGAGCTTGTATATGGTTGTGTTAGTAAGTTACTACTAGAAGTATCATTAGATTTAGGGTTAAATCTTTTGTAAAAACTTCAATTCTCTTATAGTGGATTTGGTTTACCTTGAGGATAGTTAGGTCAAATCCTCCCTAGGTTTTTACCTTGAAACGGTTTGTTTAATTGGTTTTCCTAAGTTATTATATCATGGTATTATTTACTTTTCCGCATCTTTGCATGATATGATATATTTGTATTTAACCTAGATCTGAAAATTAATCTAAGTAATTACTTGGTTAATAAATTAGGTTAAACAATCTGCTTTAAGGGGTCTAAACAAACATACAATTGGTATCAGAGTGAGTTAGCTCTTGTTTTTAGGTTTTTATACCTAGAGTTGATCCTTGATCCCTGCTATAATGGATAATTTTAAGTGTCCATCTACTCATATTTGTGATGATTTGAATAAAAAGGACACTATTGTTTCTATTAATCTTGTTGATACCTGTGAAACTCTCCATAAAGAATTAACTAAATCTATGAAAATTGCTAAGAAATTAAAGGAAGAGTTAAAATTGGCTAATCATGAAAAAGAGGAATTGATTGTGAGATTAGATGAATCTAATAAGAAGAAGAAAGAATTTTTGAGAAATCAATTTTTCTCTTGAGATGAAAAGTTTGGAACAAAAGTTAGCTAAGTTTGAAGCTTAACTTGAAAATTTGTCTAATTACAAACTTGCTATTGATAATAGATTTGTTTTTATTTCTGTTCCTGTTAAGTCTAATAACAAAGTTTATGTTCCTCCTTTCAAGAGGAATCTTAAAGAAATGGCTTGTTTTGCTAGGTTAGACTAAGGTAAAAGTTTTGATGTAGACGCTGAAATTTATAAACCTATGTCTAAACATTCTATTAGAGTGCATAAGAAATCTGTTTTTGTACCTACTTGTCATCTTGGTGGTGTTGTTGGTTATATTAGATGAAATTGTTTTTTGTTGAGGAAAAAACCAATATTTGAGACTAGATTTGCTGTTAGAAATACCGATGTTCCTAAATTTGTTTTTGTTTGTCACTTTTGTGGTGTCTCCGGTCACATTCATCCTAAATGTCATAAATTGAAATTTAAGCATTTTGTGTTTCAGTCCAGGATATGTGATGATATTTCTCATACCATAAGTCCAAATAAATTGTTTCATATGCTTTTGAAAAATTTAAGCTTGTTGGCCTGTAAAAGGAAATTGCAAGATTTTAGTCTCTCTTAGAAGAATGGTGTAATCCCTCAAATACTCTACTTCTCATTGTTTTTCACCTACAAAGCCAAAGATGCGTGTTGTATGGGTGAGGAAAGACTTGCTAAGGTGAGTGTCGTTTACTTGTCCTTGATATAATCCTTTCAATTGTTCGTGGACATGTTTTCTTTCAATTTTTGGTTGTTTTATTTTCTTAGGTTGTTTTGTTAAAAAGAAAAATCCAAAAGCATTCAAAATTTTCAAAAAGACAAAAAGATTTTATTTATTTGTATTATGCATCTTCAAGATGTGTAATTAAGGTTACATTTCATGATTGTGTACCTTGTTTAACTTTGACGAGCTTTGTTTTTCTGCACTTTGCTAGTTTGTGCTATGTAGTGCTTACATTGTGTGAGTTGTTTATGGTTTTTAAACACACGCTCTTTATTTTGAAGCCACATTCTTTTGATTGTAAGGACTTAAAAATCCTAAGAGAAATGCATAAATAACTATCTCACTACTGTTACTCGCCAATCATGAACACCTGTGCAAATCATAAAAGCCGTGCTCAATAAGGTGTAGCACTTGCATAGCAAAATACTTAAGGTGCTATTGTACATAAGTGAAAAGAAGTGAAATAAAAAAAAAAAAAAAATATATATATATATATATATATGCTTCAAAAGAAAGGAATAAATAAATAAATAAAATTACATGGTTGCAATCCTAGGACCACTCTCCTAACTCGCAGTGCTTAAATTCTACACCATTAGGGATTTTGTACTTTTTCCTAATAGCGGCCATGCCCTCGAGAGTATCAACTAGTTTAGCAAACCTATCCATATGTCTTTATAAGGTAAAACTAAGAAGAAAAAAAGAAAGAAAGAGAGTTTCCTTTAGGGCAATGGATGAAAGGACAAAGGCACTTACGAGCGATGAAAGTTGATCCTTGGACTGCTGCTTCGGAGAAAATATGTAGAGAGCATGTAAATGTGAAAATTACTCCCATTATCCCTTTATATAGAGGTGGGAAATGAGCGGTAAATTTCCCGCTCATTTACCCCAAGAAATTTGGACTATTGGATCATTATTGCATCGTAGAACGTGGGGGGACAAGTAGCTGCCTAATGCAATAGCTATAGCGACGTGGATATTGAAGCATTAGGAGTGTTCATAAGACAAGTGAAACGACATCCCCACGTGGGAACACGTTTGGCATGTACCAACCTTCCCATTGCTACTAAAACCTCACTCTTTGAATAGCTCCTAATAGCAAGGTTTTAGAGGGCTATTGTGTGGAGTTTGAGGACTAAAGAGTTCGAGGCTGGGGATTAACTAGCCTAATCCAAAACCTAGAAGGGTAAGCAAGCCTTGAGGCCACCCACCCGAGGAGAGCAAGAAAATCAAGACAGTCAATATCCTGTGAAGACCCTAGAGGACAAGAAAAGATAACAACGGGGGCAGGGATGGCGGGAGGAAGTTCCTTGAAGGACATACCTCCCAACTCCACAATCAATGCCTTACAACAACCTTATCAGCTACATTAATGTGGAAATGACCTCTGAACAGTAACTTCATAACTAGCAGCCCTTTTTACCACCTTCAACAGAGTTTTGATGGGACAAGTATCATATGAAGTGCCCTGAGACATACAGGTGGAGGGCTAGGATGCATGGAAAAGGGATATAAAAAGAAGGAAACCCCCTCAGGAAAAAAAAGGATGAACATTTTAAGAACCATTAGATTAGGAAAGTCTCCAAATGCCATTACGTTACACTAACTAATGATCAACATAATCTTCATATTGGTCACCCCTGTCTTCAATGTCTCTACTAATTTTATTAATTCAATGTTCATTCACTTTTGGTGTAGCACATTGATTTTCACTTCCTCTCCAAGCTACCAAATCCCAATTAAGCCTAGAAACAACTGAAATAAAAAGGCTACAGTATACATCCCAAGGCATTGATGTCTGGATATTCATTGCACATTTTACTGCCAGTTCTGGTCTTTACAATGAGTGTAGCATCACTTGAACTCCATGTTGTGGGCGAATGGTAAGAAGCTGAAATGGTGAGTGGACATAGGCTGGGGAAAGGGTGAAGGCATAGCGTTGTAGAATCATGGAAAGAGCAATCTTTGCTTCAGTTGTCGCAAAGTTCAACCCCAAACAATTTCGAGGCCCTATTCCAAAGGGAAAAAAAGAAGCTATGTTGTTGTTAGTAGCCTTGGCAATACCTTCTGAGAATCTCTCTGGTTTGAAAAGATGCACGTCTTCTCCCCATATTTTGGGGTCATGGTGAGGTGCAAGGGTTGGGATGTACAATAATAAATTAGCTGGAAGAGTGAGCTTCCCAAGTCTAACTTCCCTTTCAACTTTTCTTGATATTGCACTTACGGGTGGATATAACCTTAGAGACTCATTGATGATCATACCCATCTGCATGGGAAACAATGTCAGAAAAATTAAGAATTTAAGAATTACAATTGAGTTAAATGGTCTGTCATTTACGCTAGTAATTGATTTGAGTTTGAGACATTCTTACAGTCTTGAGTTTTGTGATTCCATCCGGGTTTGGATTTTGTCGGCCAAATAAATTGAGCACCTCCTTTCTTTCTTTTTCTTGCCAATCTGTGTGGATTGCTAGAAGAAACATAGTCCACGCAAGCAAAGTACTAGTGGTTTCTTGACCAGCAATGTAAAATGTTTTGCACTCGTCCACCAAATCTTCTATTGAAATCTTTAGGCTAGCATTGGCATCATGATGAGCCTCTACAAGTAATTGGAGAAAATCACCCCCAAAACTGCTACCCTCTCCACTCATTACCTTCTCTTCTCTCTTCTTTATTATCTCTAATATAGCGTTGTGTATTCCTTTTACAAGCTCCTCCGATTCAATATCATCATTAGTTTTATAAATTTTACTGTAAAAATGGACAAATGATATTAGGACAACATCGACCAATGGTACATTAACAACAATAAGCATTAGTTTCAAAATTTTGAGGTTAGTTATGATCCTCAACATACTAGTTAGAGTGGGTCACATTTTGGAATGCTATTAGGACATGAGGACGCTAAGAATATTTAATGGAGAGTAGTTCTATGTTCCCCAATTGTTGGTTTAACTAAAATGACTCTACCTGATGCCAGGAAACCTGAGTTTATATGCATTTCTGGATGATATCAAGGCCAATTTCATCAACATCTGAAAAATGTTCTTCCCTTCTAAGTAACTGCTCCCAAAAGCTGTCCTTGAAATCACTTCTGATGTCAATAGCCTAAATTCTTCAGATACCTCAATCTCTTTACCTTCATGATGTTTCCATCCTTCTAGCATCACCTCAATGCTACTGATCATTGATGGAATCATATTCTGCAAAAGTGAATTCCTTCTAACAATTTAGAATAATTTCCATAATTTGTTTTCCTTGATACACATATAATTTTTTGGGCAAAAATTTGAACCATTGATTGATATCTTGGTTAGAAATATTAAAAAGCACTGATTGAACTATAACTACACAAGGCTCTTGACAATTTCCAAGATTGTATATCTATGCTTTTTGGATAGAATTTTGTCAATAATATAATATGCCAATTTGTTATTGGGTTTAGTTAAAATAGACTAGTGATACTAAAAATATTACAAATTTTACTATTAGCTTTACAAATAGATGTGTCAATTTTAAATCACACAAAAAGTAATAAGAAATTTATTTGTTACATGTATATTGTTGATGTGACATGAATTATGTTAATAGACTCTCTAGTTTGTAAATTTTTTTTAATAAAATTGATAGAAGATTTAGTTTTTTATTTTATAAAAGAAAAATCAATTAAACATAATTTTCTAGGTTAATAATTCTAAATGGCAAGACTAAGAGTAAGAGATTACTTTGAGGCTCTCTGCATTAAAGGCAGAATTAGCAAGTTTCCGCATCTTTGCCCATTTTGCACCTTCAGAAGTCCCAAGCCCATCTCCTAAGAGCTTCTTCGTATAGGGTGCGGTCTCTGGCTTTGGATAATTGTTGTCTCTATTGTTCATTATCTCTTTGATTAGCTCTGGTTCAGTAATGACCAGTTGAGCTTTAGGGCCAAACCATTGAAGATAATTATTACCTGTACCAAAGAATATAAGGCAACAAAATTAAAAATGGCTAAATTTACTAAAATTAACTAAATCACTTTGAAAGATTTATTTACCATATTTGTCAACCCACAAGTGAACATGAGGCAGAATTGTGGAAAATATGTCATGTGATAAATTCATTGGCCTGCTCATGGCTTCTTTTTTCATGTTGATAATTTCTTTGGTGCTTCCATGGAAGAATCTGTAGGAAGGACCTTTGATTCCCTGTGAACTCAATTGATTCTTCATGTGAATTGGAGTCCACCATAGTTTGTGAAGGCCCCGGATAAGAGTCAAGAGAAAGTACAGGCAAAGGGAGCTTGAAGACTGATTACAAGGATTTCAACAGCACCCATTTTCTCTTTCTGAAGGAAACTTTTGGGAAGTTTAGAATTAGATGGTTATCCTCAATGTTTCAACTTTTAATTAGTGATGAATGTGGACTAGTTGAATTGAGCGTTGTGGGCTTCAAGTACACCAAGTCCAATAGAATGGTGTGGTCCCACCATTCTAGCATGGTAGGATCACACCATGATTCAGAAAGTACTGAACTATTGCTAGAATGGTGGGATCACACCATGATGATATTATAAACAATTTACTAATTAATTAACACATTAAGGATGAGGATAATATATATGACTTCGTTACTAATTGAGATTTTCTCTTTACAAGTAACTAGTAAGTTGCTCGTACGATGCACAGATAATTTTATGATATTTTATGTAAAATAGTTTTGAATAATGTTGTACATAAATTATAAAGAAAAAGTAAACTAAATTAGAGTAAAAAAACATATACATTTTGAGATATTCTTAAGGTAAGATTATTATTATTTTTTAAATTATGAAACCAAAAATAAATGCAAAAGAGTAATAGGACCGTAAAAGTATACCCAACTCTCTGACTATCTTCTACTCATCGATAGTGCAACATTAAGATATGATGTGGGCAAGTGTGTATGCATGTGTCTTATAGATGATCTTAGATTAAACTATGGTAGAATATGACTTTACATTACGCACCAAATATTCTCTCTACTTATATACCCCAAACAAAAACTAACCAACCAAATTACTTAACCTAAATCATATTTAAGCCCCTAATTTAAAATGAAAAAAAGATTACCCTTAGGGGTTTCGGTGTCTTGATGGTGGTGGGAGGTCAGTATAACGAAGGTGGTGATCCCTCAGGTTCCTCTTTCTCTCTCTTTCAAATGTTTTGTTAGTCTCAGATCTTTTATTTTGATAATATATAGTGAAATAATGCCTTTTATTTAACAATTCACAACATTTTTGTGTCTCTCTATCTCTCTTTAGAGTCTTATCTCGTTAGTTATATTACTATTAGCCCTTACTTATTTTATTGTATTTTTTTTAATACTAAAACAATGGTTATGCTAAAAGACATGAAGAATAGTGAAAGGTGTGGTGTAAGCTTAGGCAATTAAGGATATATTAATGAGATAACAGTAAAATAAGATAATGTGAACTTTTGGGGTAAAAAAAAACTTATTGAAAGAGGTAAAAAAAGACTAAATGCAAAATTAGAATGCCACTTGGTAGGACCTCATGCACTCTCGCATGAGGTCTCCGAGAGAGAGACATTTTGTAACAACTTTTATTCTATAATATTCCTCCAATTTTTTTTTTTTTTTTTACTCATTCCTTGAACTGAATAATTATAATGGTTATGTGTGTGCAATTTTTAACTATTGTTTCACTGCATATTTATAACCTTCTCAAGGTAAGATTAAATTTTCACCCTAAAAAAAGGTAAGATTAATTTTTTTTTTTTTAAATCATGAAACAAAAAATAAATGCAAAAGAATAACAGGACCATGAAAATCAAATAATTTGTGTTGTGTTCACATATTTAATACTATGAAATAAAAGTATGTCCAACTCTCTCACTGTCTTCCACTCACTGATAGTGCGACATTAAAACATGGTGTGGGCAAGTGTGTATGCACGTGTCTTATAGATGATTTAAAACCATGGTAGAATATGGTTTTACATTGCGTACCAAATATTTTCTCAACTTATATACCCAAAACAAAAATTATCCAACCAAATTACCCAAACCTAAATCATATTTAATCTTCTAATTTAAAAAGGAAAAAAAAAAAAAAAAAATACCCGTAGGGGTTTCGACATCTTGATGGTGGTGAGAGGCCAATATGACGGAGGCGACGTCCCTTCAGATTTCTCTTTCTCTCTCTTTCAAATATTTTGTCAGTCTCAGGTCTTTTATAGTGAAACAATGCATTTTGATTTTGTAGTGAAACAATGTGTTTTATTTAACAATCCACAACATTTTTATGTCTCTCTATCTCTCTCCAAGGCCTTATCTAGTTAGTTATTACTATTAGTCCTTAATTATTATTTTTAATTTTTTTTTAAAATATTAAAATGGTGGGTATGCTAAAAGACATGAAAAAGAGAGAAATGTGTGATGTAAGCTTAGGCAATTAATGAGAGACTAATGAGATAACAGTAAAATAAGTTAATGTAAACTTTTGGGTAACAGTAAAAAAAACTTAATAAAAGAGGTAAAAAAATCCTAAATGCAAAATTAGAGCATCACTTGGCAAGACCTCATGCACTCCTGCATGAAATCTCTGCTTATATATATTGATGATTATTCTTTTATAACTTCTAATCACTAATCAACATGAGTCTCAAAAAACTTTGTGATAGGACTTTATCATACGTACAAAATAAGTATAGATTATTTTATCTTTATTTTTTTTAAAGGATATTGCTATTGTGTTCATCTTTATAAGAATTTAAGCATAGATTAAATTTTCATTATTTTTGACAATTTTTCTTTGATTCCTTTATAATTTATATATTGCGTTGGTTTAAATGAATTTTTTCTCAAGCTTTCAGTGGATGGACTTTAGATAAGATGTTCAACTTTTAGACGCCAAGCATTGACTATAAGTCCTGTACATGGAACAAATCGAGATAAGAAATTAAGAATATGGTCCATTTTGGTTGGCCTTAGCTTGATTTGTCTAGACATCAATTTTTTCTCTTGCCAAAAGTCCGACTTATTTTAGGTGGAAGTTTCCTTGATTATTACTTGTATACAAAATTCCAGGATCATTAAATTGGAATAGATCCCTCACTAAGCTAACTAGTTGAAATAGGATGAAGTTTCTTCCCATCCACACTAAACGTTGTGTACACTCCAAATTTTTTCTGCATCTCATAATGATACGTTGTTGATAGGTGTCATCCAAGTCCAACATGATTGAGAGTTGTAATTGAGACTATGGCCCAGAAGCTTTACTATTCAATACTTTGCGAGAAAAATTAAACGGTCATTTGATGTAATAGGAGACTATGTAATTTGACATTGTATACATAGGGGTTTGTTCTTGATGTTGTGAAATTATTGTAGGTACTAAAAACTCTAGTTTGATTAGTTGGCAAGTCATGTTCTTTAATCGTGAAAAGTCTACAATGGAAAACTTTTGTGTACCTACAATAAATGTTTTAGAGAGAAAATTGTTAGCCCTCTCATCCCATTGGGACCCTTCTATTTATACAAAGGAAAAAAGGGTCCAATATTCCTAAGTGTGACTTAGTTACATGGAACTTTTGTGCAAATGTGCCTAGATTTAAATAAAAAAAATTTAATTATAATTTTAAACTCTAATTTGGTGATTTTTATATGATTTCATGTGTTCTTAAATAATCTGAATGCTATTTCAGTTTGTGCAAATTATAGAACATAGAATTGGTAATTTAGCAACATAGGCATAGGAGAAGGCATGTAGTGGTTTAGGAAGAGTAGGCATTTAGTTATAAGGGAAGAGGAGTAGGTATAAACATAAGAAAACCTTTGGATGGAGGAATAAGGAAAACAAAGAGTTTTTGATGATTAACATCCCTCTATCTTATCCATTAGTCTTATTTATTACTAATTAAAATCTATTGAGTTTAGTAAATAACTGATGTGGCATCTAATAAGTGTAATAAATTAAGAATGATGTATTTTATTTCAAAAAAAAAAAAAAATCAATCATCTTTTCAAAGAGAGTGCCACTTGGCAAAATCTCATGCTCTCTTGTATGAGATCTCTGCTTTTATATACACTAGTCGTGAACCCGCGCATTGCGCGTGATTATTTTTTAAGGTGGTATTATTTTGTAATTTGAACTAATTTAATGAAAAGTAATGCACTTCATAATCATATTTATCACAAGATAATTTTTTATTATTGTAGAATTGTTTTATTTAAAATTTGAAATCTTAATTCTACCATAGTCGATTGACTAATTTTTACATCTCTAAGTCAATTAAACACGTTTTCCATGCTACATGTAAACCTTCTTTTCCATAAGGGTTGAAATAATGTGGGTAATATTTGTTTCTATGGAAGTTTAAAAAATAAAAAATAAAAAAATTCACCTTGTCTTGATGTTTTCTAAAAATTAAATTTGGCGATTCTCTGTCAATAATTGTGAAAATTCCAAGCAGTAATTCAAAAGGTAATTCATGTTACATGTTCATGCTTTGATTGTGTAATTGTATGATTGATTTGGGTTGTAATTTATAAGTTAAATATGGTAGTGTATATCTAAAAGGGCTTAACTCTGTAACTTAGGGTATTGAATATAGTGTTGTATGTGATTTATAGAGTAGCGGTTGTAGTAATTAAAAATTGGTTTTTCATTGTCTTTTAAGTTAATAAAAACCTTACATATACTTTTTTTTTGAAAAAAACCTTTACATATTTTTTTTAACATGAATCTTTACATATACCTTAATAAGTAAACTCTATACATTTCATTTTCTTAGATGCATAAAAAAAGACATATATTCCATAATAATAGTGGCTAATTAGTTTTTTCATGATCTCATTTATAATGTTTCTTACTATTATCATATTTTACTGGCTGGTGATTTTCATAATAGAGGCATTAAATGAGTTGAATTCTTAGAACCTTTCATTAGATTTTAAAAGTCGTGGTGTGTGAAGAATATAAGCATTTAAGAATTTTTTTTTTTTTGTTTATAAATAATGTTAAATGAAATGTCAAAAAAATGATTTTGAAAATTTTCATCTTTATTTATTATATATTTTCTATTATTACTGAAGAACGTCTTCCTTTTAGTTTTGATAATAAATATGATTTTCTAGATCAGAGTTTGATTAGTTTCAAGTTTAAATTTTGTATGATAGTAATTAATTGTTGATTATATGATTTAATTAAGTGAAGTTAACGATTTATTTATTTGCATTGTAAAGTTTTTAATAACATTTGTAAGTTCATCTTTAAGTAATTTTTTACTCCTTTAGCCATCAGCCTCTTTGTTTTCCAATTAACGGTTACTAATTAATTTATTTAATTGATATTTGATTTCTTTTGCTAATCTCTTTCTCTCACTCTTTGTTAACATCCTATTGTTTCCCAAATTTGATGATAATTCTAATGTACTAAATATGCATATTGTAACATTTATTTTTATTTTTATTTTATTCCATTTTGCTGCCATGAAGTTAGTATATCCATAACAATTAGTTTATTTTATGATATGTTTGGTTTGATATTATTATTATTATTATTATTATTATTTTAGTGTTTCTAAAACAGCATGTGTTTTGTATTCTCTTTTTCTATTGATGCATTGTAACGTCTTATGGGAATACTTTATAAGAAAAAATTTTATTCTATTTTTTTAATTAGTGTTTCTAAATAAATATTTGTTTTGTATTTCATTTTTCCATTGATGCATTGTAACATTTCATGGGAAGACTTTATAAGAACAATTTTTATTTATTGAATTTAAAAAAAATATTATATGTTTAATTTAAAAAAAATGAGACAAAATATAAATAATTATGACATGGAGGATGTTGCTAAATTTAAATGTTGAATAAAATAAGATGAGAAGAAAAATAGTAAAATGAAATGTGTAGCAATAAACACCATATTATTTTAGTTTAAAATAATATTATATTTTTATATATTATCTTTATAATGCAATAATATAACATTTAAAAACCTATAAGAATAAAAAAGAAAAAACATAGAACACAAAACTAAATCATATCAAGCTGGATTACCAGTCAATTCCAATTTTAGCAAACTGACTAACTTCTAGTAGTCTAAAACTGATTTTTGCGATACATTTGGTGGAGCTTTCAATATTGCATCAGTATGTTTTGATGGTCAACCTGTTACACTAAAATAAAAAATATATATACCAAAAACTGAAGAAAAAAAATATATATATATATATATAGAGAGAGAGAGAGAGAGAGAGAGAGAGAGAGAGAGAGAGAGAGAGAGAGAGACGCTTTTGTGTGTGGAAAAATAGAAATTATGCATGGAATAAGAGAGGGAATGACAATTGTATAGTATGAGGATAAGAATAAGAAGAGTCAAAAATAAAGGAAGATAAAAAGATAGAATAATAGTAATATTGAGAGTAGTGAGAATATAAAAAGTTAAAATGGAATGAGAAAGGTTGAAGAAAGTTAAGGTAGAAAGTAGTGGGGATATGAAAAGTTAAAATGGAATTGAAAATTTAATAATAAATAAAAATAGTTAATAATAAGATAAATTAAATATGATATTTTGATTGTAATATAATAGAGTTTTTGATTCACTTTAAATGTTAAAAAGTTGTATAAAAAATTGGAAAAAAATTGATGATAACATGGCTGCTAGCGTGGCTTAACGTGAGCGTAGCAACATTTTAATGCTACACTTCAGTTTTTAGTAATATATAGATTGAATTTAAAAAAAATATTATATGTTTAATTTAAAAAAAAAAATGAGCCAAAATATAAATAATTATGACATAGAGAATGTAGCTAAATTTAAATGTTGAATAAAATAAGATGAGAAGAAAAATAGTAAAAATGAAATGTATAGAAATAAACACCATATTATTTTAGTTATGCTGTGTAATAAAATAATATTATATTTTTATATACTATATTTATAATGCAATAATATAACATTTAAAAACCAATAAGACTAAAAAAGAAAAAACATTAAAAAAAACAAAACTAAATCATATTAAACTGGATTACAAGTGAATTCCAATTTTAGCAAACTAACTGACTTGTAGTAGTCTAAAACTGATTTCTACGATGCATTTGGTGGATATTTCAATATTGCATCAATATGTTTTGATGGTCCACTTGTTACACTAAAATAAAAAATATATATACCAAAATCTGAAGGAAAAAAAAAAAATATATATATATATATATATATATAGAGAGAGAGAGAGAGAGAGAGAGAAAGAGAGAGGGGGAGAGAGAGAGAGAGAGAGAGAGGCTTTTGTGTGTGGAAAAATAGAAATTATACATGGAATAAGAGAGGGAATGACAATTTTATAGTATGAGGATAAGAATAAGAAGAGTCAAAAATAAATGAAGATAAAAAGATAGAATAATAGTAATACTGAGAGTAGTGGGGATATAAAAAGTTAAAATGGAATGAGAAAGGTTGAAGAAAGTTAAGGTAGAGAGTAGTGGGGATATGAAAAGTTAAAATGAAATTGAAAATTTAATAATAAATAAGAATAGTTAATAATAAGATAAATTAAATATGATATTTTGATTGTAATATAATAGAGTTTTTGATTCACCTTAAATGTTAAAAAATTGTATAAAAAATTGGAAAAAAATTGATGATGAAATGGCTGTTGACGTGGCTTAACGTGAGCGTAGCAACATTAAATACTACGTTTCAGCTTTTAGTAATATATAGACTAGCGTTTAACCCGTGCAATGCACGGGATCATTTTATGAATTAGAAAACAGTCAATTTAATATAAGAATACATTAGAATTCAAAATTCGTTAAGGGCAAGTTGTACAGCCCCTCATTTGTCCTACTTGTGGGAATGCTATCTATAAAATACAATATCACTCCATTTAAAATCAATTCCAAATATCTTTTATAGAATTTAAAAAATACATATCATATGTTACAATGGTATCCATCTAGAAACAAAATATCAAGCACATAGTGAACATCATATGTCGTTGAAAACACACAAAGGCACCAACCCAAAGCAAATTAACCACAAACTAAAGCCCTTTTATGTTGGGGAGATTTTTTTTTTTATAATAAGTTTTGGGTTTATAGAGATAAAACATAGCCTTAACTCACATTCTGTTTTTTCTCTCTTCAATTTCCAATGACAATTGCTTTGTTAATTTCCCATGTTAATATGTGAAGCTTATCAAAACAACTTCAAATTGTTAATTGAATTCTGGATCCAAATGCAATGGACAGAGATAGAATCAATCAATAAATAAACAAAACCACTAATAAGATTTTAGATGGAAAATATGAAACTATTCTCACAAAATCTAGTCACATATTACAATGTCCTTAATATAAAATAAAATACATTTAGAACAAACATACAGAAAATAAAATAATAGATGCAAGAAACCGTTGTTTGCAAGGGACTAAACTAAATATTGTGGTGGGCATATATTACAAACTGATTTGTTGGGAAATTTCTTGCATTCAGCTCTCTATACTTGCAAATAAAAATGCAGCTTAAATAAAATCACATATTTTCATACAACAATAATTGCGAAGTCCCAATGCTACTTTTTTTTTTTCTTTTTTTTTTTAAAAAAAAACACAAACACACACGCACACACACACAAAATAGAGAGGAAACCAAAAAATTAAAACACTAATAAAATAAAAGAGAAATAGACATTCCCTCACTTCCCCACTCTTTGTCTGTACTGATTCTAATTTAAGTTGATCACAGACATCATCAACTAATTTGCCACCAACAACAATTGTTTCAAAGGGGAACCCAATCTGGATTTCTTTGAAATTATTTTTAGCAATGCCACTAATCAACTAATATTAGTTAGTTACATTCAAACTAACTAAATTCATACATTCACTAAAGAATTAAACTTAGCATGTAAACATCATAAACTCAAAAATGTGTGTTTATAAATAATCTCAAGGAAAATAATTGTGAACTAAATTATCTCTTAATTAGGACATAGTCAATAGATAGATTTAGAAGCGACCCAAGCATAGAGTGTTGTGCATTTTAGACAGCAAATCTAGACACCAGAGAAAAAATAAAATAAAATTGTACAACAAAAACACAACTTGACATTTCGAGATATACTTTCAAAACTACAGCTATACATAAAAATAGTCCCTTAGAGGACCTAAATGACACGACACTAAACACAACAACAAAATACACCCCACTTATTCTCTTGAAAAATGAATTTGTTCCACTCTTAAAACAACATTAGAGATTCCCGGTAGACTGCAAACTATTTAGATCAATAGTGTTTTTCTGTTTTGCTAAGATAGTTCAATAGAATTATAATTTACCAATAAATTAAATTTTATTCTAGATTTCCCACCTAATCAATTTCATAATGTCTTCCTTTATTTTAACCTTGCTTTGATCATTGGTAACATTTCTTTGCTTCCAAATATGGTAGAAAATAAAATTCAATAGGAAACTTTGAAAGTGTACTATCCAACATATATTGTAATTATTGTAGAGAGTACTTTAAAAGAGAACAATGTTTAACAAATTTGTTTTTTTAACATGTATATGAATGTTTCGTTATATATATTCATATTACAAAACCATTATTGCAAGTGCATTATTCTTCTTCATTTGCTTCTTCTTCAACAAATAATTCCTTTTATTCTCATACAATCATTTGAAGCAAAGCTCACATGTTAAAAACATATCATGACTATGCCAATGCAATTGAAACAAATCAATTTAGAATCTCAGATTGGTAGATTGGTAAGACTAAAAGAAATTATATCGAAAAGATTACAACATGAGTTATGTAATGATCTATATTGTTGGTTTTGTGCCTACTAGCTGGGCAAATGATAGTACCTAATGCTAACCCAAAATAACATTGATTACGCCAAATTCGACATTAAGATTAACAATATTAGAAATATTCTATTCTTTTACCATCTTGGACTTCCAGCCAACCAAGGAGAAAGAAAAAAAGGTACCTGAAATTTGAGAAGTAAGGACTAAATCTAGCCAAATGAAGTGTAAATTGCATAAATGATTGACTAACGAATAACCTTAAAACCCCCAAAAGCCCAGTCCTCTCCTTTACTTTTTTCACAATTTCCCATTAACCAAACAGAGAAAATAGTAGAGTAACATACTATCTAAAAAAGCACCTGAAATTTGGGGAATATATGTGACTCCAATCTACCAAACCATGTAATCCTCAATTAAACAAAACAAAAGAAAATATCATATCATTTTATTAAATAGCCATAAAATCATCAAATGATTATAGAAATATTACTTCATAAGCCCAAAAAAAAAAAAAAAAAAAAAAAAAAAAAAGATAGCCAAATAGTTTAGTTTTGAACTTAACTGTCATCCAATGAAATCAAGACATTTCCCAATTTTAATACACTATTACATTGACAACCCTGCTTTTACACTTGAACTCAACATGATTTCATTTGATTTAAGTGTTGCATAGGATTAAATGCATTTTTTTTTCTAGTGTTGAGGCTTCTATATAACTGTGCTGTTTTCATTTTGTTAATACAAAATAGTAATAATACATGAGAAAGACATATGATTAATTGAAAAAAAAAAAAAAAAAAAAAACCCCAAAAAAGAACTATAATCAAATTATTTCAGCAAAACAAAATTATTAACTCACCTAAAACCAATTCGAAAACCTTTTCATGTTTTGTTGGTTTACTCTGCAACAACAAACATTTCTTTATAAAAAATTTTGACTACTTAAATATTGGGAATTTGATTTTAGAGAGAGAGAGATTGTAAATAAAACTCCACATAGGCAACATGCATAGCAAGTCAATGACCATCCATCATTTCAGATGCAAGCAATACAACATATTAAATCAAAGGCTTCTTCATCCTCTACAATTGAGAGAATACAATTCATGATGCACAAATTATTCAGGATAGAATATTATTTTGTCCAAATGGTTGTGTTATGCAAGCCTAGATTGATAGTTAAACCAATCTTATGCAGCCGTGGTAGCCACTGTTGTTGTCTAGTATAAATCTTTTTTGTTTGGACAGAACCGGAGACCAAACTCTAAAATTCAAACCCATAGCTTAGTTTCCCCTAAAATTTCAAATACACAATCTCAATGTCCATTGTGATTCCATCTTGGTTAAAATTAAAACCTATAAATCCCAAATGGAATCCAATAAGAATTGGAATTTAAAATTCATTATGAATTTTGAAATTATATCCAGAATTTAAAAGGATACAAATCAATGCCTACAGAGAAACTATACACTAAAATCAAGTTTCTAAGTGGTAGCCACATGAACCCAGATAAGAATTCACAAAATTAAATCAAAAAAAGAAGTAGAAAAAACATAACAAAAGTAGAACTGAAAATAAAATGTTACTTAGAAAGAAAGGAGAAAGATTGGACACACATGATCTTAAGAGCATCTCAAATGCGTAAATTGGGGCTAGAGCTCGAAGCATTGGTAAAAGTGCTTGTTTCTTGATGCTTGCATGCATTAATGTTCCCTACGAACATATCAAATGAATTAGCCCTTGATAAAAACCATATATGTGTTTAAGATAGAGATCAGTGATTAAATTACCCCTTAAATGAATAGGAGCAGTACATAACTACTTGCAAAAGAGACCAAAAGATTGATTATAAAGCAATAACATTTGATACTTTCTAAAAATCTAACAAAAATCTACCAAACAAGGAAAATAAATTCTAACCAAAAAACAATAAACAACAAAACAAAACCCAAGAAATTAAAATTAAGAACAGAAACAGGAACTAAATATAACAAAAATCTACCAAACGGGGAAAAAAATTCAAACCAAAAAACAATAATCAACAAAACAAAACCCAAGAAATTAAAATTAAGAACATAAATTCCAATGATTTTCCTTTCCACCTACAAACCCAGAAAAAAGAAAAGCTAAAGAAAAACCCTTTAATTTTTTATTACACAGATTGGAATTGAAATCAATCATTGACAAATGAAATCTACAATTGAATCCAAGAGAGAGTTAAAAACAAAAACCTAAAAACTCATTCGAGAAGTGTAAAGAAATTAAAGAGACCAAAAATACTCTCTGCTTTCTACCATGAGTGAAAAATTAACAAAAACCAAATGAACAACTCAAATACCCCAACCATTAACCAAATCTAATTTAATAACCTTAATCAAAATCAAATGTAACCCAAATGCCTAAATTGAACCTATACTACCAAACACCCAAACATAAATCTTAGTTATCGCGTAATTTTAAATAATCCAAGGTGAATTTTTGACTTTTAACCACAGTAAATCAAGGGCAAAATCCCTAATGTTACCACCAAAAAAGATATAGAGGGATAATTTGGAACCAAAGCATCCAAAGAAAGAGAATCAACCCATCTAATTTTTTTTTTTAGAAAGGGTAAAAGAAGAACCCTAGAAAATTAAGTAAGGGGAACTGCCGGTTTTGAATTCAAAAACATAGAAATATAGAAGATTTAAGATTCTAATTCAAATAGGAAAAGCAATGGTGAGGAGTTTCAATCTTTCAAACTACAAAAAAAGTATTTGAAGATGAAGGGAGTACGCTGGCCTTCGGTACAAAAAGACGAAGACAATACTGGTGGAGGGTATGGTGGTCTTATGGTGGCAAATCCTGACTTTCTTCTCAAATTTTTCTCTCTCCACCATCTACGTAGACTGAAGTTCTTTCTCTATCGTTCTTTTTGTCGACTCTCTTTTTCTTTCTGCAGCGTATGTCTATTTTGGGTTTTTATGTTTTTTTTTTTTTTTTTTATAAGTGGATTGGATTTTTATAAGACTCTCCCAAAACGGTGCACCTTACAGTATTTTTTAATAAAAAAACTATATGTGTGGCAGAGTTTTGAAAGGCCAAACGTTGTAACATGCGGCTGTTTTACTTAAAAGCTGTGTACGTGGTAGCATTTGAAGGGGCATTTTTTCCTATTTGTCAGCACCTCCTTGAATGTGGGAACCAACTTTCTCTCAGCTTCTGTTGTTATATATATAAATATAGATACTGATATGTCATTGTCAGATTATGTCTAAACCATTTTATAGTTTTCAGATATATTGACAAGTGTATGAGAGAGAGTCAATGGAAAGAACTCCTTCCATCCTCTCCATCTAGCAGTACTTGCGTTTGGCCTCTACCAAGTAAAACTAAAAACTCTTTTTTGTAATATTAAAAAAATTGACATTGTTGTGATTTATGGTTCCTTTGTGGGCCAGTCGGTTATTGCTGTGAGATTGCATAGTCAAGCCTGTTAAAGATTTCTAATACAATTTGTTTAAAGGTAAATGTGTAATCATATGCAGAATGTTGACAAGCTTGCTCAACTTATTATAGCATGGCTTTTTGAATATTGTTGTTGTGTGGCGTCCAAGGACCGAAGAGTTCTAGGCCGGGGATTAACAAGCCTAATCCAAGACCCATAAGGGTAAGCGAGCCCCGAGGACACCCACTCAAGGAGAGTAAGAGAATTAGGACAATCAATATCTTGTGAAGACTCGAGGGGAGGAGAAAAGAAAACAACGGGGGTGGGGATGGTGGGAGGAAGTTTCTTGAAGGACATACCTCCCACCTTTGTATTCAATGCCTTACAACAACCTTATCAGCTGCATTAATGTGAAAATGATCTCTGACCAGTAACTTCAAAGCTAGTAGCCATTTCTACCACCTTCAGCGGAGTCTTGATGAGACAAATATCTTGTGAAATGCCCTAAGACATACATGTGGAGGGCTGTGGTGCATGGAAAAGGGATATAAAAGGAAAGGAACCCCCCAGAAAAAGGGAAGAACATTTTAAGAACCATTAGAATAGGAAATAGAACTGTGAACAACCCTGTGTAAAACTTGAACTAAATTTATATACAAGGAGTTGGTCCTCAAACTTGCCTGAGGAGGACTTTATCCTCAATTGTTGATCAAATCACCTCAATGTGTTAATCTGAGCTCTTTAGCCTTAAGCTTGGGCATAGTGTAGTATTGCACTTGGACTTGTTTCTCACTCTCTCAACAAATTCTATTGTTTAAGCTTGATTTGAAGGACAAGGCACCACAGATCTGAGTGGGCTTGGACTTGTATTTTTTGAGCACTTGGGAAACATCTGCAATTCACTTCTCCTAAGTTATGGCTAACTCTAGACAGAGTAGAGAGGAACCTGATGCCTGCAGTGTGTGGACCACTTTGTCAGTCTAGAAAGAAGGAGAGATCGAGAACATGATCGAACTCTAAGTGTTAGGGTGAAAACGCAACACACAGGGCATACTAGTAGGAGCCACTCAAGGACTGGGAGTCATGTTTCCCATGAACAAGAGACACAAAATCTCAGGTTGGAGATTGATTATCTACACAAAAGATTGCGTTGTAGGGTGCACATAGGGGAAATCAGACACCTCCATCAAGTTCAGGATTTGAAGATAGTATTTATAGACCAAGGTCCAAGACTCCCCCTAGTGAATCTTTCTCTGCATCTTCACGCTTGGATAGGGTGAAAATACATAGTAAAAGGCACGAAGATAGCTCATCCCTAAGAGTATGGGAAATGATGTAATGAGCAAAGCTCTAAGCCAAATTGCTAAGTCACCCTTCACGCGAAGAATTGATAGGGCCAAGCTCCCTCATCATTTCACCCAGCCCATTTTTATTATTTATGATGGGAGGACTGATCTCGTGGAGCATGTGATTCATTTTAATCAAAGGATGGCCATTCATTCAAGGAATGAGGCCTTCATGTGTAAGGTATTTCCTTCTAGCCTCAGGCTTGTTGCTATGAGATGGTTCGACGAGCTAGAAGAGGGTTCTATAGGTTCCTATGAAGAGTTGACAAGGGCCTTCAGAGCTAGGTTTGTGACGTGCAGCAAGGTCCCCAAGCCTTTAAACTCTTTGTTGTCCATGGTAATGAGAGAAGGGGAGTCACTCAAAACCTACTCTGACAGATGCTAGGAAACAAAACATGACTTGAAAAAATCCTAGACTATGAAACCCGCCTAAATATGCGTCAGCTCATGGATCGCATTGATGAGCATAAGTGGTTCGAGGAGGATCAAACCTAAGGAAAGGGAAAAACCAAAGTGTTCGCCCCTAAAAGAAGAGATAATCATCCAGAGAGGTATAATCATAGCTAATCTAGGAGAGAGTTTGCTAATCACTCCTCAAGGGCTAACGCACAAGTAGTAAATTCTATGTTTAAGGAGTCGGTATATTAGATCCTCGAGAAGATCAAGAATGAGCCTTATTTCAAATGGCCCAATAAGATGGGAAAAGATCCATCCTAGCATAATCAAAGACTTTATTGCCAGTATCATCAGCATAAAGGACACACAACCGAGGATTGTAGAACTTTGCATGATTATCTGGATTAGTTGGTGAAAGCCAAGAAGCTAAAGCAGTTCATGCACTAGCCTTTAGGGCAAGCAAGTCAAACTGGAGCAAGGTATCAAAGGGAAGTTGCTCCTTGGCCACCTCTCGAAACAATCAATGTGATTTTTGCCATTTCTAGCCATGGTGTGGGTTCACTTTCAAGCGTCATGTCAGTGGCATCGAAGCTAGAGCTCGAGGAGCAAATCGGAGAATCTAAGAAGGTTAGGCTTGAAGCATTAACAACTTTGGGCTTTTCTGAGGAAGATACGGTTGGGACTCTCCAACCCCATGACGATGCACTAGTTGTGACCCTGCGAATTGAGGGATATGATGTGAAAAGAGTCCTAATAGATTAGAGAAGTGGAGTTGAGATAATGTACCCATAATTGTATAAGGGACTGAACCTCAAGCCCGAGGATCTAAACCAGTATGACTCCCTTTTGGTCAGATTTGATGGGAGAACTGTGATTCCCTGAGGAATGATTAAGCTACCCGTGTAGGCAAGGAATGAAGTTGTGCAAATAAATTTATTGCGGTTGAAGCTTATTCCCTTTATACAACTATTTGGCAAGGCTTTAGTTACATTTCATAAGACCGGTGTCGTCTACCTTGCACCTAAAAGTTAAATACCCCATCGAGGGCCAAGTTAGGGAACTTGTTGGAAGTTAGACAATGGTCAGACAATGCCTAGTGGCTACTATTAGACAACAATCATTGGATAAGACTTCTTCTACATCAAAAGAGGCCCAGTAGCAATTAACGGACCCCGAGGGAGATCTCGGGATTGAGTAGTAGGGTTTACTCTGTGAGGAGTTAGACAAAGTCAGGCATTTTTTCCTCGAGCACCATTGCTTCAGGAATGTTAGTTGCTTCTTGACTAGTACTGACTTGAGCAGCAACAAGGCGACGATGACTAGGTTGTGGGGTTCTTCGAAGTCAACCTGATAAAAAAAAACTCAAAATCTTTCTCTATGTGCTCTTAGGTAGGTTCGGATGTTGGCTCTTCCTACTCTTCGTCATAGGGAAGAGGTTGCTCGTGAGAGTAGAGGAGCTTAGCTGCAAGTGGAGCGGATAACCCAACGTCCTGAGTACCGGATGGAGGAGGTTTGGTTAAGAATCTGGGGACAGCAATGTCGATTAGCATGAGCCTCGGGTATTTGGCTTTAATCATGTGCTTGGGAGATTGGAAATGCTTGGATATAGGCTTGAATCCAAGGATTATGTGTACCACTCGAACTTGGCCATCTCGATGAAGGAAAATCTTTGATTGTAGAATCTGGTTAAGGTCTGCAAAGTTCACCATGTTTTTGTTCGAGGCAGTATGAAACTCGTCTGGAGAGGAAACAAGAGAAGGTGTTAATTAAAGCAAAAGTTGAAAACAAAGGAGGCAAAATAAGAAGGGAAGGCAATCTAAGTTATTCTAAGTCCTCGGGTACCCCACTTGGTTCCCCATCTTAGGTAGGGCAATACAAACCATTATGCCATTCACCTGAGACAATGAGGAAATCTTCGTTCATACCCTTATTGGACTCAGGAATATAAGAAATCAACCTAACAAAGGGCACTCTACACCTAAAATAGTAGTTTATTTACCCTTTTAACAATTATAAACCCAGTTTATGTCATGACAAGTAAGGTTGTTCCCCATTTTCTGATTTAGCATTTCTTCATTACGAAGGACCCTAAATAGGTTAGGTGAGCACTGGGTGGGGCAAAGCCTAAAGTTAATGAGGAAGTCCCTAGTAACTCTACCCATGGGAATTTGCATTCACATTCAATAAAGGCAATCATGGGAATGACAACTACCTTAGGTGGTTTACTAACTGACCACTCTCCTAACTCGCAATGCTTAAATTCTACACCATTAGGGATTCTGTACTTTTCCTTAAAAGTGGCCATGCCCTTAGGGGTATCAACTAGTTTGGCAAACCTATCCATGTGTCTCTATTAGGTAAAAGTAAGAAGAAAAAAGAAAAAGAAAGAGAGTTTCCTTCAGGGCAATGGATGAAAGGCCAAAGGCACTTACGAGTGATGAAAGTTGATCCTCAGACTGCTGCTTCAGAGAAAATACGTAGAGAGCATGTAAATTTGAAAATTACTCCCATTCTCCATTTATATAGAGGTGGGAAATGAGTGGTAAATTTCTCGCTCATTTACCCCAAGAAATTTGGACCGTTGGATCATCATTACACCATAGAATGTAGGGGTACAAGCAGCTGCCTGATGCAATAACTGTAGCAACGTGGATACCGTAGTGTCAGGAGTGTTCATAAGACAAGTGAAACGACGTCCCCACGTGGGAACGCGTTTGGCACGTACCAGGCTTCCCATTGCTACTAAAACATCACTTTTAGAGTAGCTCCTGGTAGCAAGGTTTTAGGGGGCTATTATGTGGAGTCCGAGGACTGAAGAGTCTAGGCCGGGGATTAACTAGCCTAATCCAAGACCCAGAAGGGTAAGCGAGCCTTGAGGCCACCTACCCAAGGAAAGCAAGAGAATCAAGACAATCAATATCCTATGAAGACCTGAGGGGAGGAGAAAAGATAACAACGGGGATAGGGATGGTGGGGGGAAGTTTCTTGAAAGACATACCTCCCACCTTCGCATTCAATGCCTTACAACAACCTTATCAGCTGCATTAATGTGGAAATGACCCCTGAACAATAACTTCATAACTAGTAGCCCTTTCTACCACTTTCAACAGAGTCTTGAAGGGACAACTATCCTGTGAAATGCCCTGACACATACAAGTGGAAGGCTGGGATGCATGGAAAAGGGATATAAAAAGAAAGGAACCACCCCCCCCCCCCAAGAAAAAAAGGGATGAACATTTTAAGAACCATTAGAATAGGAAACAGAACTACGAATAGCCTTGGGTAAAACTTGAATTGAATTTATGTACAAGGAGTTGATCCTCAGACTTGCCCAAGGAGGACTTTATTCTCAATTATTGATTAAATCACCTTAATCTGTTAATCTGGGCTCTTTGGCCTTAAGCTTAGGCTTAGTGTGGTATTGCACTTGGACTTGTTTCTCACTCTCTCAACAAATTCTATTGTTTGGGCTTGATTTGAATGATAAGGTACTATTGATCTAAGTGGGCTTGGACCTGTATTTTTTGAGCACTTACAGTCACCCTTTGAATTGCTCAAAAAAAAAATTTCAATGGAGGCATCCATGGTTTAAATCTCCCTTCTCTCAACTAATAATAATAATAATAATAATAAAATTCCTTATCTAAATTCATGGTGAAATTCACTAAAGTGTTTTCCCGTTCTACCATGGGCCTTGTAATGTAACTAATATCTCATGTTGTTTTCAGCAGATATAACTAGGGTTCAAATTTTCCCCTCTCCAATTGAAAAAAAAAAAGTCCATATTCTTTTAACTTGAGACCTTACTTCCTAGCAAGCCTTTTTTTTGGCTAAATCCCAACAAACCTTATTTATTAAACATACTTTACAAAGAAACTATATGTTTTTTTTGTGGGTGTGTGCATGCGCGAATTCGTAATTAAGCAACATTTACACACCTGTTGGCATATTTATCTGCCATCATAGTCCATATGAGGCTGTTAAGCTAAGTATTCAACCAATCAGTGCCGCTAATTAATGTCTTCATTCTGCGAAATATTAGATGATCACTAACCATGTAATCAAGATCAAAAAATGATCATAGTAAATTAAAATTGAGCACAAACATATAAGACAACAGTCACGACTTTAATTAAGACGCGACCAACAGTCCAGATCGTATTAGATCTTGAGATACATGAAAAGTCTCCAAATGCCATTACGTTACACTAACTAATGACCAACATAATCTTCATATTGGTCACCCCTGTTTTCAATGTCTCTACTGATTCTATTAATTCAATGATCATTCACTTTTTGTGTAACACGTTGATTTTCACTTACTCTCCAAGCTACCAATTCCCAATTAAGCTCAGAAACAACTGAAATAAAAAGGCTACAGTATACATCCCAAGGCATTGATGTCTAGATATTCTGTGCACATTTTACTGCCAGTTCTGGTCCTTACAATGAGTGTAGCATCACTTGAACTCCATGTTGTGGGCGAATGGTAAGAAGCTGAAATTGTGAGTGGACATAGGCTGGGGAAAGTTTGAAGGCATAGCATTGTAGAATCATGGAAAGAGCAATCTTTGCTTCAGTTGTCACAAAGTTCAACCCCACACAAGTTCGAGGCCCTATTCCAAAGGGAAAAAAAGTAGCTATGTTGTTGTTAGTAGCCTTGGCAATACCTTCTAAGAATCTCTCTGGTTTGAAAAGATGCACGTCTTCTCCCCATATTTTAGGGTCATGGTGAGGTGCAAGAGTTGTGATGTACAATAATAAATTAGCTGGAAGAGTGAGCTTCCCCAATCTAACTTCCCTTTCAACTTTTCTTGTAATTGTAATTATAGGTGTATATAAAAAGATGCAAATTGTTCAAAAGCCCCAAAACATACAGGGCACCAAAAGATTGTTCATCCAAAAGCCCCAAAACAAACTGGGCATTCAAAAAAAAATGCAGAGAAAGGACAGCAAGGTCAAGCTGGAGGAGCATCATCACCACTCTTATCCACCTCAGGGGGATCCTCACCAGTGGTCACAAAAGCCTGAGCAGCCTGGGCCGCCTCAATTTCTTTATCCACAGCTTCAATGTCTAGATCTTCTAAATGAACACCCAGACTGTGCTTCACCAGATACCTCTTCAACATTTCAAAGCCTTTGAAATACCACTAGAATAGAATGGTGTTGTACTCATCAGTCGTTTGGAAGGCAAGGACGGCTTTAGCCACCATGGCTTTCATCCTTTGGCCAGCTGATGCGAGAAGTTCGTCCTTCTGTTTTACCAATAGCTTCTCGGCATCAAGCTGCTCAGTCAAAGCCTTGACTTGCTCTTTGGAGGTATTGTGGGCATCCATGACAACAATCAAGTCCTTCCGTAGTCCCGAAGCCTCGGCCTCCAATGCGTCCACTTTTGAAGTGGCCACAACGGCCTTCTCCTTATTCGCCAGATATTGAGAAGTGAGGTGCATCGCTTCTCCCAACACCTAACAATAAAAAGTGCCGTCAAAAGTTGAGTCAACAAAGGCATCCAAACACTTAAAAAAAATTATAAATAAAAAAAAAAGGACAAGAAAAGATTACCTGCACAAGCTTATGAATGTGCTGGCTCACCATTTCGTGGGAGGGCACGTGGGAAATCTCCTTCATTTCGTCAAGAGTCAAGAGCTCGTTCGCCTTAGCCATGGCTGCTTTAGTGTCAGCCCAAACACTAGAGCCCACCTTCTCTTTTCCCTTGACCCCAGTCTTCCGTCTCTTCGGGGCAGGGACCTCTTCAATAGAAATGGCTGGAGAAACAATCCGTCCTTCATCCAAGGTAGGGGTGGATGAACCCCTCTCAGCCGTCTCCTTCTACTTCTCTTTATCAGTTATCCTTAACGTTTTCTGGCCAATGCTAGAAAGGGGCTCATTTTTCTTCCCCTTGATTTTTTCGTACATATCCTTATTAAACTTGATCATCATCTCTACACCAAAAAAAAGGAAGAAAATTAAAGAGTTAAAATGAGAAAAACGAAAAGGACGGTCAGGTATATCAAGGCAACTCATGTTTACTCTCTTCCCGGTCAATTGTTTGAAGAACGTAAAGTGAAGGCTTCGGTCCCAAACAATGACAAGCCAATGTACGTGGGTCGACCAGCTCGTCAAAATCGTCGATCATGCTTGTGTACTTAATCGTTTCCCGAACTCTCTCTTCAAACCAACTCTCAAGTTCAGGATGCTCCTTCACTACAAAAAAAAAAAAAAAAAAAAAAAAAAAAACAATGATCAACACGTCCAAAATACTAAAAAGGAGAGGCATAAAAGGAAAACGCACCAAGATGAGGGGTCTCCCACCGGCGCAGCAACCTAGGGACATTCCCCCAAAAGTCATCGGACAAAGTCTCCCAACCATTGCCTGGCACGAAAAAATATCTGGAATTCCAGTAACAAAAGGACAAAGGAAGGTCAACGACGAGATGAGATTTCCTATCCCAAGGTACAAGTTCGTAATACCCAAATTCCTTGGACTCTTTTAAGCGATAGAGATGGATGAACTCGTTGAGAGTGATCATGTCCGCATCCGCTATGGTCGTCCAAATCACCATACAGCTTATGACGATCCTCCAAAAGTCGCATAAACTGCCCTAGGACAATATTCAGGTGATTTAGGAGCTCCATAATGAATGGATGAACGAGAAACCTTAGGCCACACAAGAACGTAGTCTCATAAAAGCAGACCTCGCCATGGGCAAAGGCACAAGCCTTTTCAAATTTCCTGGGAAGACGAGCCCTAGTCTCATCAGGGAACTAGAACCTATCCCTAAACTTGTTAAAGATGTCTGCCTTCAAGGCACACTTTTCCTTGAGGGCATGAAAAGAATGAGGTGTGGCAGAAGTAGAAGGAAGAACAAACGAAGGGGCAAAGGAAGGCACGGAGGTAGCTGTGTCTGCAACAGCCCCATCCGCGACCACACCAGAAGACGAACCCCTCTCCCGGCCACCCGATTTCACCTCAGATCCCATATTTTCCCTCCTAAGGACCCCACAAACAAATTTGAACCAAGACAAAGACTGTTGCAATAGCAGATACAGGTCACCCAACGCTAAATTAAGGCCACTATCACCTATAACAAAATCCCCAATTTGTGGCTACCGGTCACTAGAAGAATCTAACAACCCCCTAAGCGAGTAAAAAGAATGGCGATGGAAGGAGAAGTGTGCCTAAGTTCAGTGTAACCCTCCACTAAGGAAAATTACACAACTCCAAAAAAAGAAAATAGTAGTACAAAAGAGAAGAATACAATAAAGCCGAAAAGGAAAAAAGCATAAAAAAGGGGACGTACCTGGAAATGAGGAAGAAAACCAGAAAGGCAAGGAGCAAAATACGTAGCGACAACGATGAGCTTAGAGAAATCGGACACAGAGAGAAAGTGAAGAGAGAGGCTAAGAGTCAAAGAAATCGAATGCAAAAGGAAAGTAAAGAGATGAGAAAAGAAAAGCAAAGAGTTAAAAAGGTTTGCCTTGAAAAATGCGAGAAAACTAAAAAGGCACTCATTGCTCACCGATCAAAAAAATGACACGTGGCCACAATGCGTGCCATGCTGCCATAAGACAATTAATGGTGGGAACAGAACCCCAAGCGTCAAAAAAAAAAAAAAATCCTCATATTCCTAAGACCGTCCAAGTCAAGGACGACCTTGGAATAGGGGGGCAATTTATAGTCCCAAACATATACTCGTCCACCTAGTAAGGACGATGGACAAGGATGACCCCAAGGTTAGCCCAGCCCTGGGGAAACTACCTGGCAAAGACTAGACCATTGTCTCTCAATCATGACGAAATGTTACAAGGACAGTAATTAACTTCCGTACCGTTGGAAATATATTTATCCCTTTAACACCCCACATAGGCGTTACAGATTTGGTAATGATATCACCATTAAGGCAAAACCAACTACTAGAAGGAAGGAGAAAGCACCTATATATATCCATTCACAAGACCCGACAAGGAGGTGCAAAAAATTTTCTAGCACAAACACATTACTATCTGAATACTTCTTTCTACTCCCAGCTATTCTAACTTTATCTTTGGAGGCTCTGTGGCAAGTACCACACCGGTGACCACACTCTCTTTTTCACCATTCATTTTGTCTCAGGATCAGGGTTAACTGTGGACTACTCCACTCTAGACGAACATCTCTACGGACGATCTGAGTACCATCAGATACTTTAGAGAAACCAACAAGTTCATCCAAAAAAAAAAAAAAAAACGAACAACGTAAATATATTTTAGTGTGTACCATTGTAGTTATATAATATAATATAATATATATTTATATTTATATCCCTCTATGTGACTGTGGGTGGATTACTACTGGAGTGACAAGTTAAAAACAAGTCCAATCAATTTACTTGACATTAATAATAATGATAATAATATATATATCAATACATGTGCCTGATACCTTGGTAATGAAAGAAAAAGAAAGTACAGGGGCAAACAAAAAGTTAAGAGCATAGGCCACGTGGTTGGTGGAAATGAATTAATACTAAAGACAGGTTTGAAAAATATTCAACACTTTTGAGTGTTTCATAGTTCCACCTAACCATCTGACATCATTGACTAAATATTAGATAAGAAAATTTGAAAGACACAGCTAAAAGCACACAGTTGTAGTGCATTAGCAGTGAAGAAGCCAAAGACGCAGGAAAAAAAAGAAGAAGAAGGAGAATAAAGAAGTTGCAGTGGCAACTAAAATGGAGAGGAATGGGATCTAAATTAGAAAAGGGTATAGAAGGGAAAAAAATGAAAGATTTGGAGCACAGATTTCAGTCATTAGGCACCAAGTCAGTGAGTCACAGACCCATTTTTCTCATCATCTTCTTCATTTTCTTTTTCTTTTTCCTTCTTGTTTGTACCGGTCTGAAACATCTTTATCAGCCGAAACAGCCAAATTTCGCTGGTACAACCGGTATTTTTTTCAGTACGAAACAAGGGGTGTACTTGTACCAGTGCACTAGCCGATACGGTACAGAATTGACTTCCTTAAATTGGATTCAATTTTTTCTTATTAATGTCAATCAATAAATTAGTAAAATAGCAACAAAAGAAAAAATATACCTAATTCATAGACATGCATTAACTTGATAAAGAAAAATGGTTATGTTAACAGATGCCCTTAGGACAATTGTTAATAAACTATAATAGAAAATTTTTGATACCATTTTTATAGGAAATATAAAAGACTGTCAACAACATTTATTATTTTATCATTCCCCCAATAAAATGTTTCTAAAAATAACTTCTAAACCAGCATTGGTTAACATTTATTACCATAAGAGGTGGAGGTGGAGATCTTTCTAAGATATGGAAGTTCCAAACTAATAATAAAAACATGACAACTTTTAAAGGAAAGTTTTAGTAATACAATAACTAATTTGTTTTTTTCTATTAATAGCTCATTAAAGTGGTGGTTGTTTCAATGTTTCTATAGACCTTTCACACGGTGTAGGAAAAAAAAAAAAAAGACCCGACCCAGTATCCAATAACCGGACTCAACTTTAGACCTGCATATTTATGGTAGGGTCGGGTTTCTCTTTGTTGAACCCAATTAATACGGGGTTGGGTTCAGGTGGCAGTGAAATCAACCTGAACCAACCCAAGCTCAGTCCTAAATTCTTAACGAAGTAATTATCATTATTATGTTGCTATGATTTAATTCGTAGTGATTATTATTGTGTTTGTGTTGTTTCTTTAACTGTTAATTTTGAAATAAGCAACAATTAATCCACTACTTATCTCCACTAGAGTCAATCTAGATTTTTCAAAATCAAGAGCAAGATAAGATCACAGTGAACTAGAATTAAGCACACATCAGTCATTAATTTATTTAAAACGTAACCATTGATGAACTTTGTAGTCAACAGTGACTTCAATGTCCCTGCAGAATTTACAAATTCAATTTACAAACCTCCCAAACATATAAACAACTTTCAGGTATTATTCCAAGTTACTAAATCCCAAGCTCACAGCCGATTATGGAATTCAAAGTGAGTGTAGAATTACTTGAACTCCATTTAGTGGGCGAAGGGTAAAAAGCTGAAATGGCAGATGGACATAGGTTGGGGATAAGGTGAAGGCATAGCGTTGTAAAATCATGGAGAGAACAACCTTTGCTTCAGTGGGGGTAAAGTTTGAACCGACACAAATTCGAGGTCCCATTCCAAAGGGTATAAAAGCAGCTACGTTGTTGTTAGTAGCCTTGGCTACACCTTCTGAGAATCTCTCTGGCTTGAAAAGATTTACGTCCTCTCCCCATATGTCGGGGTCATGGTGAACAGCAAAGTTGGAGACGTTCACCATTAGATTAGCTGGAAGAGTGAGCTTCCCCAGTGTAGCTTTCCTTTCAACTTTTCTTAGTATTGAAATTGCTGGAGGATATAACCTTAGAGCCTCATTGATGATCATGCTCATCTGCATGGGAAAGAATATCATTAAAAAATAAATAAATAAAAAAGAATCTAACTGCCTCCCTCCAGTCGTCTTCTCTTCTTTCTTTCTCTCACTTTTGATACATATCGTTTATTTAACTGTGTTACACCGATTTTGAATATAGGGCTAATTTGTTAGCTTTTAGGGCTTGTTTGGATTTAAGGGGGGAGGGGGAGTAGTATAGAGTTGGTACTTTTGAAAATGAAGGTTTAGTTTGAACTGCTCTTAAACTATAAGGTTTCAAGTAAAATTTGCCCAAAATATTTAGCATGTTGGAGTGTAAAGAAAAGTTTTTGTCGTGTAAGTGTGTAATAAATACTGATTCTTCCAAATTCTAAACTATTAGAGAATAATAGAATTTAATTATTTAACCATAATTTTAATACCTCTTTCACGTGTGAACCTAAACTTACCTTTAATAAGTAAAGTCCAACACGTGGGATTTTAACATGTTAAATGGGAGGTATGGTGGAGTTAGAGATCAAACTCAAAATCTTTTGCTTTAATACAATGATAAAAGCTTTAACTATTAGGAAATTATGAATTTAATCATTTAACTATATCATATTTGTGGGTTTCTCTAGGCTTTAATTTAATCATAATTCTAACATTGCGTGGTGGACATAACTAATACTAATAGACCCATCACTTTCTCTTTACCAATTGGCCACTTCAATAATTGTGAAATTTTTTGTGAAAAAGTTGTCCGTAGCATTATCATTGATATATACACAAGAAATTGATTAGTGTTTGAGAATTGAGACGTCCTTACGGTATTGAGTTTTGTGATTCCGTCTGGAGTTGGATTTTGATGGCCAAATAAACTGAGCACCTCTTGTCTTGCTTTCTCTTGCCAATCTGTGTGGATTGATAGAAGAAATATACTCCAGGTAAGCAAATTATTAGTGGTTTCTTGCCCAGCAAAGTAAAATGTCTTGCATTCATCCACCAAATCTTTTATTGAAATCCTTTGGCTAACATTGGCATCATGATGAGCCGTTAGAAGTAACTGAAGAAAATGACCCCCAGTACTGCTACCAAAATCTGTATTCTTAATTATCTTTAATACACGGTTGTATATTCCTTTTTCAAGCTCATCTGCTTCAATATCATCCTTGGTTTTATAAAATTTGCTGTGAAAAATAAAAACAGAAAAATGCTTAATGTTTAACTAGAAGGACTTTATCAGTTAAAAAAAAACAAAAAACTAGGACTTCATCTGATGCTAGGAAACCTGAGTTTATAAGGACTTTTACCTGATGACAGGAATCCTGAGTTGATAAGTATTTCTGGCTGTTATCATGGTCAATTTCGTCAACATCTCAAAAATGTTCCTCCCTTCTAAGTAACTACTTCCAAAAGCTGTTCTGGAAATCACTTCTGATGTCAAAAGCGTAAATTCTTCAAATACCTCCATCTCTTTACCTTCATAAATTTTCCACCTTTCTAGCATCACCTCCGCACTAGTGATCATTGCTGGAACTAGATTCTACATACAAAAGCGAATCCCTTGTAACAACTCAGACTAATTTATAAATAAGTTTATTTGTTATTGAATTTCAATCCGCATAAATATTAATCATTAGCAATAGTATTGAATTTAAGATATTACTTTGAGGCTCTCTGCATGGAAGGCATTGTTGGCTAGTTTCCGCATCTTTGTCCATTTTTCACCGGTAGAAAACACAAGTCCATCTCCTAAGAGCTTCTCTATATAGCCTCCAGGCTTTTCTTTAACATAAGTATTGTCTCTATTGTTCAGTATCTCTTTGATAAGCTCTGGTTCAGTAACAATCAATTCAGGTTGAGAGCCATTCCAAAGAAGAAAATTCTTCCCTGCACCAAAGAGAATGGGAGAAAATGAAGAATGCTTAAATTTAGTATAACAACGAAGGAATTTTTTTTTTCTTTTTACCATATTTTTTTATCCATGCGTGAATATGAGGCTGAGCTTTGTACAATATGTCATGTGATAAATCCATTGGCTTGACCATGGCTTCTTTTTTCATGTTGGAAACATCTTTGTTGTTTCCATAGAAGAACTTGTAGGGAGGACCATTGATTCCCTGTGAATGCATTTGATGTTGTATGCGAGTAGGAGTCCACCACAGTTTGTTAAGTTGCCGGATGAGAGCTAAGACAAAGTACAGACACAGAGAGCATGAAAGACAGATAGCAAGGATTCCAATAGCAGCCATTTTTTTTTTTTTCCCCCGAAGGAAACTTTTTGGAACTTTCAGAATCAGTAAGGTAGGTTTCAATCTCGATGTGATGGAATGGTGAGAGAGATATGAGAGTGACGGAATTGAGGGAGAGATATCCGAGTGATTTGTGGCAGATATAGATGATATATATAGAAGTGAATAATGAACAGACATTTAATGTCTAAACCGGGAAAAAGGATCTATAGAAAGAAACGGATTCAGATCCTCTAGATTTCTTAGAGTACTCTACCAGTAGATTTTCTTAAATCCTAACCACTCTTTAATGATTTAATGGTCAAGATTCTGTCATGTCAGCATTCTACTAACAATATTCTTAAAATAATAAAATAATGTTGCAAACAAAACAATTAAGATTATTATTAGTGGAATGCTGACATGGCAGAATCTTAACCATTAAATTATTAAAGAATGGTTAAGATTTAAGGAAATTTATTTGGTAGAATACCCTAAGAAATCTAGAGGATCTGAATCCGAAAGAAACAAAAGAAAATTGAATAGGCAACTCTTCTAGATAAAACAACTCTATTACGTTTCCCTTATTTAGCACAAGGTGTAATAGAATTGTTTAAATAAGGCTCGAGATAGATTCAATTTGCCTTATTTAAACAACTTTATCCCAATTTCTAGGAAACACGTTTGATTTTCTTTATTTAGCATTTCACCACTAAATACCAAGAAAATAAATATTCCAAATGCTAAAGCATTTAGCATTGATATATGTTCTACTAATAGATGTTGTAAATTTTTTTCTTTATTTTATAGTACTTCTCTCTCTCTCTCTCTCTCTCTCTCTCTCTCTCTCTCTCTCATTTGCCTCTCTTTCTCACTCTTAGGCTCCGCTTGGGAGTTCATAAGGGAAGGGAATGGAATGATTATAAGAGAATGGAAAAGAATGGAATGGAATGGAATGTATTTAAGTAAAGGAAAAGAATGGAAAAGAATGGAATGAAATTAAGTAACTTTGATTGGATGTTTTAAAATAAAGGAATGGAAATGAATGAAAATGAATGAAATGTAAGTAATCTTATTTGGGAGCAGCATGGAAGGAATGGAATGGAATCATTTTATGACAATATTACTATTAAATCCCTATTTTAAAATAAAGAGTTGAATATATAGGGGTATTTTGGGAGTTTTAGTAAAAAAAAAATCATTAAATCTAATTCCATTCCCTCCCATTATTCCCAATTTCGGGAGGAATGAAAATTTGAGATTTTAAGAGAATAGAGAGAAATGAGTGTTCCCTTCTACCCATCTCATTCCCTCCCACTTAAACTCCCAAACAAGGAAATAGATTTTCCATTCTCTCCATTAAAACTCCCAAACAAGGGAATGGAAGAATATTTTAAAATGATTATTTTCATTCATTTCCATTCCATTCCATTCTCTCCTCCCAAGCGAGGCCTTAGGCTTTATTTGATTAGAGGAGTGAAAAAGTGGGAGGGTGGAAAATTGGGAGAATAGAAAAGTTTTGGTTTTTCCTCATGTGTGTTTGGTTAGAGGGGTGGAAAAGTGGGAGGGGGGAAAATTTTTTTGTTTGGTTGAAGAGAAAAGTGGGAGGATGGAAAATGTAGTTTACATGAATTGACTATTATATGAAGAGATGGGAAAGTGAAGGGTAGATGAGTGCAATAAAGGAATTCTACTCTACTCTACTCTACTCTACTCTCCCTTAATCCAAATGGACCATTAAAGTCCGTTTGATTGGGGAGATGGAAAAGTAGAAGGATAGAAAATAGCGAGAGAATGAAAACAATTTAATTTTCTCTCTCATATGTGTTTGGTTGGAGGAATAGAAAAGTAGAGAAATGAAATACTTTTTTGTTTGGTTAAGAAGAAAAATAAGCAGATAGAAAATGTAGTTTGTATAAATTTACCGTCATGTCTCTATTAAATATAACAAAAGGTATGATATCATATTTTTATCATAAAACTTTGTATGAATGTACGCTTCATTTTTTTTTTTTTAAATTCGAGAACCCAAAACTTTTTTCCCAACAAAAAGAAAAGAAAAACAAGCACGGCATAACAAATGAAACATCATAAAATGACCAAGAAGCAAATAAGAAAATGTTTTTAAAAATGAGCAAAATGACAACAACAACAACAACAACAACAACCAAAAAAAAAAAAAAAAAAGAAGCAAACTTGCTAAGCCATAATAATGATCATTGTTGGGGGCAATTTTGTCCAAAATACCCAAGAACTTTTTCTAATTGTTTTCCCTTGTGTTTTCTCCCTAATTTTGGGAGATTGAATTTTGGTGGACCCGAAGAAAAAACAACCAGACTCCACTAGTTTTCTCTCCCCCTCCCCCTTCCAACCAAACACCTTTCTCATCCATTTTCTCTCCTATTTTTCACTTATTTTTTTCCATCCTCCCTAAAATCACTCCAACCAAACATAGCATCAGCCTCACACTCTTCCTCTCTCACTCTCACTCCCAGTCTTAAAGTAGTCGCCAACCTTAGCCCGCCCCTAATCTCCCAAAGCTACCTCTAGCCAATCGCCAATCTCGCCAAGCTTCCTCCTTCGGCCTATTGTCAATATCACCAAGCGGCCTCTCTTGACTTGCCAATCGATGATCTCACCATGTCGCCATGCCAATCTCGCCAAGCTTCCTCCTTCTCACCACGTTGCCACGCCATACAAATCTCTCTCTCTCTCTCTCTCTCTCTCTCTCTCTCTCTCATGGTAGTTGTGGTGGTTTCTTTTGGGTTGTTTCTGTGGGTTGATTTTGATAGGTTGCAGTGGTTGGGTTTATGGCTGTCGGTGGTGTTTAGATTATGGATATGGTGGTTGGCTGATTTTGGATAGTGGTTGGTGCTAGTGGGTTTGCAATAGTGGTGGTGGTGGGTTGTGGTGAGGGTGGGTTGTGGGTGGTGGTTGTAGGGGTTGGCTGTGAGGTGATATATGGATTTTGTATTTTTTTTTTTTTTTTTTGTAGGAGTTTTTTAGGTTATTTTAATGTGTTAAAGAGAAAAATAGAAAATCTCATGTATGATGTAAAGTTAAATGCTATGTTAAAATAGAAAAAGTAAGTTTTGATGTATTAAGGTTCCATTTGGGATCCGCTTATTTTGTTGAAACTGAAAACTTTTTGCTAAAAGTACTATAGATAAAGGTAAAAGTTAGTTGAAATAGTACAGTGAGACTTATGAATAGTACCAAAAAATGTAATAGGACCCATGAATAGTAACAAAAATAAGCTGAAGAGTAAAATAAGTTGGTAAAAATAATCTTTACCAAATGGACACTAAAATGACATTTGACATAACACAACTAATGTTAGTGCTCTAAAGCCAACCAAAAACAAAATGCTATATATACTTCTTGATTTTCAACTGTGTCCCCTCTTAATTCCACCTAATTATATTTTTATTTTTTAATGTTTTTCTTTTTTGGTGAGTTTATTTTGTTTATTTCTTGGAGATATTATTTATATCATTATTAGAATTAATGCACTACTGAGGGTTCCAATTAGCTCAACTAGTGAAGTCTTTGATGGTTGAATAAAAAATTTAGGGTTCCATCCTTGCCTACACCAAAAGCTGATTGATATTTTGATCTGATGATAAAAAGTGAAAATCACATAAGCGGACTCTATAGTTTGAAACTAACCGATTGATATCTTTGTCTGACAATAAAGAGCAAAAATTACAGAAGCAGACTTTATAGGTTGAAACTATATATATATTGTACGTTTTTAGACCCCTTAACACAAGTTATTTAATTTAGTTATTTAGCCAAGTGATTTCTAGGTTAACACAATAATATCATATCATGCAAATAATGCGAAAATATATAGAACACCACGATATGATGACCTAGGAAAACCTAACCGGTAAAAAACCTGGGAATGATTTAACCTAGTTATTCTCAAGGTAAAAAATAGACCCACTATGAAAGAATTGAAGTTTTTACAATATAATTTAGACCACTAACATCCTATTACTATCTTAAGTAGAAAACTTACTATCATGACTACGTGACAACTCCGAGTCCACAGACTACTTCTTTCTTTGATCTGCAGCAACCACAAGTTCTCCTACTTGCGACTTTGAGACTTCACTCAAAGGTTTCAGATCTTTTTTAAAGTTCTTTATGCAAAAACTAAAGAGATCATCAAATTCTTGATGCAAATCTTGATCTTGACAACTCTATGTGTGTGTATGAAGGTAAACACCTCTCAGATCTCAGAAGATTCAACACACAACACATCAAAAGACTCCTAAAATGTAGCTAGGGTTTTTTCTTTTATACTTGAAGTAAAACACTTAACCCTACACGTCATATGGGCTTAGGCTGAATTGGAATTTCGGTAGAAAATTAAATCTACACGAGTTTCGATCAATCGAATCTAATTTTCAATTGATCGAGCCTTGCAGATTTTGTCCAATAAATTCTACAATCACTCGATTCCAATTTTACATTAAATCACACTTTGAGCAAGCCTAAACTTAGACTTCATGTTTTGATCATGGTTTGCCAACATAATACATATTGAAGTTCTAATACATTAGTTCTTAAAGTCTTAGAACCTAACACACACACACAGATATATATATATATATATATATATATATATATATATATATATATAAGAATCAATGCACTACTATCTCTTTATCCGTAAAAATTCATTAGCAAATTATGGGAAAAAAGTAATACACACACAAACAAACCATAATAGACCTCAAGTTCTTTATGTATAATTTATTTCCTTCAAAAAAATATGAGTATAAACAATAAAATTTAAGGATAAGTACATAATTTTAGTAATATCCCCAACATCAGTCCATAATTTTAGGCCTTTTTTTTAAAATGAGATGGGGCATTTTGATCAAAGGGAAGAATCATTAAAAGCCTGTTTGGTAACGTCGTTTGAACAACAGTTTTCATTGTTTAAATAACACAATACGTATTTTCACAACACTTTTTCATCCACACGTATTTTTACACTACTTAAACAATGTTACTAAAACAATATTATCAAATGGGCCCTAAATAATTGGTAACCTTAGGCCTAGGCCTTGAGCTACCACTGTCTATTACTTGTACTGGGGTTTGGTAAGTTGGCATCTATGGCAATGCTCTTTATTGTGGATTTGGTCAATTGAACTTGATCCTTGACTAATTTTCTCAATTCACTACAAAACGCGGGCCCATTAGGCCGCGTTTTTTTGGGCCGCGTTTATTAAAACGCGGCCCCAGAATAGCTAAAGCCCCGTTTTAAAAACGGGGCCATAGAGAGGGTCTAAAGCCGCGTTTATAAACGCGGCCCAAGCCCTTAAGCTATGGCCCCGCTTAAAAACGCTGCCTAAGGACCTTGCTTTTTTTTTTTTTTTTTTTTTTTTTTTTTTATAAAAAAAAAGCTGAAGTAGTAAAACGCAAACCCTCAAATAGCACTCAAACACTCAGTCCTTCTCAACTTCAGCCCTCAAGCCGAATAACCTAAGCACTGCAAACACTAAAAAAAAAAAAAAAAAAAAAAAAACAGCACCGTGGTCACACACAGCTCCTAGCCTCCACCACAATCTCCGCCGACCTCCACCATATCCCTCCCTCCGATTGACCCTCTCTTCCAAACCAGCAGCGGCGTTTTGATGCTGTAGATCCCTTCGCTATCATCGACGCCACCGTGATTTGTGGGGTCCAAGGGTTTTGAAGGGTTGGCCCTCTTGTTTTTTGCAGGACTCTGCTTCTTCTTCTTCTTCCTCCTCCGCCTCCTCCGCCGTTAACAACGCCGTTACCGTTCGTCTGTTCCGCCGCGAGTTCTTCCACCCAAAAGTGAGTTCTTTCTTTGCTTTTGTGTTTGATTGAATTTAGTGGGTATTTTGAATTAATTGAAGTAAAAGACTTAGTCTTATTTGGAATTAGTATATGGGTTTAAGTTTGATTTTTTTTTCCCCGATATTGAAAATGATTGGTGGAGGTTGTTTGATTACAATGGATTTTGTTTGTTTAATCAGCGGTCATAATTTTTTGGATAAGACTAATGTAATAAACTGGTGGATTGTCTGGAAATTTTTGTACTGTTGTCCAATTTCTCTGATTCTATTAGACCCTGAAATTAATTAAAACGTAATTAGGGCACTTAGAGCACTTGAATTAGTACTTGTATAATAGAAAAGATGATCACATTTTAGTCAATTTAACTTTAAAATTTATACACATCAGGTTATGTAAAGTTCCGTAAAAATATATGATTTTTTCGATAACTATGTATACACAGAAAACAAAAACTCGACCCAATCTGATTTTAAAAAATAATATTAAAATTAGAACTCAACAGTCTTAATCCTATATTTTCCCTATCACCATCGTCACTTGATGGCCCCCTACTCTATTTTACTGAACAACCTTGTATCCTCGAACGTAATTAAGACCAACAGAAAGATAAAAACTTATAATAAGATGCTGAAAACTGATGTACCACAGAGGGTAATTCAATTTTTGGACGTAACATTGCTATAAGTAGAATGAAGTCTAGTTGGTTTACCAAATATATTGTCGACTTATAGTGGCCACTGGCCACAAAACAATCATTATTTTGTGTCTGCATAAAATTTCTCAACATAATGCAGTGGCTTCACATCAAAATGTCGATTCCATTAACTTCCCACCTAGACATGCCGAAATTGAGAGTGGGCCATGTAAGATCAAAATCAATAATTGTATGCTTTTTATATCTTTTGTTTGGGATAAGAATAATTGCGTAGATTATTGTAGATCGAGGACATGTGAGTGAATTAAACAAGGATTCAACGTATAAAAGCCATGCAAACGCACTAAATTCTGTGTTGGTGTTCTTTCCTTACGTGTCAACTCAACATTGAACTATTAATGCTAACCAAAGTTGAAAGTGCTAATTAATCACAAGAGATTCATAACAACCCAATAGGGATAAGTGTAAAAAAATTTCCAAAGAAGAACGATATAATCTAGAAATAGAGAAATGCATACGTGTTGGTGACCCATTAGGCATTGTGTTACGTTTTGGTTACTGGCTATCTTTTCTTGTAGCATTCTTTTTGTAGTGGAGGTGTTGGATAGCAGAAGTGTTATCATTCTCACTAAACCATTAAGGTGGGGAAATGAGGCGAAGTTATAGTGGATCTCCCAAACAATGGAAAATGTTGATACCCATTGTGTGAGACTGCCATCTGTTCATTTTGTGGCTAGTTTTGTAATTGACATTGGTGGCCAATTTTGTCATTGGCTAGCACTGGTTCAGAGCTACATATATGTATGTCTCTTCGTTTGTCACTGTGACGTTTGTGTGTTTGTTGTGTGTTTGCATGTGTTTTCTGTGTGTGCGTGCGTGTGTGCCATAGACATCTCCTTTCCATGCATTTGTGTAACGCATACTGATGTGTCAGTATATTTGGTTTCATTTTGTGTGTCTGTGTTTTTGGCTTTTTAGTTCATCATCTTTGCATTTGGGGAAGTGGGTATTTCAAAAGTCAATGCTTTTTTTTAATTTTTGGTTTTGTTTGAGAGATTGGGGTGCGTGGGTTGCTAGGATTTGTTTATTAAGTGACCTGAACTAATAAAAGAAGAACTAAAATTTATTTAATCGACACAAATTGGGAATAAAATCCCTAGATTGCGGTTATCAGCAGCTTAAGTAGAAAAATTAATGATGAAAGTTCAAACTACACTCCTAAACTTCGTAGATTTTTGAATTTTACACGTACAAAAGCAACTTGTTCTCCCTCTTTGAATTCCCCTTTTTTTTTTTTTTCTTAGTGGTATTTGTTCTCCTTTGCTCTCTCTCTAACGCTCTCATCTCTTTCTCAGAAAAACCTAAGTCTATTTCTTTGTAGATCGATTTCTTTTGGTTTCGTCTGCTAGAATTGGAAAATTTCAATTTCAAGGCCTCGGTAAGTGATTTTCTATATCTGTTTTAGTTTTGCAATTCTGTTTCTGGTTAGATCTATGAATTCCATGCGATTTTTCTTGCTTACGCATCTATTTGATTGATTCTTGGGCTTGTGATCTTGCTTTCTCATCTATTTGATTGATTAAAGCACAATTAGATTTTTGACTACTCTACACTCATCCATGGCTTCACATGTTTTCTATTCTCACTTCACACGTATGTTCCTCAATAAAATAAATTCAATTATCAATTATTTTTTATTACTAAAAACTCTTAAAACAAAATTAAATAAATAAGTTGCTGGTAATTTTGGGTTTTAAAAGTTAAATTAACATTATGAAAAAAAAAAAAAAAAAAAAAAACTGTTGCTTGCGTTATGTGTATTTTAGGCTCACACGCACGCCTCATCAGCACCACACGCACTGCCCATCAGCACCACACGCACGCCACATCAGCAGCACATGCACTGTCCATCAGCACCACACGCCTCATCAGCACCACACACACTGCCCATCAGCACCACACGCACTGCCCATGCAGCACCATCTTTGTATGTTGACAACTAAGGTGACATTTAGAAAAGAAAGAATCCAAGTAGCAAGAAGATTCTTTTATCATCTTGCATCATCTTGTGTTAAGTTCTTGGTAGTTCAGAAATTGGAGAAGAAAGAAATGGGAATTAAGGAAGAAAATCACAGTTACTTCGAGAGTAACCAACCTCCTAAGCAAAGAAAGAAGAAGATAAGCACAAACTTGGGTAAATTCTCTGGATACCTCTTATTGAACATCTTAGCAGCTTTGTATAAGTGCCTTCAGAAATTTTGATCTAAAAAAATTTAGTAAAGAATAAGTGCTTGTGATTGAAAAAATTTAGATACTTGTTGCATAGAGTTTTTTTGTATATTGTCCATTAGTTGTATGTAATTGAACTCAAAATCTAAAGACAAAATTGACTGTAATATGAAAATAACATGGAATAAATTAATTACTACAAACATATAAAGACAAAATTAACTGTATTTTTTTTTTAGAGAGTTTCAACCTAAAAACCCACGAAACCAAATAGTGTTGTAAACCTTATTATAAATGCTAGCGCCACAAGCCCACAATGATTGCCTTGAGATGGGTTGAGAGCCAGCCCATGTGAACACAAATTAGTGGGCTTTCTTATTTTGTAACAGACCAAGGAAGGCCCAAATCTTCAAACAAAGCCTATTCGGGAAAGCAAGGGTTTTTTTTTTTTTTTTTGGGGGGGGTAAAATTATCCACTATAAAATCAAGGAATGGAACCCTATTTTTAGCTTCTCTCTTCAGTCTTCACCTTGCTTTCATTTCCTCTGTCTCTGTGTTATAATTATTGTTTGGTAGAATAGTAGTCCGTAATTTTTTGCCCAATGATGTACACCAAAATTTTATTGAGCGGTTAGGCATGGTTTTTTCAATTCATTATCAGCTCTTTACTCAACACCACCTTTCACTACCACCACAACCACAACCACATTCTACTCTTCTTTTATCATATATATATATATATATATATACACACACAAAAATTTTATTTTCTTTGGTGGTGGTTTGTAAAGGCTTTTGATGAATGCCCATTGCCTTAAAAAAAAACAACCGTGGATGATCATTCAAAGCTATGAGATCTGAGGGCTTTTTTTTTTTTTTTTTTTTTTTTTTTTTCCATGCATTTCTTATATTTGGGTTTTTGTTTTTGTTGTGAATGATGAGAAATGCACTGGGCTCTGAGCAGTTTTTATTTATTGATGGAATTGCAGACTAGAAAGCTGTTTCTGATACTCCATATTTTTTATTTTTTATTTTTTTTTATTATATGTATTGTTGGGTCAAAATTTAGTGCTTTGAAAATACCCACATGTACCCAAGTAATTTATCTCTATCTGTATATGTCCAATGATTAAAAACTCAATTGATTTTCTTCACCAGCCTCTACTATGTTTTCTCTGTTGTCATCATCATTATTACGAGATATGGCTATAGCTATGACTATGAGATATGGGGGATTTATCTCAGTAGTACCCTTATCCTGTTTATTAGAAATCTAATGTTTGAATTCTTGAACTGCTAGATGGTGATTAGAAGTACACTATTTGACTCAATCAATTCTAAGTTATAAGTTTGTAACACCTTTATTACTCCCTTGTTCTTTAATTCCTTTTGGTTGTAAGTGGTGCTTTTGTTTACTAGTCATGTTCCAATTAGAATTTTTTTTTTCAAATGGTGAAATTATTTCATACATGCTTGCTTATTGTTGTTTCTTTTAAACTGTGGCATATTATAATAGTAAACAAAGAATTTTGACAATAAACTTTGGTCACAGTCACACACCTGTCTTAAGATTGACATTAATTTTAGGCATTTTGGTTCCTTTTCTAAAATGCCTGTGGCTCTTGCTTGGCTATGGTTATAGTAGGTAATTTCTGATTCCTTTTCAATTTCTACTATTTTGCTAGATATTTTAGTCTACCTTTTTTATTTCTCCTAGTATTCTTCAATCGATGAGGTCACTTATTTGATTTCTTTAACCCTTAATTACATTGAAAGAGCATTGAAGCCGTTTTCATCTGCCCAATGATGAATTCAAATTGCACTATGACAGTTATTTTGATTTTCATTTTGAACCCCCATCGACACATCCAGTGAGCCCACCAGCATGTGTTCTAGGCTACCAGTCGCTGTTGGCTGTTGGCTGTTGGCTGCTGGTTGTGGTTGTGGTTGTGGTGGTGGCAGTGGTGGTTGTTGTTGTTTTTGTTTTTGTTTTTGTTTTAAAATGTGGGAAGGCTCCTAATGAAAATCATAAGCTTCACCGTTCACGAATACATGATCTGAGGGCTGCAGCAGCTTCTTCCCCTATAACCAACTTTTTTCCTACTTAAAATTGATGTATTTTTGTCTTTTTAAATTTCTTATTTACTCCATTTAGCATTAAAAATATAAACTTGTGTTTCGCATTGAGGTCTTTGATGGTGATGGTTAATTGGAGTCTTAGGCATGGTCATGTTATCTTTGTTCAATGGGTTTTTATTTTGACAAGGTTCTATGTTAAGTGTATCTTTGTTCAGTGGGTTTTCTAACTCAAAAGTTTTAGTCAAGATTCTTTAATAAGTCTCCATGTGAATTTTGTCTCTGGCTCTCATATCATTATGTATTCTATAAACTTGGGAAATATTATTTGTCAGACTTTAAGTGGACCATATGATTATGCTTCTCCATTTCCTGATTCTTTCATGTACAGGTTAAATATTAAATTACATTAGGCAATGCAAGTTTAGTTTTTTAGACCATATTTACTTGATTGCAGATTTGTAGTAGCCTTGGATTTTTCATTAACAAAATGTTTGAATTATGTGTTCTTTTCATTGTATTGTTACCAAATTATCTTAATGTGTTGAGTTAAACAAGTATATATATTTTTAGAATATTGCTTGGTTAGGCACCTAGGCTAAACCTACATGAATTTTTTTCTTAGAATCTGTATCCATTGATTTGAAATGTAGTAATTGCTTATCTGATTTATTGTCTAATCCTTTCCTTCCATTTTTTTTTTTTTGGGAGGGAGGTGTTTGGCTGCGTTTAAAACGCGGCCTAAGGAACTGCCCTGGGGCCTAAGGGTAGGCCCTATGGCTGCATTTTAAACGCAGCCTAAGGGTTGGTCTTTAGGCCGCGTTTTAAACGCAGCCTAAGGGTAGGCCCTATGGCTGCGTTTTAAACGCAGCCTAAGGATTGGACCTTAGGCCGCGCTTTAAACGCAGCCTAAGGACCAAAGCTTAGGCCGCGCTTAAAACGCAGCCTAAGGACCAAAGCTTAGGCCGCGTTTAAAAACGCGGCCACATACCCTCTGGGGCCTATAGTCACGGCTTTTAGGCTATGTTTAGAAACGCGGCCAAAAAAACCGCGGCTATAGGCCAAATGGGGCTATGGCCACGTTTTTTTGACCTATAGCCGCGTTTTTGAACCGCAGCCATAGGATTTTTTTTTGTAGTGATTCACTCCGTGAACAAATTCTTGTATCTATATGAATGAGTTATTCTTTATTGTTATGATTACTTTTATTCATGCTGTACTTGAAATTAATTAACTAACTACACAGGTTGAATAATTGAGTAATTGTCGAAATCGGTAATTAAGCAGGACTAAGTGTTAAAAATAGCATTTTTCCTAACCAAATTGTCTCCTCAAAAAGTCTGTATACATCTACAATTTATCCTCAAAAAAAAAAAGTCTGTATATACGTAATAAATAAATAAAAACCTAATAGAAACTCAAATACTTTATGTAATAATTTATCTTCCTTCATAATAATGTATGTAAAAAATTTTGAGGATAATTATTACGTAATAATATAAATGTATGTAGGAAAGTTATACCTTGTATTTGTATTAATTTTCATTTATAAGTAAATCTTTGGCTTTGAAAACCATAGCGCAATGTCTGAAGCAGAAATAAAGCGGCTGCTGTAGTTAAGTGCGTTTTTGCAGTGGTGGTAGTTAACTGTTAACTTATTATATAGATGTAGAACAAAGTTATCAATGTTGAGCCTTGCTGCTGTTTGCTTTGGCCTGTTAATGCATGTTTTAGGTAAGGGGTGGCAATTCATGCTCGCATGTCGGGTTGACTTATGAGTATCCAAATATATGGGTCAATACTAACTAGGGGCGGAGGGAAGAGGGGGCAAGTGGGGGGCAAATGCCCCCCAAATGCCCCAAAAATTCTCAAGTTGTATCACTATATGTAGTACAAGGTCTTATTTGCATACAAAAGGACAATCAGTTTTTTTACATACATGTTGTACTTGTACTGTGTATTAGTTCATCATAGAAAAACCATTTCACATTTAGGGCCACTACAACTCTTTTAAAAAAAATAATGGGTCCCATTTTATAATAATATTATAATAAAATAAAAACCACTTGTACAACCTAGCTTCTCCACCACTATTTTTCTCAATAAAAAAAAATAATAAATAAATAAATAAAAATAAAAAACCTACTTTCACTCACTAGTCATTATAGCACCTCAAAAGAGTTGACAACCACAAAATTTTTCACAACTTTTTGTCACAACTATTGTATGGTAGAGTGTAATTGTTGAAAAAAAAATTGTGAGTTTATGTGTTAGTATTTGTTAATCACTCATAGTATGCCATGTCAAACTTTTGGCAAAAAAGTTGTGAAATAATTTATGGTAACACCTCTGTTATGTATAACAATTTTCTCTTTCCTCACTAGCATTTTTCAATGTCAAACCCAAGTTTTTTTTACAAACCCAAATTTTAATTGTGTATGACAATTACGTTTGCATATAGTTTATTTATTTTGTTATTAATATCAATTAATACTTTTTCGGATTAATTTTACTCTCTTCTGATCTTGCCCCCCATAACCTAAAATCCTGGCTTCGCCACTAATACTAACCTGACATGTTTATTAAACGGGTCAAAATCAAGGAAGTCAATACCGTACCGAAGGCTGTACCAGTTTAGTTAGCGGTACGATATATTTTGGATACCGGTCAATATTGGTGTACCGTTTCGAGCTTACCGCTATTTTTTTACTATTTTATACAATATATAAAATTATATTTCTAATAATTCAATATATCACTTTGGCAACTTTTTATATTTTTTGGTAGAGTTAGAACCAAGAAAGTCAATATCATACCGGATGCTGTACCAGTTTGGCCAACAGTACGATATATTTCGGATACCGGTCAATACCGGTGTACCATTTCGGGTTTACCGCAAAATAATATATATATATATATATATATATATTCATAACATTTAAAATAAATAAATTTAGTATCCTTTTAATAATTTATTTACTAGTATATTTTTTTGTAATTACTAATATACTAATTAAGCTTATAAGTTATAAGTAGTAGATAAGAAAGAAAAAAAAAATACAAAATGAAGTTATGGTGATGTCACTGACGTGTCTGGGTAGGGAAGTTGTTAATTGTCCAAGGGGAAAAAAGTTAAATAATATAAAAACTATGACTTCAAATGAAAGAATCAAGAAACAAAAAATGTTTTTTTTATCTTTTCCCTCATAGATACTGCTGCATTTTTTACATTTTTTCCTCCCCACACGTTTCCCTCTCTCTCAGTCACTGGCATTCACATCTTTCAATAAGAAAACTATGGCCGAGTCTTTTGACATCTTTCAACAAGAAAACAATAAATACACGTCTCTCTCTCTCTCAGTCACACGTTTCTCCACACGTTCCTCTCATCTTTTCACTCTTTTCTTCTCCACTTTCTTCTCCGCTTACAATTTCTTCTCCACTTTTAAATTTCAAACGATTTTAGCTCTCTCTTCTTAGCTTTTTCTTTTGAGCTTTCAGTTTTGTCTCATTTCTCTCGTTCATATTGCTGCTTGTGTCACCTTCCATCACCACTCAATATTCAGTGAGAGACCATTGGCTTTAGTGAAAAAAGAGACGGTGAGTGCATGAGGTGATTCTAACTTCATTTTGCAAAGCTATTGTGTTTTTCTTTCATTTTTCTCTTTCTTTCTGTTGGTTTTCTTAACTTACTCAGTTTTTCACCACCCTGCCCTTGAAAAAGGTCAAAATTAACCCAAAAAAAAAAAAGCTTTTCACGTTTCGGCCCGGTATCCATTTACCGGCCGAAACGGCCGGATTTCGCCGGTACGGCCGATACGAGGCCAGTACGGTCAGTTTTTTTTCCGGTACGAAACATAGGGGTATTTAGTACTAGATTGCTGGCCGGTACGATATGTACAAGTCGTACTGGCCAGTATGGTACAGTATTGACTTCCTTGGTTAGAACATTAGCAGCAGTAAAGCTAAATAACTATATAGCTATTTTAACTTCACCAAAACATAAAAATGCATGTTACAATAGTGAAGTCATAGCGAAAATTTTTAAAAATTATAATAAATTACTAAAACAAATATTAATATTTTTTTTATTCATATCTCTTCTACCTTGTCAATATCTTTTTTTAGCCCTCTTTTATTCTCCTTAACTCACTACTCTCTCTCCTTTAATAATTGATATATTAAAAGTTCATAAATATTTAAAGACTACTGAAAGTCCTACGCCCCACCCAGTCAACTACTGGAAGTCCTAACTCATTAGGATTTCTTTTTTCTTTTTTTTCTTTCTTTTTTTCACCACCACGTCTTGCTTACAGTTGTAGCCCATTAGTCTTTCATTATAAGTTTATTATTTTTTTTTGGGGTAAAATATCATTTTCGTCCCTAAACTATCCCAAAAGTTCGTTTTTCGTCCCTAAACTTTCAAAAGTTCATTTTTCGTCCCTAAACTATCACAAAAGTTTGTTTTTCGTCCCTAAACTTTCAAACGTTCTATTTTCGTCCCTAAACTTTTCCAAACGTATTGATTTTCGTCCCTCCCACATCAGCACTCTGTCAAGCCACGTCAGCACTTCGTCAGAACTTTTAAAAATTTAGGGACGAAAATAGAACTTTTGAAAGTTTAAGGACGAAAAACGAACTTTTGTGATAGTTTAGGGACGAAAATAGAACTTTTGAAAGTTTAGGGACGAAAAACGAACTTTTGTGATAGTTTAGGGACGAAAATGGTATTTTACCCTTTTTTTTTTTTTCATTCTTTTTTTCACCTCCACACATTTTGCTTTGAAGTCATGTCACTTGCTTCTTGACTAACTACTTTTCTCCTTTCAGGTGAGTGTACCAAAACTAAAAAGAGAGACAAACATGTTGAGAAATAAATGAAGAAGATGAAGGGGCTGTAGAAACAGAGGCCAACGAAACAAAGGAAAAGAAGAAGAAATGCGTAGCATAGACAAATATGAAGAAGAGGAAGAAAAACCGAGGTAAGAGTGAGGAGGTGGATCTTGAAATTTGGGGGGTTTTCTGAGTTTTTTTGTTTTGTCCAGTATCTATTTTCCGGCCGAAACCCAGTATTTATCCTGGTATTCCCGAAACGGCTCCGGTACAGCTGGTATCTAAACCGAAACGAAACAAGAGCATTTCTGTACTGGCATGGCAAATTCCGGCGTTATCAGCCGGTACGGTACGAAATTAACTTCCTAGGTCAAAATTCTTCAACCTTAACACGACTTATTTATTAAACAGGTCAATCGTATCGATCTGTTTATCAAATTTTATCAAAAAGAAAAAAAAATAGTATTAATCAAATTAATATAAATTATGAAAAAACAAAAGAATAAATATTTTTAATATAAAATTTAGAACCAACGAGTAACTACATTACAAATAATCATTCAAAACAAAAGCATATCTTAATATCAAAAATAATTAATCACAATATGTCAAAAAAAATAAACCACAAAAGCTAATAAATTTATATACCTAGGATTTGAAGGGTATTGTTTGTTCTGTTTAAACCCCTTTTTAAACTAGATTAGTTTAACCTAATGAATTGGCCAAATATTTACTTAGATTAATTATGAGATCTAGGTTAAACACATGCAGACATATTACTTAGTGCGTAAAAGTAAAGAAGACAATAATATGATGAACCAAGAAAACCAATTAAACCAACTGTTTTAAGGTAAAAACCAGGACAGGATTTAACCTAGCTATCATTAAGGTAAACAAATCCACTATAATAAAATGGAAGATTACAAAAGATTTAAATCCTAAATCTAAAGCTACCTTAAGTAAAACTTACATACTAACACAACCACGTGCAGCTTTGACTCCACAGACTCTTCTATCTTGGATTTGCTAAACAAAAATTCCCCATATGTGACTCTGAGATCCCACTCAAAGGTTTAGCAACACAAACTCTCTAGTTTGTTACTTCAAGACCACCCTTGAAGGTTTAAATCATCAGCTATGTATGATCTTGTTGCAACAATTTCAGATCTACCGATTCTAATAATATGAGAATGATTTTCGATAGTGACTTTGAAAGGAGAATGCACAGTACCTTTTTAATCTCACAAGAGCACCTCCAAAGTCATCTTAAAACATGTCTTAGAGTTTCCTTTATATACTAGGAGAATTAGATCTAAAACCCTAATCACTTAATGGGCTTAACGGGCTGTTGGGCTTTAATTAAATTCTATAGAACCTGTCTTTCGATCGGTCAAACATGTTCTCTCGATCGGTAGAACTTGGCATGTTTCGAATTCTTGAACTGTAGCTTCCTTTTTCTTGTATTCTGACTTCCAGTACTTTGAGTATTGTCTAATATATCTTATAGACTCTAAGATCTATATCTAAACAAGTTGTGTTCACAGTTTGTCAATTGTTCTAAACTTTAAGAACCTAATAGGTATATTAGTAAAATGTTATTTAATTAAACGAGTTAGACGAGTCAAACAAGTTCCATAGGTTTGATACTAATCCAACCCATTTATTAAACGGGTTAGTCATGTCAACCTAAATATAATACAAACTCATTAAGTCTCAACCTATAACCTGCTAATTTTGTGTTATGTCTTGTCGAATTCGCGGTTCGTGTTGAATTTTGCCACTCCTATGTAAGATATCCCTTGAGATTGAAAGGCTTATAAAGTGGATATTGTAGCTGAAACTTTGTCATCTTTGAATGCAGTATAAGATTCCATTATTATCTTCTTTGGCTATTTTTGTCTTTTACACCGTTGAAGAGGATCCTATATGATCCTATTCATTTATATGAATAGGATCCTCTTCAACGCTGTAAAAGACAAAATAGCCAAAAATATGCATTTATGGTTTAAATTTTATTTTCTAGATCTGCGAGTATATATGATATTTTAGGCCCGGTTGTTGATTATGCGGTAAAACGAATTAAATGAACCCAATTATTCCAACTTGAACAATTATGTTTTAATCAATAAAAGAAAATAAAGATATGGCAGTTTTTTATCACCAATAGCATAAAAAAATAATCACAATAAGACCATGATATAGTGACAAAGTGAAAAACTCAAGGAAGTGTAAATAAATTTGTTGCTCAAACAATTCAATAACCATGTTGAAATTCACTTTTTTTTTCTTTTTCTTTTTCTTTTTTATAAATAGAAATCATATCCTAACGGCCTAACCTAAACTAAATGTATATTTGTATGAAATTTACTCCGGCAGGCTTAAATTTTGGTCCTTGCCTCCCTTAATCTTAAACTCAAGGGAAGTGTATATTTTGGCTTGGCTGAATCACTCTCTCTAGGGAATGACAGTGCATGGCCTCTCAAGCCTAGCTCCTAGAAAATCTTGTAGAATAGTCTCTCATATATTGGCAGTAACTAGGGTACACAATTCTGAGCACAGCCAAGTTTCATGGATTTGATGAACATAAACCATGGTTTTGATCGAATCTCAATCAAACGGTAGTCGAACAAAGTATGACCTATCTTCTACAAATTGTCTTGAAATTGAATTGATCGTCAATGAAACATTACATTCTCAATTTAACAGCTACAAAGCCATGGAATTTTCTAACACTGACAACATAAATTCTAACTATATAAATTATGAAATCATTTAAAATTTTAAAAGATTGGTGTGTGATGCATGTCCACGATTAATAAAGAGTCTTGCTGATCACCTTCTTTTGTAGTGTTGCTTGGCAATTGACCTATTGTCATTTATTTATTTTCAATTTTCCTCCTCTTGGATCATGACGATGACATTGATGTTGGGTGCACTGCACCATGGGTCCAGCCCACATGTTTTTTCAAGAGCTCATTTAATGAGCATGTCTTTTATGTTTGTTATCTTTTCTTCATCATGTACATAAGTCAGCACGAGTTATTAGAGTTGTTGGCTTAGTGTGTTGGATACGGTGAAGACAAAAGAAAAGAAAGAAGCAAAAGCAAGAAAAGATTCGGCTATGGCAGAGAGCTGAAGAAAAGAGATTTTGGTTGAAGTAAAGTCAAAGTAAGTGGCTTGCGTTTATTGTGATTTGAAGAGAAGAGTGTGGAAGGAAGAAAAGAAGAAAAGGTGAAACAAATAAATAGGGAGGCCATTCGGCCAGTGAAGGTGTGGGAAAAAAAAGAGTGAAGTCCCAAAGTGTGAGGACTAGTGCGTGAGTAAGAGCAAGCCAAAAAGAGAAGAGAAAAATAGAGAGAGTTTGAGAAAATACACAGTGAGGGAGAGAGCAGTGAATGAGAAGAAAAAGAGAGTTTTTTTTTTTGGAGTTTGTCACGTGATTTTTCCCTTCAAAGAGAAAGGGTTTTCACGTAAATATTTGTGTTATTGTGTGGTTGTACTTCTGCTGTGCTTGCTAAAATTTATTCACTGTTATATAGAATTTTTTCTAACAATTAATTCAGTTTAATTGTAGACAAGGAGAACACGCTTCATAGTAGTATACATTTGAAGATTTGGCACTATTTAGTGGGAGAGTAGTAGGACCTTCGATGATGTTGAACATCATAATCGTATCTTTGAGAGGTATAAAGAGTGTGCAAAGTAAAAGTATTCCTTCATCCTTTTATTTTCTTTTTTTTTAACTACTTTCTAGAGCTTGAGATTCTATAATTCTCTAGCAGTAAGCCAATACACATGTCGTATTTGACCTCTTTCCTATGTTAATTAAATTTATTTTCTAATTTAAAAATATAAATAAATAAATAAACCTTTTACAACACCCCCTCCCATCCCCAACCATTAACCATACGATCCAAAGTACTTAGCCGATTCGAGGCTTCAACGACCAACAATGGTATAATTGTATAAGTACTACCAACATTCGGGTGGTCTAATTAGTAAGATACTGAGCCAACAAGTCTCAAAACTTAGATTCATGCCTCAACAACTAACCATGTATTAGTGCTCATTATATCACATCTTCATTCCAAATAGTCGTAAGTAAGTTTCTCACACAAACCACAAGTATGGGGTCTTTCACAGAAGCGGGTAAAGTGTTATTATGGTCACACCCAAATAAAGAAGCCAAATTGATCACCTCCCTCTAGCCATTTTTTGTTTACCAAAAAAAAAAAAAAAAACCCTGTGTAAGTACCTGTGCAATATATTGCAATCCTGAAGGGAAACAGAAAGGTGCAAAGGTAAATACATTCTCCAATATCAAAGTTTCTGGTTGGACTTTGATTACAGTCAATAATGAATTCTATTTAATTATGGGAAATGCTAACGAGTGCCCGTTGGACTTTGATTACAGTCAATAATGAATTCTATTTAATTATGGGAAATGCTAACGAGTGCCCTTAGGGCACTCGTTAATAATCCATTTAAAGAAAATTTTTATGGGAAATGAAAAAAAAGTAATTAATATTTTGACAGCTTTTTTCATTTCTCATAAAAGTTGTATAAAACTTTCCTAAAATTGATTATTAATGAGTGTCCTAAGGGCACTCGTTAGCATGGCCCTTTAATTATTATAGGATTCAGATTTTTTACCAATCTTAAACACCTGTTAGGCTATTAAAACTAAATCTTAACCTAGGAAGCATAGAAGCTCCAGCATGGGTTGCTTGTACGTGTCAACCACACCAGACAAGCCTCTGACATTGCTGCATGCGTGTCCCAAACGTGTACCCCGCCCAAAAATAATAATAACTTTTTTTTAGGAATTATTTTACTAACTTTTAACTTTAATTCTTTGTTTAATATAAGTATTTTTTTAAAGGTTATGTTAATAGATTTTCTTAGGTCAATTATTAATAAATCATAATAGGAAAGTTTTGACACCAGTTTCATGAAAAATATAAAAGTTGCCAACAACTTTTATTGTTTTATTATTTTTCTAATAAAATATTGTCAATGGTTCTTTATAGGTTTCTTGTACCTTAGACACGCATCTTGATATTATTGGACAATGCTTAGTCTAGGCTTTTTCTAAGAAGAAAGTTGGGTCTGGCACTTTGCTAAATGGGCTCCAAAGTAACACTCTGCTTTGGCTTTGGCTTTGACAGCGTCTTCCCTTGAAAAGTAACATTTTTTGCTAAATGTGCGCAAACATTAAGTCCAAAGTCCCAGGGAAGACGCTGTAAAGTGAGCTTATCCTTTGCTTTTGCCACAGAATGAACTTTTCTCCAATTTCTGCCACATGACTAACTTTTCTGTTGTGCAGTAAAACTTTCTACTGTAGAGTAAAACTTTCTGCAGTATAGTAAAGCTTCCTGCTATGCAGTAAAACCTTCTGTTGCGCGGTATAGCTTTCTACTACGTAGTAAAGCTTTCTGTTGTGCAGTAAAACCTTCTGCTATGCAGTAAAGCTTTTGGCACTTTTTTGCAATGTGAATGACTACTCTTCATTTTTTACTGCAAAAATATTTTTCTACTTCCTGAACATAAACAAATCTAAAACCCAAAAAAAATACCAATCAAGCAAATGTTAATTTACATGGGTTAGCATATTCTCAAATATATACATACATATATTCATAAATACACTTATTTGTATTCACATATATATATATATATATATATAATATTTTTGCAGAACATTGAGAAAAAAATGTATATGTATGTATACTTACGGTAGGATAATGATTAGCTTGTGTCAAAAGTAAAACACGTAATAACAAAGAAATCAAAAAGCTTTAGCAGAAAAGGTTTAGTTAATATAATAGCTAACACAGTAAATATAATAAAAGGTGCTGCAGTAGAATAACTAGTACAGCAAGTAAAGATACCACAGCAGGACAACTGATACAACAAACGTGATAAAAACGTGCTACAATAGAATGACTAAACACAGCAGATAAAAGTTCTAATGAGTGAAATCAAATATATTTACAATCGAAATCAAATATTGAATCTTCCCATAGAATAAGTAAACCAAGAAGGAACCCAAACCCCAACTTGAACAACCTTGTCATAGGTTTCTACTACTACTTTTAGGGGACTTTAAAGAGTGAGTTTGCTAAGAGGGAGGGAAAAGATGGTCTATTGATGTACGCCCCTATTCCTGCCGTGTTTTCTTTCTTCTTTTTACCACTTTCTTTCTTTCTTTCTCTTCGTTTTTTTTACTTTTAGTTTCTTACTACTCTCTTACTATGGGTTGTTCCCCCTTTGGTCTTTCCTTTTCTTGGGTCTCTCTCTCTCTCTCTCTAAGTGCCTCTTTAGGTGCTTATTGCTCTCTTATCATGGGTTCCCCCCTTAGGTGCTTCCCCCCTTCATCCATGGCTACCTCATCATTTTATAGTGAACTGATTCAATGGGATTTCTCCCTTTTATTCGTAAGGTTTCACCAACTATTTTTGGCTTGTTGTGGGCATTCCTTCAAGACTGCCCACCAACCCATTGGTTGCATAGCCATTACCACTACTCAAAGTACATTTTCTGCACCACTACTCATTTCGTGACAAAATTCTCTTTTGTTTGTTCTTGTTGTATACATCTACCTCTAGGTTCAAATGGATAAGGATTGGGCTACCTCACCACCTACCTCTATGGTATGCATCAGATGGTCTCAACCATCTGCTACCTCTTTTGGGTAAGATACCATCCTAACAGGGTATATTCCCAAAAGAAGTCACGACTGGAAACCAAATATAGACCCATTTTCTCCCCACCATCAAACCACGCCCTCTAAATCCCCTTGACTGTGGACCCACCTCCCTTGTATTGGCTAGGTACAGGTTGGTGGTGCTTCGGCCCCTGTGTGCTTGCTCCACTATCTTCTGTTTTTGTCTTCTTTCGTTCCCACTCCGTTTTTGCTGTAGTAAACTAGCCTTGTTCCATTCTGTTGCATGTCTTTGTCTTATTTCTTCATGTATTTCCTGCTGTGTTTGTCATTTCCTTTGGTTTGGCTTTTCTTTCCTTCACGCAATTCCTGCTGCTGAAATTTCCTGTTGTTCCTTGTTTCTTTTTATCGTGCCTTTTCATATTACTTTTTAGGCCTATCTTTTTATACAAAAGGATTTGGGCTTTTGTGGGCCAAATAATGTTGACCGGATCAAAAGAGTCTTGAGCCCAATTTGTCTTTATCTGCCGAAGCCATTCTGCTGGAGAATTGTATTCTACGGCAAAGCTGTATTTTGCTGCAGATCGCTTTCCCTTGCATTTCTTTCTTTGGACCTCTCTTGCTCTTTAGTCTTCTTGGTGGGCCTTTGGGCTTTCCTCCGTATGGGCTTTTGGGTATGGGTTTACCAAAAATGGGCATCAACAAATATTTCTAAAAATAGTTCATAAACCAATGCCCCAAGAATAGTTCAACATTTCCCTTTTTTAATTGTTAAATGATGGTCTTGTTAATATTTGATGGGTTAGACTGTTGGTTTTTTTTTTTTTTTTTGTAATTAATTATATTCTAGACATCATTTAATAGCCACAGATTCACTCTATTATCTATTAGGATAGAGTTTGGTTTCAAATATATTTAGATCCTTAGACTCCAACTATTCGTAGGAAGGGCAAGACTTAGGTACAGTACTTAAGTGTTATTCCTTAGGTTCCCCCTTTAAGATTCTGCCATGTGAATTTTTGCTCATGGGATGGAAGTGTATTTTTTTAGTTAAATAGCCACATGATTGAATCGTAAGAGCGGAACCTAAAGAATAGGACTTAAGGTATTGTACATAAGTTTTGTCCTAGTAGGAATATGACATTTTTACTTGTCACATGCAATGCATAAAACCAACTAACCAAGTAAGTCGCAAGTATTGCACATAACTTGGCATGTGTCATCTTTCTATTAGTAGTTGGAGCCCAACCTTTTCTTATTTATTATTGCTCTCAAATTAATATATGTTTAACAATCTATAATATAAATATATATATATATATATATATGAGAATAAAATATTGTTAGGATTTGAGTTTGTAATGTTGGCAAACCATGACAAAAAGTAAGTCTCATTGAGTTAGAATGGTGTACTTTCAAATCCAAGACAAAAACACTCAAGTTCAGGATGAAAAAAAAGTGAGATGCAATCTAGTTCTCTGGATTTCTGTTTGATTTCTATTCAATTGTCGAAAGTCGCAGATCAGCAAAAATCAACAAACGTAAAAAGCCCATAACTTATCTATTTGAAACCCAAATCGTGATCCATTTTTTGCAGTATTTAAAGAAAATCATAAGCTAACTCTAAAGGGGGTTTTTAGAGAAAGAAAAGTGCATCTTGTGCCTCCAATTGTAGATCTAGGGCTTTTGTATCCAAAGCTCTCTAAAATCATCTACCAGAATATTCTTTGAAGAAACTCACGATCTGGTATTGCAGAAGTTACTGCATACAAGATCAACAACTATTGATGATCTAAAACTTTGAGTGGGATCTCAAAGTCATAAACGTGGGTGTTTGTGTTAGCAAATTCAAGATTGAAGAGTTCGCAGAGTCAAAGCTGTACGTGGTTGAATGAGGAAGTTCTACAATAGGTAGTTTTAGGTTTTGGGGAGAAAATCTATTGTAAATTTCCATTCTATCATAGTGAATTTTTTTACCTTGAGGATAACTAGGTTAAATCTTCCCTAGGGTTTTTACCTTGAAACTACTGGTTTTATTGGTTTTCCTAAGTCATCATATTGTTATCTTATTTATATTTCCGCACTAAGTAATATGATTGCATGAGATTAATCTAGATTTGAATAATTAATCTAAGTATGTACTTGGCTAATTAATTAGGTTAAACAAATCTGTTTTTTAGGGGTCTAGACAGAACAAAAAAAATATTTAATAAGGACAAAGTTTAGCTACAAAATTGGTTGTAGCCTAAGACTACAACCTTACTCAATATCTTTTTATTGGAGGTGAATTTTGAAAAATCCACCATTGAATTACATCTTCTTCTTATATCCTCAATACTTGCAAAATTTCTAGAAAATTAAAGATCAATAGCTATGTCATCAATAAATTTTTTAAACTACAAGTTTTTGTAGTTTAAAATTATGTATAAAATATAAGCTTATATAGATTATATAGTAAATAATCTCCATATTGCCATGTCATACTCGTCCCCATCTCTATGTCAATGTCTATGGCTGTGCTTCCTAGTTCTTAACTTATATATTTTAGAAATCTATGGTTTAAAAAATATGCAAGCTAATACCATGTATAATTTCAACCTCTTTTTTTTTTTTTTTTTTAAATGTATAATTTGAATTGTGTAATTGTGATTTTTTTTTAATTGTACCCGTACATATGCATGGGGTTACATACTAGTATATATCTAAAAGCAAAAACATAGTATTTATTATTTATATGCTTATGTTGAGCCATATCATCAATGGTCACATCATCCACCCACTTCTAACATTCTCTCTTCTTTTTTAACTCTTTTTTTTTTCTTGTTAATTTCCCAACTTAATGTTATACTTTCTCCAACTTTTTCCTTCCTTTTTACTTTTTTATCTTCCCACTATTATCTATCTTAATATTACTTTTTCTCTATCCCTTTATCTTCCTTTATTTTTGGCTTTTCTTATTCCCCTCATCTTACTATAAATTTACAATTCTCTATTTCATTTTATACATAGTTTTCCCACACACATAAGGTTATTTCTCTTTTTTCAAATTTTTTTTTCATTTTTTGGTGGATTTTTATTTTTTATTTTTCTTGCATCTCTACTTTAAGTTGATGAGTTTTTGTATTATTTGGAACTCTACTTTGGGTTGATGTGATTAAGATGTGTTTTAAAGTTGTCTTTTTTCTTCTCTTTAATTTCATAGATGTTATCCTATTGCATTATATATAAAGATAGTATATAAGAATATAATGTTATTTTATTACATAACATATCATGACTTGGATAATATGGTGTTTATTACAATATTTTTTATTTTTTATTTTTTTTCTCATATTATTTTCTATAAATTTCTTACTATTCTCCCACATTCTCTCTTGAAAAGTGGTTTCTCTCTCTCTCTCTCTCTTCATTTTTTTATTATTTCTCGCAACCCTACTTTATATTGATGAATCATTGTAATTTTTAAAACTCTGTTTTGGATTCATACATTTTGGTGTTGTATTTTTTAGTTTCCCGTTACAAGTCGTATATCTATCTCCATTATAGTTTTGGTTTGATTTTTCTTTGAATTGATACTTGATTATTTTGGAAGTAATAATTTGAATTTATATCAAAACATAATCATGGCTATGTTAATAACAGATTGGCATTCAATCAATTTCAGTCCACTTCATCAATTCAATTCGGTTTTGTCTACTTCAGTCCACTGTGGTCAAATTCAGTCCACTTCAGTTCAATTAGGTCCATTCAGTCTACTTCAGTCAATTCAATCTAATTCGGTCTATTCAGCCTTGTTCGTTCCATTCAGTCCAATTCGGTCCATTTGGTCTAATTTGGTCAATTCGATCCATTCTATCCTATTCTGTGATTCCTTCTAATTCATTCCACTTTGGCCCATTCAATCCACTTCAATCTATTCAGTCTAATTTGGTCCATACGGTCCACTTTGAACTATTTGGTTCACTTTGGTTATTCGGTCCAGTTAGGTCTAATCGATCCAATTGGTCCATACGATACACTTAGGTCTATTCGATTCAATTTGGACTATTCGGTCCACTTTGGTCCATTCGATCCATTTGGTCCATTTTATATCACTTCAGTCCAATTTGGCATACCTACTTAAGCGTGGCAAAATACAAGTTTGGGTTAAGAGTGCTATTAATTATTTAAGTAATATCAATTGTCATTATATGATAAGTTTTGGTTATCATAATAACTTCCTTAAGAGAATGAAGATTTAAATAATAACTTTGAAACTTAAAAATTTTAATTATACCAAAAGAAATTAGGAAAATATAATGTATAATAACAATAGTTTGAAGAATATGGATCATTTCATAAAAGAATTATATCAATCAAATACATCAAAAATGATAAAATTATATATTTGTAAGAATAGAGTTAGGGAAATTACTTTTTGAAATTGTTTAATTTTTAAGGGGAACAAATTATCTACAATAAAATTTAGAGAAGATATTATACATATTCAATATACGTTTGTTATAAGTTTTGATTATCATAATAATCTATTTTAAGAGAATCTCTTTTAAGAGAATGAAGAATTTAAATAATTTATTTAAATAAAAATTATACATACATAAAAACATACATATATATATATATATATAGTTTCTTGAATGTATAATCAACCTCATGCAATTATTTTAAAAGTAATTATGTTAAAATAAATGAGCAACTTCCCTAAAAATTAGATTTGTATATTCATAGCTTTAATGTTTAGAAAGACTTTCACTTAAATTTAGTCAGACTAATGTGGACTGAAATGCTACATTAATGTAACTCAACAAAAAATGCTATACTTGAGATTTTAAATATTATGAGTTTGAGATCTATATATTTTCAAAAAATATATTCAAATTTAGAATAGGTACTCTCAACCCAAACCTAAACATATTTTTTCCCTATATGCAAGTACACAAAAATAGACCAAAGTTGAACAAAATAAATCAAAGTGGACACAAATAGACAAAATAGAACAAAGTGGCCCGAATGGGAATAAGGAGGACCAAAGTGGACCAATGTGGACCGAATAGGACCGACGAGGACTGAATAAGAACATATAGGACCGATGTGGGCCAAATAGGACTAATGTCGACTAAATAGGACCGAAATGGACAAAATGAACCTAAGTGTACCAAATAGGATTAAAGTGGACCGAATAAGACTTGAATATTTATGATTTTTATTGCATTTTTAGGACTTATATTTCTAATGTCTATTTTTTTTGTATTTTTTTAACTCAAAACTAAAGAACATAGGCAAAATATAATAAAATCTCATATTTTTTAGCCCAAAAATTAAGAAAAATGAATTTTTGAGCTAAACTTGAAAAAGCAACCTAGAAAAAGAATCAATTTAAGGCTTTATTAGTCCAAAATAGACTGAAAGGGACCAAAATTGACTGAGTGGACGAAATTGGACTGAATTGGACCAAAGTGGACCGAAGTAAACCTAATTGGACCAAATAGTAATTCTTTAATTTTTAGGGAGAACAAATTATACATTATATTACAATTACAAAATAATTAAGATTTGAAACTATTAATAATAATAATAAATAAGATTTGGAACTATTTAGAGGGGAGTAGTAGGTCCTTACTCCTCACTGCTTTGATGAGTCTGAGCAAGTAAATCAAATAAAAAAGAAAATAATTTTGAAGCCCTTATCAACAAATCATTATGTATTTTGTATTTGATCTATTTTCTCTTTTAAACAAATTGCAAACACCCACTTTTACGGAAAAATATACCTTGCACTAGTAATACATTCCTCTCTCTCATAATTGGTGGGTCCCACTTTTTAGTGGGACCCACCAAATGTGAGAGAGGAGAATCACATACCCAATGCAGAGTATAACTTCTCCACTTTTACAACACCTCCCCTGTCCAACAATTAAACGTACCATACTGAGAACTCAGCCTGTTGACACTTGAGAGACCATCGATGATATAGCTTTTCTGCAGTATTGCAAAAATTACAAACTAGATTGCTGGTTGGACTTTGAGTAGAATATTGAATAATGGATCCTTCTCTATGCCCTTAATTTACTTCATAACTTCATATTTCAGTTTAATTTATCCTAGTTTATCCAGGCAAGGGTACACAAAAGATAGATATTTCTATCTCAATCGACACTAGCCGACTCTGTTAAGAGAATGTATCTCAAGAAATCTGTTCAAGGGTCTCAGAATGCGCTTAGAGTAGACTTGGCATGACTCAATATGAGAAGGGAAAAACTTGCTTATAATTTCTTAAGTTAACAATAAAAATACAACGAAATCAAAATTGTGCCTCTGATTCCAATTCCAAGGCTTCAATTCACTTCAATTCCAAGAATATTATGTATACCTGAACATCGCCTAAATAACGATAGCATGTAAACAAGAATCAGAAGTCAGCTTCATCTTCCCCTCTTCCTGCCTTTTCCTAATTGTCCAGATTTTATACCATGTTCTTGTTCTTGAAGGAAAGCTAATGCCTTCCCATACTTCTCTGCTCTTTCTTTTTCCCGTAATGCTCTTTCTTTTTCCTTAACCTCGAGTAAGAAAAATGTGTCTTTCCGCAATTCACGAGCTGCCCCCTTAGCTTCACGTTTTACTTGTTTCTGCAACTTTCTCTTCTCAGCCCGTTCACGATCTGGATCATAATCTCTACCCTTAACAAAGCTGCAAAACAACATGACAAATTCTCAGTTCCAACCAATTATTCTTAGTAACATTATCTATCGCAACAAAGTTTTAACATGTGGTTAAGAGCAGGGGAAAGAAAATTACTTCTCCTCAAATTTCGGATTCAGCATTTTGATAGGCACTGGCTTTTGCTTCCGCATTAGAAGTGGTCGCCGCAGCTTGTGATGTTCATCTACTTTTGTCTTAATGAGTTGAGCAACATTTTTAAATTTATCTTGCAACACATGTGGTAAATTTTCCTGTTGTGCCACTTCAAGTAACAACATTGAAATTGGCAAGAACATTTCAGGAAAGGAAGAAAATCCCTCATAAATGGTAACATATCCTTGTAGGGTTTCAATCATAGTTAACAACACACTAGCCCTGCAAATTGGAAGGTCAATTTAATCAAATATCAACAACTTTCAGAAGTGGAATTTTTCTTTTCTTTTCTTTTTTGAAGAATAAGTAATTTTCATTAACAACATACAACAAAATCTTCTAGAGGACCAAAACAGAGGTACCAACACCTAAACAACACAACAACCGCGACAGGCCGCCCAAGCCAAAAGACAGCGCAGAAAAACAAACGACAGCATCTTATAGACTCGTTGTTACAAGCTCTAAAAATAAAACCCCCCTAACAAGTCTTTTTACAAATCACAGCAGGATTCTGACCCCATTTACAGCACAGCACTTGATTTGGAATTGAGTCTCTGCAACACATACCACTTTCTATTCTTCCTTTGACATCTCTTTTGATGACTGAGAAGTGGAAATTCTTAGAATATTATGAAATCTAATATATTTGAAGAAACCTGTATAAGCCCCAACATTATGGTAAAGATTTTTAACCAACATACTTCTAGGAGTAAAATACATGTCCATACAAACCATTTAAAGAAACCAGTCTTTACGTTGTTGTTTCAGTCTAAATGGAGAAATTCTGAGGTTCAGTCTTAAACAATCTCTAGTAGAAATAAAGAAGTGCATATGTCTTGACAAGGCCACTATACCACTCTTAAGGGATATCACAATGTATAATCCAGTTCCAATACCACAACACATTATAGCATATTCAAGAATAAAGTACTGAGCCAAACCCCATCAACTACCAACCTGAAATTGTCAGAGCTGAAAAAAGGAGAGTCCTCAGGCATGTCCATTATCATGATGAAATTCAGAGGACTAATCTCATCTACACAATTACGTATACAAAGCAAGGGCCTGAGTGCTTTTAATTCAGTAAGATGATTAAACTGCAACAAAATAAACAGAGAATAGTCATTTCTTCATGCAACTTTAATATAGCGTCCATCAAGTATAGTCTGAAGCATATGCAAGTTGATGAAGAAAACCATTATGCATCTTTTAACATTAAAACTGTCACAGAAATCAAAAATAATGCTTCAGGAGTCATACCTGAGAATCCTGACATGAAATTGGCTTCTTGTTTGTAGCTGCCATCAGCAAAGTCTGGAGAAACATTATTGCTTCAGGACAGAACTTCTGAGATTGTCTAGTGACCTGCAACATAAATTAATCAAATGAATAACCTGAAATTGCAACTCTTGCAGGAAAATGGGATGACATAAAATTCAATCATGCAGCAGACATTATATTAACAATTAAACTCATTAGATCACTCTAAACTGCATTAATGACACATTAGGAAAACTAAAAGGCAAAATCAAGGAGTACAGTATACTGAAAGGGAGGTATGCATGATGAACAAAACAGTTGAACAAGCATAGAATTCAAATGAAATGTATTAATTACACCATTGACTGTGGAATATTGAAAAGAACTTCAGTGATTTCCATCACTATCCACAATGTTGCACGATGCTTCAACCCAGACTGAATCAGAGGGTTGAACAGCAACTGGCCATAACCTGGTCAGGTCATACTTCAACCTTTTTAGTTAAAAATCAAACTAAATAATGTATGCTCACCATCCATCCACCATTTGGTCATGGCCAGTGGGTCATGCTTTAACAAGTATTAAAAGCTGGATTGGACCCAAATTTATGAACTGTAGCTAATCATATAAAAGGACTTGTTACTTTTCATTGAACATTAGGCCAACAGAAATTTTCATGACCAATATTTAAAGCTTCTTATGTTAACTCTAATCATTATTTCCAAAAAAAAAATAATTGTCCATAAACACGTTTTAAGTTGTGCGCATATTTTTGTATAAAGTGTTTTATATTATATTAATGACCTATGACCCCTAACAGGTACTTTCCAGGTCAATGTATTGTCAGGGTTTTAAAACATTGGAGTTGAGGATAACAAACGTATGATGGTAAAAATAATGCTCGTGTGGCACAAGCCAAGACTCTTCAACAAACCTTGTTATTAAAAATTTCATAAGTAAAATGCACTAATTATTGAAAAAGAGGAAATAGCAAATATGTTTATACATACAGAGAGAAGCATAGAGCATAAGAAAGATCCAATAGCACTATCCCGACCCGACACAATGGGACAACGCATCAGATATTCACACATGAGCAATATTGCTGGAGTCATGACCACATGACGGAAGTCGGAGCATGGGAATATCATGGACCACAGCCTCAAGAGAAACAACGTTTTTGAAGAAGGCCAACTGCTAATTTCTGCAGGAACAAAAATAATCGAATCATGTTGGGGAAAATAAAATAAAATAAAACAGCAGTGAACGAGTATTTGTCAGGTCTAACCTGGGTCTTTGATGATCTCACAAAGTTGTGTTCGAGTCCGTAATATCCTCTGACGAGCACATATTGCAGCAAAGTACGGAATCTCCACACTCATCTCCATCAATGGCTTCACTAGTAAATTAAGTAGCTCGAAATTCAAAGGATTTTTATTTGCTAAGATGGCAAAATACTGAAGCAATACACCATAAAATACCTATAAAGGAGCAGCAATATTGATAAGTATCTAAATTGACTCACCAACATCTCAACTTGTGTTGTTTGAATAAAATTTTTAACAAAATGTTGTACCATTATTAGATTTCATATAAAATGAATGCTCAAAGGATAATTTAGTTTGTTATGAATTATTAACTATAGTTACGAAGACAAAAGGCAAAAAGCATCATAAAAAGAATGCACAATGATATTAGTCACCTTATAAAATCCACTCATAATTATATGATAACATTAAAAGCTGAGCCAGGCTTTCTGGAATTTAACTCAAGTTTCCAAGAGATGGGAAACCTTGGTTTACAAAGTAAATATATAGTAGTCGTAAAAGCAACCAAAAGTTTCTTACTTGCATTTTCTTTCTATTTTCCGCCGCAAGCTTGATTGCATTGCTTGCTCGAATTCGACTGATTATCAAAATAACCTCAGTATTAGAACGATTGTCCAACAATGCACATAACTCCTCCAAACTCTTTGGAGCTTCAATTAAGTAGGGAACGTCCGGTCGAGTAGAAACAGTTTTACCATCAGCTTTCGTTTTTTTGGCATGTAAAGAATCTCCATCTTTGTTAATAATTTCAACAGAATCACTTTTCTTTGCCTTTTTCTGGTCTCTTGATCCCATTTCTTTCTCATTAGCATCATCTTCTTCTTTTTCTTCTTCACCCTCTTCTTCATCATCTTCCAAATCTGTGCCAATATGATCATCATCACTTTGTTCCCAGTCCTTCAATGAAAGTTTATTTTCACCTTCATCATCATCTTCATCGGATCCTTCTTCATCACTATCATCTTCAGCAGTCTCTGAGTCACCAGAAGAATCACCAGCTTCACTATCAGAATTATTCTCGTTCCTTCTTTCAAGAATCTCATCCACCCAACCCTTTTTAGTCCTAGGCTCTTCTTCAAGTGAGAAGGAATCAACAAGAGCATCCCCCGATATGGATCTCAGCCCCTTGGTAGATGCTTTGTCAGAATCATCATTGTCTTCATCACTGGCATCTTCAGGAGCAAGCATTCTCTTTTGTCGCTCTTCCTGAAATTTAGTACATAATACAAATATTTCAACTTAAAATTGAAGATATATAACTCAATAGAACAGGATTCACATTCTCAAAGCTCAGTGACAAGTGTGCCAATCCATGCATATTGCATAGTGTACATTCAACATCTTACTACCATTGACTTGGAAGAATTACAATTTACAAATAATTTGTATTAGAAATTAGTATTATACAGGATTAAACTCAATATTGGCCAAGCGAAGCAATATTCAAGAACCCTAATAAGATATTCGGAAACTACATGCTAAAGTCACTACCAACAGTAAACAACTGCAAAACCGGTCATGTTAACAAGAACTACGAGTTTGTTTGGGATGTGATGAAAAGTTCAGCTTATCTTGAGCTTTTAGCTTCTTTTGGTACTATTTCATGGGTCCCATTATATTTTTTGGTACTATTCATGAATCTTATTGTACTATTCAGCTAGTTTTTAACCTTTTTTTTTTCCTACACTTTCAGCAAAAAAATTTCAGATTCAGCTAAATAAGTTGTTCTAAAACAAACTCCACATATCATATTAGCGAGCATGCACATGCACCCATACATGCACATGCACATGCACACACACAATTATCATTGAGTATAAGTCACTCATACCTCCAAATGCTCTAGTCGTTCTCTCTCCTCCTGAGCAATCTCCTCAGGAGTCTTAGTCCTATCTGAGGGGCGAGCTCGCATCTCCAGTGCCATCTCTTTCACAAGTTTATCATAAGAATCAGGTTGATCCTGCCAAATACAAAAATTTAATGCTTGAAACTGTCAAGTAGCCAAACACTACATCATTACATTGTATATGAAAATGATAACCTAAGGAAAGACACAAACAACCCTCCTGGAGATGGTTTAAGAATCAGAAAACATTGTACGCCAAGGTGAAGATTTGGTGGGGCAGCAAGGGGGAAGAATAAGAAATGAGACCTCCAACAACAGAGGCCAAATTAGAAACCCCAAACGCCATATTTCTTGAATAAAAGTTGTTAGGATCTAACTTATCCACCAAAAAAAATAATAAAAATAAATAAATAAATATTAGTTGTCAAGTTCTAGAATTTTACCTGATTAAAATTTTCTATTTTTTGAGTTGTAGATGAGTTATCATTCTTCCTTTCATTTGGAATGCTTTTGTTCACAAGAGCCTTCAAAGCATTCATCTTGCCTGGTTCAGTTAAAGATAATAAGGCCTCAGACTGCACCAAGGATGTGAAGTTTTTGTCCAAGTCTTCCATCAAACGTTCATTTTCTTCCTTCTCTTTTGCTTTTTGTGCCTTGAAGAATTAGTGGAAAACGTAAATTGAAGAAAGAGATTGGAAATAAATGCGACTTCATTCAAAAAGCAGTTTCAATAACACCAAAAAAAAAAAAAAAATCACCTTAAAAAATTTGCTCTTTGAGATAATTTCCTCCATCACTTCTTTCTTAGTTTTGTGTCTCTGCAGTAAAAATACAATTCTTTGAATCAGTTCAACACATCATCTAACAACAGCCAAACACAAATGGACACGCACACACCCCCAAGCACATGCGTGCTTGCACTCACACACACACACACACACACGGCTTCATTAATAGATAATACTGAGAATTTGGGGAATCCTCCTTAACAGACAAAATATTCCTATTATGTCAATGCCAATTGAATCAATGTTATTAGCTGTGAATATGCAAGCCACTTCCAAGAAAACACATCACTTTCTTACACTTAAAGAAAATACATTCAACAAATGACATAATCCATTCCAGGAATGTGATTTTGGGTCAGAAAACTCTAATCTTCAGATCAGGAAACATGTATAAACTAAATAAATGGAGTTGCCAATCTAAGTAATCAAATAACAGGACAAAGATCACCCAGCATCAAGACAAATTATGTCTTAAAGGAACAAACACATAAAGGACAGAAAAAACAATCATGATTGCATAAAGCTGCAAAACAGCTCACTGCCACAAGATGGAATAAGGAAAAATAAATAAACTCCCAAAAAAGATAGTAAAAAAAGAGCAATTAGAAGATATAAGACTGAAACATCAAACAAAAGAATCCAAAATAAGATAGTATCCTCACGTTAACAACCTAAATGGTCACACTAATTAGGGATTCTAGTTACAAATAATAATTTAACATGTGAATATTAAAATTAAGATAGCAAAACAGGCCTCACATTTTCTTCTCCTTCAATCAGACCACTATCCATTGGATCCTGTGTCTTAGGACCTTGAAGTTGCTTTAAAATGGCTGACTCTTCTGCACAGTCAAAAGTATTGTTGATGTCATTGACATAATCCCAAAGAATGAAGAATCAAACACCAAGCAATTGCAACTTTCCAATAAACCTATCACGAAAATAAACTACAAAAACATATTGTACAATTCTGAAATCCAAGCAAGTTTACTAAACGTCTAACTGAACAACAACCTATGAAAGTTGCTCAAATGTTCATACCGAAATGTAGTACCTTGGGGGCACTAATTCAAAATAAAAATAAAGAAAGGGTATAAATTAGTGACATAAAAACTAAGATAGGGCCAATTTTAAATAGTTCAAGATCATTTCAATACACCTTTTCTTCTATTCGGGATTTTTTTTTTTTTTTTTTTTTCTTTTGAAATGTTATATGTTGAAGATCCAAAGCTTTTGGCAAGTAAAGGTTCATCAACAATGTTCCTGGGGTTGGAGGAAAATCCTGAAGATTAGAGGGTTAGTGATATTAAGAATTAAATTCCAGGTCAGTGATGGTTCTAGCATATATTTATGGCATGACAATTGGCACCCGGATGGCCCTCTGCTTTTAAAGCATGGACATAGTGTAGTGTATGATGTTGCTAGTTCTACTACTTGCTATGCTGTCAACTGTCATTAGTAACCAAACCTGTGCATGGAGACCAGCTAGATCTAAAAATATTGTAGGTATATAGAGAAAGTTGCCTGAGGTAATTCTTGGTGAGTCTGATCAGGTGGTATGGATATGGATGCATGCAAATCAGATATAAGGCTCCTGTGGTGGTGGAAATTGATTTGGTTTTCACTTTCCACAACCAATCCCTAGGTATGCATTCATCTGTTGGCTTGCAGGGAAGGAAAGAACGCTAACAAGAGATAGATTAGCTAAGTGGGGTGTTGGTAGTGATGTGCTGTGTCTACGATGCAGAGCTAGTACAGAGAGTCAAGCCCGCTTGTTCTTTAATTTCCCTGCAGCTAAAAGACTTTGGAGAGTGATAATTGATTTAAGACAACCCAGAAACTGACTGGGGGAGAATTGTTGAATGGGCTGGAAACAATTGGAAAGGGAGAAGTCTAAAGGTTATAACTTGTAAGCTTGGATTTGGTGCAACTTTATACCAGTTTTGGAAGCTTTGAAATGCTTTTCTACATAAGATACAAGATGCATTGACTCTGAGGATCGAATAATTGCTGCCATCAGAAAGCAAGAGCTAGAATTGAGTTCGAAAATTCATTTCCCTATACTGGTGAAAACAAAGACATTTGTTGTAGATGGGGTTCCAATGTTTGTTTACTGTCATGTAGGCCTAATGCTGGCTAATCTGCTTAGACATATTGGGCTGTTTAGGCATGGAATTGTTGTAGTTTTTGTCATATTGTGTCTGCTGTTTTGTCAGCTTGCCCTGTACTGTGTTGCTTTCCTTAGCGCGTTTCAATGAAATTCACTAGATTATCAAAAAAAAAAGTCATATTTAAAACCAATTTAGTATTATCCAAGAGCAGTTTGTAAAATGTGAATATCCAAGGGTGGATCTCTCATCCATGGAAACAAAGAAATATAATGTGATCAATCACAGCACCTACGCATCAGAAACTACACATCATAGATTACCCTATCAGACTTGTTCCTTTTCTACATGTGTAAGCAGCTATACAACAAATAGCCCAGTTACTAGTTTTGCAAAATCAACACAACATAATCAGCAAAGTTTTCATAATCAAATACTAAAATTCACATACCCTCAGTAGCTTGACCATCATAATCTTCATCAAAAGGAAGCATCTCATCCTCAAAATCATCCCTTTCACGACCAAGACCTCCAAATCCAAAACCGTCTTCTTCTTCATCTTCTTCTTCCTCTAAATTAAACTTGTTCTTTTTCCCCAATTTCAACTACAAAAACCAAACCAAACCAAACCAAGCCAAAAAATTTGAAAACTTTACAAACAAGTCTCAATTTCTATCATCGAAATAAGAACCCTAACCTGGCGGTGTCGCTGAGAGCGGAGAAGGGCTTTATCGAATTCGGGAAGCGCTTCGCCTTGTTCGCCGATTCGGTTGTCCAAGAAAACCGAAGACTTCGTGCTTTGCTCGTACTCTTTGAGCAGAGTCTGCTTCCTCTTCTGGATGCCGAGAGAGCGAGCGAGACCAATGCGGCGCTCTTCGCCTTTTCGCTTCTTTCCGAGGATATCGAATTTCCTTCGAGACCAAATGTTCTCGAACGGGTTCGGTTTTGGAGGCTCCGATACTTTCATGGGTTTGGCCTTTGGTCCTGAAGACTTCGTCTTCTTCTTCCTGTTGTTCTTCTGGTTGTCCATTTTAGCTGTGGGTTTCGAAAGCTTAACCATTGAAGAGAGAGAGAAAACACAGAATCACAGGGTTTAGGGTTTTAACGGAAGGAAAACCGAAAACGCACCGTTTCCCGGATTTTATTATATATTCACAAATTAGAATTTTTAATAGTCTTTCTTTTTCCTCCTAAAAATACATTTTTTTTTTTAAATTTTTAAACCTAATCTTTTATGGAACCTTAAAAAGGTGACAAAATTATAGTATTTCATTAAAAAAAAATTACAAATTTATTATTTTTGTGAAAATAATACATGACTATTCATTCTCATATTTAAAATAAAATACCTAATTTTGTATGAGTAATAAAATATTGTCTAAAAGTAATAAGTTTTGTTAACCTAATTTCAATTATGAACTTTTTTAGACCATGTATCAATGCTTAGTTATTTGTTTTCATTATTTTCTTGAGTACTTAAGTATTTTTTTTTTCCTTCATTTATTTTTTTTTTCTAATAATTAATTTTTTTTTATCTTTTTAATAAGAAAGAGTGCAAAGTTATATGATGAGATGTCAATTGTAAAGAAATTTGAGTTGTTTGAGAAAGTGGTCGGAATGATATTTTCCAAAATTGATTGTTGATTGGTGTATTGTTTTGTTATTTGTGAGTGATAAATGAAATTATTTTTTAAAGTAAAAATTCAAACATATAAAAGTTTAACCAAAAAAAATATCTCATAATACATTAATAAAGCTAAAAATATATTACAAATACAATATAAATGCTCAATTTAAATTCAGTTTTTTATATATAATTTATTGATTTTTCAATTCCTTGATAACATATGACATTCAATTTTATATGAATTAAATTAGTATTTAGACAAAATTTATTATGTTAAAGCATCAAAAAAAGAAATTGAATGAATTTTTTTCTATTATATAATTATGTTTAGCTTTCTTACAAAATATCAGCTCACCATTTCAAGTAAAAGAGAAAAAGCATATGTAACTAAATACAAGCATGTATGTGTGTGTCTATATATACTGTTAGGTTTAGATCAGTAATTAACAAGTTTTAAGGACGAGTTGTTAATTAGATCTATTAAGAAAGTCTTAGGTTAATCAAAGAAGCATCAATATCATGCACAGCGGAATATATATATGACACAAGATATGATGACCCAGGAAAGCTTATAAAACAACTTGTTCTAAAGGAAAAACCTTGGGGACTTGACCTAATCAATCCCGAAGTAACACTTTCATTCTAAGCTAGAGACTTACAATCAAGAATAAAAATCCATAATAAATCTAACTTCAGTTACTGAACTGAGCTCTGAATCCCACAGACTTCCTTTACAGTGAACTGCTTCAGCGTGAACCTCCAATCCACTCACTTCAAAATCCCATTGAAGATTTAGATCTCCAATACAATTGATAGCCAAAGGTTTGTAACTTGAATCCACTGGTTCAATGAGCATGTGAGTGATCACCGGTAATGACTTTGAAAGAGTAGTAGGCACAAACCTCTAGATTTCAAACTAAGTTATTACAAAGTCCTTGAAAACATGCATTAGGGTTTCCCTTAAGTACTGATTGTAGTTGGACTGAAACCCTAATCATTTGTTGGACTTAAAAGGGTGAAACATAGATCTACAAAATCAACTTTTGAACTGGCAAATTTTAGTTTCAATCTGTTAAAATTTGTTCATTGAATATGCTGCTTCACTATTCTTGTACACCAACTGGCAACAACTTGAGCATTGTCTAATCATATCTATAGGCACTATGATCTATATCTAAACAAGTTTATGTTCACCTATTTGCCAACAAACCCTGTGCAAAAGTATAACTTAATATATATTAGTCACAAGAGTTTGTTTTGGAGATTGACTCATTGATTCTCATAAATGCTTTGAAAGAGATCTCTCCCTCACCTTCTTCAATTGTTGTTGTGGTGTATGGTTCCTTGTCTGATTCTCATAATTTTCGTCAAGTGGAATTCTCCTATGTTTGTCGGCAAGCCAATAGACCGACACACCTCTTAGCTAAATATGCTCCAGGCATTGATGACTTCTCTATTTGGTTAGAAGAGAATCCTTATTTTCTTGAACAAGCTCTTCTAAATGATGTACTGTTATTTCCCTCAGTTTAGTAAAGTTTTGGAAGTATTTCAGATAAAAAAAAAAAATATATATATATATATATATATATTAGTCACAAGTTGATACCAACTTCTTCAACTGTACCAAAAGAACACTCAATAATTAAAGTGTTCAACCATTTCCAGGACTGCATTGCACAACATATGTGACAACAACGCTATATAGATAACCCATCATATAAGATTCTGCAAATAACTATTTTTGACTCCTTTGAGTCATGGTTCTCAGAACCGAACCGGATCGGGAGGTTGGACCGTGAAAACCGAGAACCGGGATAAAAATCGGTTTTTTAAGCCTAAAGAACCGGATTTTTTATTAATTCCGTGAACCTCTAAAACCGGGGTTGGACCGCACGAACCGGTGAGAACCGTGCGGTCCAACCCCTTAGCAATTTTTTTTTATTTAATTTTATAAAAACAACTTAACACAATTTTATTCTAAATTATCCATCTCTTACAAGGAATAAAAAAAATTATAATTAAAATCCTTCAAAGATATTCAACTTTACTTCAAAAATTAATCACAAATTTTAATGTTTTCATGGTTATTATTTTATTTTGTTAACTTTCTTATTTAATTATTAAATATATGCTTGAAAATCATTAAATTTCCCTTACATATATAAATATATTAGTCAATTTTGCTAGTTTTATAAATTTAATATCTACATTTAGGCTTTAATTAATTATTAAATTAATTATGACGTTATCACGGTTTGACCCCGGTTCAACCTCGGTTCGACCTCAAAAACCTTGAACCTCTCCCTTTTACGGTTCAATGAACAGTCCGAGTCTGAAAACCTTGCTTTGAGAAAGTTTGCTTGACTTCCTATTTACTAAAGGATGGAAAAAAGTTATACATAATTGCTAGTAATTTATATGTAGCCATTATATAGTGCATATAGTTAGGTATAAATATAATAAATTAGGGGTTGATCAACAAAAATCAACATGTTGCCCCACGCCCTGTGATGCTTATTGCAGATCGAGACCCTTGAGTGTACCAGTAAGTCAGTAACCACCACCCTGGGCTCCAAAAGTCTCTGAAGGTGAAAGCGAAAACTGAGTGCATAGATTTCAGGCCCAAATAAATGTGTCAGTAGCTGGGAACTCTAGCTTTGAAAACTGCTTCTTTATTAAACACACAAGGGCCCGAAACTCTTGACAAACACCTATAGCGACAAATGGTAATAAATCATCTACAGTATAGTACTGTACATAGTAATCTGCAATAGGACCGACCAACTAAACTGTATATTTAACCCATAATGAACAAATCAATGGTGATAGGTGAAGAGGATTGGAGTTCCATTAACATAACTACTCCACATTGATCTTAGATTTATGGAAGTTCAACATCAACCATAGATGCACTTCTCTTGCAGACAGAATTTTACTTACAAATTGGTTTGCTTTTTTGGTAAAACCATGTGAAAAACATGGCATTGCTACATAAAGTTGCAACCACTGCATTGCATGATGAGGGTGAGAATTGTGACAACCGACAGTTCCAGGTGGGTCTAAGTGCTCCCCCACCTTTTCCTAGTTTAGTTTCCTTATATGCCACAAAGGAATGCCAGAACACATAAATTTTAAATCTTTTTCAAAACTGTTGTGATAAATTTTGATTGCAGTAACGTCATTTGTATATGCTCAATCTCTAACACCTATTTTGTTTGCATCAATCACAGCATACCAACTTAATAATTGTAAAGGGTTTATGAAAAAAAAAAATTGTATTCTTAACTTCATAGCACCAAGAATTAAGTTCTCCCACCATGTGCACTCTTGGTAGCACTGTAGCAACCGGAAGAGACCCTAAAGGGATCAATGGACCCCATTGTCTCTCCCTTAACCATAATAGCCAATGGCCCAAATAATGACACTACACACTCTTTCATCTTTTTCTTCTTAATTGTGTTCTTTTTCTTCTTTTGTTTTTTTTGGGTTAATATAGCACAAGCTTTTCCATACACACCCAATCTCTTTTTCATAACTCAGCATGATTTATTATTTACAGACAATACAGAAAACAATCATACTTTCTCATGTGGTTAACTTACTCTCATGATCACAAGGCTTCGGATAATTAATTAATATTTACTTATGCAGCCAAACTAAGCCAAGAGCCAAAAATCTTTCTGACGCTTTGTAGTGATCAAATACCCTCCAAGCTTCTTGCTTTTCCTTCTCACTGCAATTGCCACGCAATCAGCATTCTGAATACAGTACTCCACCACACCACCAGCAACCCTGTTGCCTGCCCACATCATCAGAAGCCGCAATGTTGTGGAGCGTTTTTTCTGTCCTAAAACCAGCATTGACACCCCTTGTTTTCTTGCCTCTTCCACTATTGTAGGTCCTTTATCCTTCCCTTCCACAACTGCAACCTCAATTTTCACCTATAATTTGAACCATAATATTGTTATCACAAAAGAAATGACCAAATAAAAAGTGATATATAAATAAACAACACTACATTGCACATATTTCAATGAACAAGCATACATTGTGATGGCCAACATTTATGTTCATTCAAGATTCTCTTTAACCATTCAAACATTATGCTGAATTTTATAAGTCCATGCATGTAGTGATGAACAAAATGCATCAATGACAAAATGTCAGCCTGTCATATGATTTTGAGCACAACTAATATATTATATACTAACCTCAGGTTTCTTGGACTGACACATTTTTTTGAGAGAGTCAATAAATTCATAAGCCCTTGGAGCTTTCTCCTCTCTGGACCCTTGACTGGTGCCTGTGACAAATACCAAACTTTACTCAAGACTTTAGCTTTGAATATCAATCAATTTACATGGAATTTGGAAAGAAACAAGAAGCTAGACCCGAACCTTTCTTAGAAGGCTTGGTTACAAAGAGAAGAATAAGTGTGTCCTGGTTCTGAACAGTGTGAGAGAGTGCCCACTGTAAAGCTCCCTTAGCTTCAAAGCTTGAATCTACCACAATCATTATTCTCCTACCAATTAACAACACGGGTTTTGCACCATCAACAAGTTTTTCTTCTTTGATATGGCCAGAATCATTCTCAGCTTTGGTGGAACTGATCACATTCTCAGCTGGCTTGGATTGTGCTTGTGCAGGAGGGGAACGAACTCTAGCATGAGGCCTAATTCTGTTTAAGCAGAAATTAGGCAACTTTGTACCTGTTTTGGCCATCCTGAGATGGGGTATTAAGTGAAGCACCAATTATTATAAGAAGGAGAAGAGAAAGAAGAGAGTGCGGCCACAATTAGCTAGGCATTTGCTTGTGCCTGAACAAATTTCTAGATGTTGGTCTGGTCCATGTTTTTATTTCTGCTTTGCTTTTCACTTTTTTCTTTAATCATGTCACTTCATTTGTTTCTTTTTATTTGGCCTTGTGGGGGCTTATTGCTGAACGTGCTTGTCATGAAGCTGTAGGGCCATATTACTCATAATACCAGCTGTTCAGTTCAGTTCTACTGCACTGGACATTTGGTAGCGTAATCAATTTCAATTATATCTTTAAGCTGCTTTTTCTCACCCTTAATAAGACTGATTACTCAGTTAATTCATGAACTGGTTGGTTGTTCACTCTCACTCAGTCACTTATAATCTTTGTCCTTGTCCTTGTCCATTTCTTTTTCTATTTTTCCTAAAAATATTTAATCTATTCTCATATCTTCAACAAGTTGCAGATATAGATTCTCCATGACAACATTTATTTTCTCTCCCCCACATTGTGCCTAGTGTTTGTGACAACTGTTTCTATCCGTTTCTAAAATAAGAAATCAGGATGAGATTATTAAACAGAAGCCACCCATCTATTTTTTAATAAAACTATGAAATTAATGAGGCAAACTCTCTCTCTCTCTCTCTCTCTACACGTATTTTCTCCATTGCTTTTTTTTTTTTAATTAAAAATAATGTATATGTATTTTCACCATTGATGTTGGTATACATACTAACATTATTATTATTATTATTATTATTATTATTATTTTCTCTTGGGCATGAATGATGTGATTAAGTGAGGAAGATTCTAAATTTCTACAACTGGCAACCTAATGACATTTCCAATGACGACTATCAAGTATCAACTAGGGGTCTAGGCTTATCATGATAAAATTTTAAAAAATCCTCCAAAAAAAAAAAATGTAAAATAACAACATACTTTTTAATGCTGATGCCAAAAAATGTTTATATATTATAAATAAACTATATTTTTTTTATCACTACTACTAATCCTATGTTAGTATCATCATTTCTTTGTTTGATTTCCCTGTAAGAAACTATCTACATTTCTTGTTAAAAATTAGATATGCTTTTTAAAAAAAATATTTGATATTATGCTATTCTACTATTTCTAGCAACCATTTTAAAGTTGCTTTTTCTTTCTTAGAGTAATTCCTTCTTCTTTTCCTTTTCAATAAATCTAGAATCTAGTAATAGTGAGAAACAAAAAAATTATGAAAAAACAACCACACGCAAAAAAAAACCTCTACTTGTAGGGTGGAAAGGCTTTCTTTTTCTTTTCTTTTTTTTTTTTCTTTTTTTTTTTTTTTGGAGAAACAGGATGGAAAGGCTTATATATACATGTCCCTACCAAATGCTTGATACTTTTTTCTCTCTTTTTTGAGAAGAAGATGCTTGATACTTACTTAGTTTGATTTTATAATTTCTTATATTTCTTTTGGAAAAAAGTTAGTTTGATACTTTAATCATACACATCTCAGTAATTATAACGATATGAACATACAAAGAAGTAGACACAAAAAAATGTCAAGAGCAAACCGCTTGCAGTGCCATGTTAGGTGAGCTTAACATTTTTTTTAATTCCACAAAGCTTTTATTAGTACAATGATGGCTTTCCTAAATTAAGGTTTCGTTCTTATTTTATGTATTATTTTAACTAGCGTGACTCAAACGCTACAGATTCATCATTTCTAGAGTGTAAAATGGAAACCAACACACAAACTTTAATGATGTTTATTTACTAAAAAAAAAAAAACACTACTAGATTTTAGAATGTTTTATAAATAGTCCACCTTCCTTAATACTTTGCAAAGTAATTATCTATTTTTTTACTCAAAAAAAGAAGAAGTAATTATCTATTTTAAGATGATTTTTTTTTTTTTTTTTGGAGAAACTATTTTAAGATGATTTAATGATAGAAAACACTATAAGACACTGACTAATCTGACAAACTAAAAGTTAGAATATAATGTCCAACTGTCCTCCCCTGATTTTTATAATTTTGATGGTTAAGATGTCCTCTCTCACCCCTTTAGTTACACTTAAACTGTACCTTACATCAATATTAGTTTACGTTTTTAGAGTTTGCTTTGTTGCCTTGTCCTTTATTTAAAATCTTTAAGTAGGACACATATTTGTGCTTAGGCTGTGTTTGTTTCGTGTAAAACATTTTCCGGAAAATATGTATTTTCCGGAAATATTATTTTCCGGAAAAGGAAAATATAATTAAGTGTTTGGTTGAATTATGAAAATTGTTGTGGAAAATATTTTTATGTGTTTGGTTCCATTAGGAAAATGCAATTTTCATCCAAATAAAATTAGAAATGGGTTTTATCCAAATAAAATTAGAAAATTGCACCTACAAAATAGGCTTTACTACTATCTATTAAAATCCCAATCTGTTATCTATAATGACAATTTCAAGGCTGCGGTAATGTGGTCCTTCTTTCTTTTCTTTCTCCGTAGTCTAATTATATGCCATGTGCCTTTCTAGACGAAGGTTAATCTCGAATCCAAGGTTATTATAGTTCCAGTCTCCCCCCAAGAAAAAGGGGGCTATGGTAGTAATTCTAGCCAGCTCTAATAACGCAGAACAGTAAATGATGTCCATTCTAAAATTGGATCAACTTATGCCACATATGTGATTGTGTATCCTACTATATATGCAAAGAAGGAACCCATATGGGGATGATGGCTAGCTAGGGTCATGTAGCCTAGGGATGCCCACAGGTCAGTCCGAGCAAATATCAACCCACTAACCAACACGATCGTATTAGGTTTAAGGAAATTCAAACTGTTGCCTACGGTCGATGCATAGGTTGTCAACCGATCCAATAAGCTTAAATTGAAGATTAGCTCAATCATACCCACAAGTCGACAATTGTGCTAGTGATCTCATTGATCTAGGATTTTTGGGGGCTTGGGACATTATCATTGATAGACTAGAAAGCACGAACATAAACACGGGTAGGGGTATAGACACGGATACGATATAGTGACACGAGTAATTTTTGAATAATTATAACATAAAACGGTCAATATGACACCGATGTAATACGAGTATGATACTGATACGATATGGGTATGACACCCTAAATGAAGTGTCTGTACTTCCAATCTAATAAAGATCTCAAGATCTCCATTGGAGGAAACAACAACACACAAGTGGTAGCGAACAAGAAAGGAGATTGGGCAAAGTATATTGAAGAGTTTGAGTTTGTATGATTTTCATACGGGAAACTCGACACTCAACCCGATGAAATTTTATTTGTTAGTTTTAAGTTTTAACATACAATGGGAGTCGAAACCGACTAAAACTTGCTTGATCAGGTCCCTCAGGTGTTTTGCGTACTCCTAATGTAACCATATCATGATCTTCTCATTTTTTTTTTTTTAATGGAAATAATATAGTTCATGCTAAGGATTTGGCAGTTAACAAATCTCAAAAGTTTTTCTATGATAAAATAGATTTTTTAAATAACGTGACTTCATATATATCGTGAAAGTCGTAAAAATTAAATTAAAAAAAAAAAAAATTAGAGCCTCTCCACTGCGAGGCAAATGGAGAGAATATTTTTTTGGTGCACTAATTTAAGGGTAGGAGTTATGTCCATGAGATGCTAATATTCTATGAAGAATGCTGAAGCAGCATCCATCACAAAAAGGGGACATACCAACTTCCACTTTGACATTCGACCCAAAAGCACAATCAAAGTGGAATTGACACTAAAAATGGGGTTTTTACGAGACAAGCATACAAGATAGCCCAACATGGCCGGCATGAGAATGTTATTAACCAATTGAGTAACCAGGTAATGACTTTATTAGTTATTTTCACTAATGGCATAAACCCCTTTTTGCTTCTTTTCTTTCCTTTTTTACCTCTTTTTTAACTTTATTACTTTCTTTGCAACAATATATATCCAATCCAATGCTGACCTAGTGATTAATGATTATTCACATAAAATATGCTATTCTAATCATATGATTAAATTGTTGAGACAAGAGGAAAAAAATGAATCATGATTCTATGTCCAAGTCTCAATTGAAAATGTGAAGGAAGACTTTAGAAGATTGATAATTTTATATTTGAAATGGAATGAGATATGATTAGCCACACAGTCCAGAAGTGAGATAGGAATCATTAATCATGGTGTACAAGTACAACACTGGCACTGCTATGTTATATGTATTTTCTTAATTAAGACATGCTTTGTAATAAGAGGTGGAAGTGGCATGCATGTTGGACAAGGCTGGAAGAACTTAGTCAGTTCACCTCCGCATTTGGATTGGGCAAACCATGCATCATATGGGCCATACTTAAATTTGGGGCCAGATTCTTCTAAAAGTCCTTTTGGACTCCCATGGGCTAAAACCAAATCCCAGCCCATAAAGAATTTGTACACATCTAGCCTTAGTTTCTGCTAACCTCGTCCTTTTTTTTTTTAATTGATCTGTGGGGAGACCCCAATCCTTTTTTAACCAAATAATTTCATATGAAGAGCTACCCACCTATGGTGGATGGAGTGTCCTTTAACTCAATGGCGAGAGGCAACAGACTCTTATTGTTGTATGGCTTCCAGGAAGAGTATCTAAGTCTCTCACCTAACTAGTTTAATGCCTGTTCTTAGGGGATGGCTTGTAACACCCCAAATATTTTTTTTTAAAGCAATTTTTTTCCAATGAGAATAATATCTAAATTGGACTTTTTTAATCAGTGTGGTTAACTATTTTATGGAGGAGTTTTGAATATTTGGGCATGTGATAGTATTTAGTTAATTTTGAAATGGGCCAATTTAAATATGGCGAAACTTTAAGGGTAAAGTTGTAATTTTGATCCAAGATATTTTGGAACAAGTGGTCCACAATACTCCCATCAACACAGCCCCTTTCTCTCATCACCATACGCATGCCCTTCTCTCTACTTCTCTATTTTTCCTATCTCACTCAGCCACCGAAGCCCACACGCATAAACACTCCAGCTCCCTCAATTTCTCTCACTCCCTCACTGGTAAACTAGCCATCCACCACCACTTTTGGCGGATTTCACCGGAGAACTCCATTAAAAACCCCATACGCTCCATTCTCTCAAAGTTTTAAAGGTAAAACTCTTAATTGTTTGGTAGCTTTTCAAGTTTTTCTAAGATTTCTTTCTAATCTAAGCTACATGAGTGGTATACATGTGATTGAGTACGTGGGTTTTTGATTTGGTGGATTTATTTCTTAAATGGTTAAGGGTTTTTACAAATGATGATCATTTGGGGTTTCTTCATGGTTAAAAAACTTGGGTTTCCTTGAGCAAATCGTATGGGTGGATTTTGTAGAAGTTTGGGTTGATTTTTGGAAGTGTGTTCTTTGCATTTTAAATGACTTTGGCATATGTGGGTGTGAGTGGAGTGGTAACTACGAATTTATGCAAGTTAAGTGTGAGCATGTGCCTTTGCATACCAAGTGTTTGATAAGTTGTTTATATGAGATTTTGGGTTTGATTCCTTATTTTTAATATGCTTTAAATCTGGTGGTTTTATTGTGAGAGTAAATTCTCAAATAATTTAGGCTAGCCTTACAACTATAACAATTTTCTAAAGCTGTCATGACAGGTTTGAGTCAGCCGCAATGCATGATTTTTAATAAATTACGGAAAAATAGTTTTGGGCTGAATTTTTTGTGGTACATTGTATACATATAGGGGAGTGTTCCCTTAAAGTTTTAAATTAATCGGATAACTTTTCATTGACCAAACAATTTTTACAAATGGCTGCCCTGTTATGTACTGAATCTGAAAGCAAGACTAAAATGCCGAGAAATCGTGGAATTAATCCCAAACCTTGGTTGATCTTATCTTGGCTTAAATATATTATTTTAGTACTCAAAGAGATTCATGAGTATGTTATATTATCTTAGGATGCACATTTTGCAATAGTGAATTTAAAATGTTTTGGTTGTGTCAGCACTATGAGTTTCTTAGATGCTTGTTTGGTTCTTGCTTGGAAATGGTACTTGTCTTAGGACGGGCAAGCTAGACTTTAGGGCCTTTGGTTTGATTTTAGGGTATTGTTACGATTTATGGAGATAAGTGCGATGGTACTTTTTGAAAGGCCTTGTTATTGATAGGTTTGATCATTGTGTTTCTAGGTTCCAATATTCTTGGTGATGGACCTAGTGACTGGATTAGTTGATTTTGTGGTGCCCGGTTGAGGTAATTTTGGAATGGATTACTGAGGTAAGTAGTTTTTTTAATGGGATTTTGGAAAATAACCATGTTTTGTAAATGTTATTTTTGGGTCAAATACATTTTGGAAAATTATATATGGATATATGTTTTCATAAAAGCATTGTGTTGTGACCCTATTATATATTATTATATATGAAAAGAGCATCATATATGGTATTACATTTGGGGAAATGCATGAATTGTTGATATGGAAAAATGAGCATCTTTTATTTAATCTTTGATAGGAAAATCATGGATTTTATGGTATATTAGAAAATTTAAAGATGCTTATCTTATCTTATTATGTGAGAAATTGATAGAAAAATCTGTTGACAAGAATGAAGTTGAAAACCTTACAAATTTTGTAGAAGTTAGATTATTTAAGGTTTTCTGAAATTACCTGGATATGAACTATGTGTTTCAAAGTAATATAACCTGTGAGCTTATGTGGTTTTTAACACCATGCCATGTGTGATTTCCTAGTGATCACTCGATTTGGTTTCCGTGGTCTTTGTGACAATGGAATCAAATCTAGGTCAGTGCCCTTTCACTTTGGATGACGCGTTCTTCCCTGCTGTCCATGGGGGGAAGAGGTTCCTTGATTGTGTGTGGGTAAGGCTGCTGCCCATGGGGCCAAGAGACCACATGCAAGAGAGGTCCTATTTGACGCGCTCTCTCTGCTGCCCATTGGGGGAGAGAAAAACCTTGAGGGTATGGGTGAGGTTGCTATCCATAGGGCCAAGAGTCTGCATACCAGAGAGGATAATATCATGCCAGTTGTGAATGGGTGGATCCCCTGACCAGTCTATGTGGTAGTATGGTAGATCTGTGATAAATTACCGTATGTTAGATTTAACGGCTTTGGAAATTATATTTTTAGTGCTCACAGATTATGGTATATAGTTTTAAGGTATTTACTTTGAGAAACTTTGTATTTCATTATTAAATCATTCTTGTCATATTATTATTATTGAAGATGAAACTTGCATTTCCCCCACCCCCATTAATTATGCTACTTACTGGGCTTTAGCTCATTCCATCCTCCAACAGTTTTTCAGATAAATTTGCTATACCTCGGGCACGGAGCTTAGTTATTGGTGGTGATTGGAGTACTATGCTAAGTGGGAGATTTGTGCTATAAATTGTTGGTGCTCAATTTACTAAATTATTCAAGGCCATAGCTAATTCTCCTGGAGGTTAAGCTCTTGAGGTTTGTTAGCGTCGGGCACGATAGGCCTAGAATTTTCTGTTGAGATTACATAGCTTAGAGAGGATTGTGATTTTGTGTTTATTTATTTGGAGCTTTAGATTTTCATGTATATTTGGAGACGCATGAATTGTAGTTTGTATTGTTTGTAAGTGTGTCGTAGAGCTCTGACTTGTAATATGAAGATTTTAGTATGGTTATTTATTCTTATCATGTGTCGAGGGGAAAAAAAAAAAAAAATCTCTCCTATGTACTCGCTTTTAATGGTTCTTCCCTCACGCTTTGGACCCTTTTGGGTTTGGGGCGTGACATGGCTAACCTCTCCCATCTAGCCCGTTTACCTTACCTAATTATCTTCAACAACTTTACCCTAAGATCTAAACTTAAAGGAGCAAAAAACAAAAATAAATATACGTCAATGCAACTCTCCCACAATATTGATTGAACACAAATTTTCCCTTCAAAAATAAGAAGAAGATGAATCACATAATGAAGTATATGTACATCCTAAGAATTCACTATATATATGTGTGTGTGTGTGTGCGCGCGCGTGTGCGTGTGTATAAATATGTGTATATATATATATATATATATATATGTTTTGGTGAAAATTCAAAATTGTTGGTACTATTTCTTGACCAAACGAATGATTAAAAGAAAAACCATTGTTAGAGCGTCATGGATGTACCCTGACCTAAATGAAGACCTTTCCTTGAAATAACCCATGCATAAGTAGAGATTAGATAATCAAAAAGATGGCTTATTGCTTCTCGCAACTTTTACATGGAGGACAATGAATCGTTATTAAGAACTATCCCTTCTCTAAACAAAGAGCTCTCCAAAGGAGGGGAATAAGAACACTATGTATAGAATGAAATAAAGAATTGTAAATTTATAGTAAGAGAATGGAAAAAAGAAAAGCCAAAAATAAAAGAAGATAAAGGGAGAGAGGAAAAGTAATATTAAAATAGATAGTAATGAAGAGATGAAAAAAGAAAATGAAGGGAAAATTGGAGAAAATATAACATTAAGTTGGGAAATTAATAAGAAAAAAAATCAAAAAGAAAAAAGAAAAAAGAGAATGTTGGAAATAGGTGGATGATATGACCGTTGATATGGCTCAACAAGAGTATAGTAACAATAAATGTTAAGCTTCAGCTTTTAGAGAGAGAAAGAGAGAGAGAGAGAGATATATATATATATATATATATATTTAGATTCTAACCTATTAATTATAGGTGTAGGGACACGTTTTGCAGCCCAAGCCCAAGATATATGGAATCTTAGCCCAGTGAGCCCAGTACAATAAATTTGTAGAGAGTTGGTTGAAGAACTAGGACCTGATGAATTTGACAACGACTAGTATAGATTCAAGAAATGATCAAGTAAGAACAAAGAACATAGAACGGACTGAATTTTTACGGTCCGAGGAGGTAACCCTTCATATAAATCAATTAAACTGATTACAAGTATAACTTTGATTGTTACAGTATTCTCTTTCTATTTTTCTGATCACCTCTTCATGAAAGGTTTCTTACATTATATAGTTCCGCTTGGATCATCCTGATCCTACACTTGTTGATCATTTGAACCCTTACTTGAGTGTCCATCCCATCAGAAACCCTCTTTGGTTTTCTGTGAGCTGTGGAAGCTAAAACAACACCGTTCAGGAGTCTTCTCCACATAAATGTGGCCAGAAAAGTAGTTGCAGTGTATTCAATGCGGTAGTAGCAGCTTTTCCATAGATATTTTTGAATTCCCCTCCTTCTCATATGTTCGTAAGGCACGTTCCTATCACTGAGGCTTCTATGGATATTACCTTCTTCGTTAGAATACACATCTGAGCGATATCTATCCTATCTGAGGAGGAATTCCTCCTCGGACCGCTTTACACTCATTTTTTATTTATGAGACTTTGAACTGGAATCCATCATAAGTATTTATCCCTCTTCGGACCTGTCAATGTCCTCGGACAAAGCCTAAGGCCCAATATATGATTTTGAGCCCTTATCCCTACAATAGGTTTCTTAGTTCAACCTTTAATTAATTTTTTTCTATATAATTCACATGCATTGCCGTTTCCTAAATACTTCCTAAATACTTCAATGGATCTTCTAAGATAGCTAATGTGGTGGTAGAATTATGATGGTGCTGGTAGACAGTAAGATGTTTATTCTGGCAGCAACAATATTGACAACTAAGTAATCCATCTTTCTCCTTTCTATTAGTAAAAGACATCCCAATCTGGCCTATCAAGGTAAAAACAATTTTTTTTTTTTAATTTAAAAAAAAAATCTTAGGAAAAGCACATCTCATAAATTAAATAGTCAGGTGGTTTCAGAACCACACTTTTTTACAATTATTTTAAACTTCATTTAATTTCCTAGGGACTATTATCGAAGTACAGCAGCTGTCCATTATCAAACACTTGAATATAGATACAACAATGGCTGAACTCCGCAATTTCTTCTTCTTCTTCACCCCCCCCAAAAAAATCATGAGCAAAATCAATTGTAGGCATTCATCCATTCATCTACTCTTCTCCTTGGGAAGCAAAAGAATCAATTATGGCATAAAAAATTTGGCTATATCATGTAGTATTCTTTGCCACCCTACAAACATCCATCAAAAAGGCTTGCATTCTAAACTCCAATATCCCTGCAAATAAAAAGAGGACAAAGTGCAAAATCAGGAAAGGACCCATCCCCGTATATCAACCATGCATGAAACAATTTTTTTTTAATCACTAAATTATACATGTACTCGGTGGGCCTCAAACCTACAACCTTAACCTCCACTTTGCTCTTACAAGGAGGGGTGTCATTTGAGCTAGAGTTCAATGTCACCCATGCACGTAACATAGTTATTTCTTTGCATTAAATTTGAAAACACAGGCCACATCAAATTTTTAGATCATATCAAGAAACACGATTATAACAACCAAGACTTAGTCCAAAAATTTTGGGGTCAGTGATGGATCTTTTTTTCTAGGGGGAAAAAAAAGCCAACATACTGAAGCAACATTTTCTCTTATTTATATAACTTTAAGCTATCATAATAACTATGGAAGGTAATTCATCATAAAGATAAGCAACAGTGCCGCTTTAAGACAAAAGACAGGAAGAAGCTGCCACTATCAAAAAATTTCATGTTCATACCTTGGACAATGGTATGAACCAAGATGCCGTAACTGTAGGTCCAACCTTGTGTTAAGAAGGAAAATAACATATCCAAGGGGCATCATCAAATAATTTTAGGTAGGCACAGGACTGGATTGGAGCTTCATTTTCACTTCATCAAGGCAAGCCTGAAGACCTCTAAATTCTTCTGTGTCTGAGAAGCTTTCCGCCTGTGATTTTATAAATGAATCTTATAAAGCCAACTTTACAAAATGATTGACAAATTAAAAGGCGATCTGACCTACATATTGTCATGCAAAAATGGTCACACCAGCATAGCAGCTAAGCTAATTTAAAGTTCTACACACAATTTAGTAAGATATAAAAAAAATATAGAACATTGTTCCAAAGTAAAGTTTTCTTGTTTAGAGCCTTGTAGTTCAATTGGCACTTGGCACCTCTTGATGTTTCCAATAGAAATTCCCCATCCACCATCATAACTATTAAATTAACACACACACACACACACACACACATATATATATATGAAAAGGTGTTCTCAAACATCAAAATATAAACATCTTACCTGTTTAATTATGTTCTTTAGATGCATCTCAGCTGCAAGGAGTTCCCGACGGCTACCAGTAGATGAAGAAATTTCCATGTACACCTTGCAAAGGTCCAAGGAGGCTTGTGCAAAACTTTTAAAACGATCTCTATCTTTCCATAAATCAGATCCCTGAGAGAGAGAATAATTTGTTAATAATGTGATTATAGTTTTCTCGTCTAAAGTAAAATTTGATGCAGAGAAAGGAAACTATCATATCCACCACCAATCAAAGGGAAAAAAAACATACTGAGCCCCTTGCTGGCAATCACAGAAAGCATTGCATGGCCAAAATAAGAGTTTCATGCTCAGAAATTCTCGTTCACATGAACCAGAGTTTAAGCTAAGTCCCTAGTGGGGAATTGTCTATGTGTGCTTGTGGTGGGTTTAGAATTTGGAGAATTTATGGATCTAGGCTTTAGAGTTATTGAAGAAAGGGCTATGGGGTAAAAAGGAATTAAAAGCTGGCTTGATGAGTTGTTTAATGGCTATTTGGTAGAATTACATTTGGAGTTTTGGGGTTTTGATAGGTAAAAAAAGGAACTTGAATTGTGGTTGCAAGGAAGAAGGAAGAAAATAAATTTAATGGTATTTAGGATTGTATGAACAGAACCAAAAGAAAGAGAAGGGAAAAAGATGAGAGAAATGAAGAACATCACACAAAAGTCAAGATGCGTTAATGCTAAAAAACACTCAATATTTTTATTATCAACTCCATCTATCTTCGAGTACATTGAGCACAAATATATATAAGGACTCTTTGTTGTACTAGAAGTAATAAGACTCCATTGACTAGTATTCTAAAAATCTGGTAAAAGACTATTTTAACCCTAGGACACATAAAACAAGAACTTTAAAATGTCATGACTTTTACTTCAATTGGACTTCATATGTGGGTCCCATAACATAAATCTTGAATATTTGTTAGCATTCTCCCCCAGCTAGGAAAAACTCAGCTTTGAGTTTTAGTGTTGAAGTATAACAACCTTTGAACTTGAAACTTGCACCAAATCTTCAATCACCTTCGAAAGCATTAAGAATAATGATTTTTTTTGCCCACTATCACACTAAATTCATTTGGAATGATAAAATCAATGACTAGAGGACTTCTCAACTTACAGTCCTAGAATTGACATATAGCAATAATATCAATATCTTCCTCGGTCTTGACTTTACCATGATCAACCTTATGCTCAACTTGTTCCGTTGCGGTCTCCATTATCCTTGCAAGGTATTCCTTTGGTTGTTCTTGGAATTGGAAATGTGAATTGAAAGGCTGGATTTTGCTCTTCAATATAACACATTGTCATGGATGCATTGAACCAACACTTGATTGAAGTTTCTGTGATAGCAAATTGGTATTGCCATATCCATCAATTTTCAAAGGGATAACAGGTGCAACGTTTGCAGACAAGGGTGGGGACAAACATGGGTTAACTTAGAATATCTAAGTTCTTAATGAACTACTGTTCTAGCAAGTTACTTTGTCAAACAGCAACTGTCAGATTACTCAAAGTTTCTTGCATGGAACACTCCCTTTCACAGAACTGGTTTAAATCCTTCTTTGTTTCATAATAGTATTGAGAAGTCCTAAACTTGGACTCTAATTCTGCATTAGTCAGCATTATCTTGGATGAGAAGATTTGTCAAGTGGTTGGGGAAGAAAATTACAGCAAAGAACTTGTGGTAGGAACCTGGCTTTGGTATCTTTGATACCAAATTGACATAGGGCAAATTGGGGATTTGTCTCCATGTACTTGTGGCAGGTTTAGTGTTAGGAGAATTTTATTAATCTAGAGTTTAGAATTGTTTAAAAAAGGATTATGTGATTATGGTATGATATGATTAGACTTTTTCTTACATCTATTTGAGAGAAGTATGTAGGGTTTTAAGGTTTTGATAGGTAAAAGAAACGGCTTAAACAATACCACAAGAAAGAGAAGAGAATGGGAGAACATACAAAGGTCAACATCACTCAATGCTCAAAACACTCAATATTTTTATAAATCAACTCCATCCATTTTCAAGTACATTGAGCACAAATAAATATACTAATTCTTTCTTGGACTATAGTAGCATTCAGACTCATAGTTTGACTTAGTAAACTGAAAATCAGATAAAAGACTAAATTGGACTCTAAAAACATAAAACCTTCAATACTTAGGACATCCTAGAAAATTCTAGAATCAACTAAACTACCAAAATGCCCTTATTTCATAGGATTGCCAAAATTACAATTTTGCACTTGAATCCAAATGTTTTTTAAGGTGGCTGGGACAATTAAAAAATATTTTAACCTAAGACACAGATAACTAGACCTTTAAACACAACTTTTATTTCAATTGGACTTCACAAGTGTGTTCCATAAAAAAAATCTCAAAAAACGGTGAATTTACGTAGTAACAAACAATCTCTTCCATGGATGCATCAGTCTCCTCTATACTTAACATATAGAAGGCAAGAAAGAAAAGCTCTATGAGATCATAGTCAAGTTCACTGTAACCAAAGATCCAAGCCAAAACACTATTTGATGCGCAATTAACAAACTCCCACAGAATGATACTACAAATCTTCCCCCCACAAGATGATTCTAGTTTGCCACAGGTGGTACGATGACAATATTTTAGGGGTCATTAATCTGAGTTTGACATGAGCATTATGAATTTAAGTTTGGCACAATAGAAACAATGATCAGAGCATGACACATAACTGACATAAGACTGGCAACGTTTTAATAATAACCTATCTAGTACATCAAAAAAAAAGAAAAAAAAAGAAAAAAAAGAAATATCAAATATATTAACTAAATCAATTTAAGACTTCATAATTCAAAATTATATTATTAAAAGAAGTACATGATATAGGCGCCTGTGGTGCTCCTTTCTCATAACTCTATAAATCTAGGAAATGTCCTTCACAAATTATTTGATAAGATTAAATAGATAATCTGTTCATTTATTCCTCTTTAAATGTATAGCATACTAAGAACAGTTTTCAGAAAGAGCACACTAACCGAAAGGGGGAAAAACAGTGAATTGCACTAAAATTAATCAAACAAAGCTTCTCCTTTTTTCCATCAGAAAAAGGATGTACTAGTCATTGCCAGTGATACCTGATATGATCTAACTTGCTTTAAGAGGGCTTCAGAGCACATTGTCAAATCTCCTTTGATTTTGTGCCACCTTGCATATAAGCCCCAGATATCTGCTCTACCATCATTCCGAACCATCTATATCAGAAAGAGAAATGCTCAATTAAAAATATGTAATGAGAAGCCGTGCTGATCCTACTTACAAGAACCACAAGAATGAAACCAAGGGATCACCACAGGAACAAAACCAAAGTTTTTTTTTTTAAATCCCAAAACATATAGAATCAGTTATTGAACAATTTTTTTTTTTTTTTTTGATAGGTAATAAAACTTTTATTTAATAAAATGAATATCGTGTTCATGATGATGAACACTCTGGACATGAAAAAATACAAAAAGCTCAAGAGCTAAAGCTAACAGATTGTAGGAAAGCAGAAATTAAAATACATTGTGTAAAACCCCAAATATGAGCTTAATCGGTTATTGAACAAGTAACACTCCATTTGTTTTGATGCAAAGAATACAATTTCTACAAAAAATTAATTGGTTTCCTGAGTTTGGTCAAAACCTTGGAAATGACCCGAAAAACAATGTGTTGTTTGGGTCACACAAAAATCATTAATATTTCAGCTCCCACGGGAGCTCTACAAGAACAAAACCAAAGATTTTTTTTCATAAAAAAAATCCCAAAAAGTATAAAATAAGTTATTGAACAAGTTACGCTCCATTTGTTTCGATAAATAGAAATACAATTTCTAGAAAAAATACTTGGTTTCCAGTGTTTGGTCACATCCCTATAAATGATCCAAAAACATTTTGCAATGCTTGGCTTGTACAGAAAATCGTTAATATTTCAGTTTCCATATAATTATAGAAACAAACACTTACATTCACAACATGAATATTGTTTAGAGCAACTAGAAAATCAACCTTTTTCCATGTACACATTTACTAGTTCACAAACATAAAAGTCATAACAACAAATAAAGCTAATAATAATTTTTTTTTTGATAAGTAACGGAAAATATATATTAAAGAAGAACACAGCCCCATACATAGGAATAAAGCTAATAATAATTATTCTCTACATATTTACAACTTTCTTATGGAAATCATTTTAAAAACAAATAAATTTCCCAAACCCATTTTTATCTCTTTTTCCCCCCTTACCCACCTATTATTATCATCTTCTGCCCATTCATCCCTCCTTATCTTCTCTCTTTTCCTTTCTCCTCTCTCTTTCTTTTAAATCACATGTTCACCCCATCATATCTTCTCTCTTTTCATTTTTTGATAAGTCATATCTTCTCTCTTTTCTATTTCTTTCTCCTCTTTTTTTTTTTTTCCTTTCTAACCTTTTTCTCTTTCACTACCAAATGTACATCCTTATCTTTCTCTTTTTTTCTTTCTTTTTTTTTTTTTTTTTTTCCCCTTCTCTCTCTCTCGTTCCCCTCTCATCAATTACTTCTCTCTTAACACGCACCTACCTCCTTTCCTAGGGAGCATCATCATAGGATGACAGTGATGTGAAGGAATGAGTGATGGGTGCCATGGTTTTAGCCAGTGAATGTAACAGGGTGGGTGTGGAGAGGAGATGTGGCACATGCAGACAGGCAGCTGTGGGTTAGGATTTGGGGTCATGTGTGGGGTGGGTGTATGGTGGTTATAGTGATGAGAGAGAGAGAGAGAAAAGGAAGAGATTGTTACTGTTGGTGTGAGGTGCGTCTAAGTTTCCACGACTCAAGTTAGCCCAAAAAAATGTTTTCCACCTTCGAAAATAGGAAACATTTACCACCCTAAACAGCTCATTTTCTGTTGACCACAGAAAATAATTTCCATTGACTTTCATAGTACGCCATATCGACACCAGAAAATAAAGAAATTTCCACCAAAACAAATGGAATGTTAGATTACAAATAGAATAGCCACAGCACAAATAAGCATAGATCAATAGCTATATGCACTAATATGAGTTCATTTTAGCATGGCAATGATCAATTGGTGCACTGACTTGATTCAAGAATGGCCACATATGCATCATGTGCCTATACATTTAGAAGAAAAACAAAACAAAAACTCCAAAATATATGACAGTAAACACAAATCCAAGTAGGCAGAGAGAGGACTACATAATTGAAGAAAAAGCAAGACCAGATGATAATCATGAAAGTATTTGAATACCCGCTGTAGAACTTTCCCAAGAATCTCCAAATGCTCAGTTTCCCTTGACCTTCTCTCCACAGACTCTGCATTTGTTGACTCATTAAGACGGTCTATTTGAGAATTAGCCGGACAATCTTGATCAGTAAAATTATCGTCATTGGTCATCACAGGAGATCCAGAATGATCAGTTGAAGCCCTTCTTTCCACCTCTATCATAATCCTCTTTAATAATTCAATGTCAATTCTTTTATTACTAGTCATGTCTGAAACCTTCTGTATAGCTTCCAGAGCCTAAAAGAGCCAATATATAAATGAAAAACAAGGACATATAGACAATTAGAATGATGCCACCATAAAAAAAAATTCTATATCAACTTCATGGCCTAAACAAGCATTTTCACATGTAACAACTATGCAAAGGACGGTTAAATATGAAAAAAGGCCCAACATTTGAAAGGCCTAAGCTAATCCATCTGATAGAAAGTGAGAAAATCGTATTGAAGATGAAGCCTTTAGTTATTGGTTTTCCATCAAACCACATTCCAATTTCTGACATCATAGAATTTTATATCTTTTTAAAGAATAGTTAAATCCTTTTTTCCCAAAGTCAAGCAGACTTGTAACTATACCCAGTCATGTTATTTTAAAATAACAACCAAGCCTTATTCCCAAAATAATTTGACTAGTGATCTTCAACAAACTAGGAAAGGTCAGCCACATGAATTCTTTTCTGTCACTTGATTCTATCCAAAGTCATACTCTCTATTACCTCTTTAATTGATGTCATTTTGTACTACTATTAATGTTATTTTAGGTTTTCCTCTACCTATTTTTTTTCATTCCCACAAGTTGAATCAACTCAATCTTTCTCATTGGTACATTAATCGTTCTTCTTTGTACATGACTAAATCATCTCATGCGACTCATCCTCATCTTCTCATCAATAAGGGTCACCCCTATCTTTAAGTTAATTTCCTCATATCAAATCCTAATTATAATATTATCATTTCAGCTATAAACATGTTACTTCTTAATATTCCAACATTCAATACTATAGAGTACAAATGGTCGTATAACAGTCTACTCCCAATGTGTTTCTCCACTTCATCCACCTTGCACTTATCATATGATTCACATCATCTTCAATCTCTTTATCCATTCATCTTTGTTTCTTCTTTTAATAAATTTATATTATACGTACTCTATTTTAGTCCTACTTAGCCAAAAGGCTTTAGAGTGCAAACCATCTCTTCAAATTTCTAACTTAACATTAACTTCACATACAGTTTCATCCACTAAAACTATATCATGTGCAAAAAGCATACACCAATGAACTTCATCTTGAATCAATTTAGTGAGCTCATCCATCAATTTACTCCATATCTCTAGCATCCATGAACTCTTTCAAAACCCCCTACTATCTTTTCCAAAAAGACCATTTAGGTGGTCTCCCATTGAAAATCTTTCTTCATTTGGTAACCCTTAAATCAATTCATCCATGTCCTCCCAAATTCTTTGCTTGATGGAGTTATTTCTATTACTTATCAGAGGGAGATAGCTTCCAGGTAAGCAACATTAACTGCCACCGAACTAACAACATCAGGTTGAACATATATATTCAGATAAACATAATTCACAAACCTAGCATAATTGTTTAACAGAGTCATCTCAAGCAGAGAAGGTGGTTCCATGTAGTTTAAGGATGTAGACCATTCAAAAAAAGAGCTTGAGCTAAGCTGCGAGAATGAACCATAGGTCAGGTTTGTATACTTAACTAGCACAATGTTTCGGTGTGCCGACTAGAATCCTTCATATTATGGCCTGACAAAGTACCCCCTTGTTAAGGGCTGTATCACATGAAGCCTCCAAAGGAAGACTTAGAAGAATGCACTACTTTGCTAAAAGAAAGCACTTACCTGATCAATATTGCCCACATCCAAAGCAACATGACAGTAATTCTCCCACAACTGCCAGCTATCTCGCCTGTCACCAAGTCACGTTTGGTCACCACATATTCATATGTTTGCAAATCCAAAAATTAGAAATGTGCGTGTGCGCGCATGAGTGTGTGCAGAAACATCATTATAATAAATGGAAGAAAGACGAAACTTGAACTTAAGAGCTTCTTTAAACGCAATGAAAGACTCTTTGCTCCTCTTGTTGATCATATGCCTGCATAATTGGTAAGTTGCAAAAATTTATCCTCTAAAAAAATGTAAAGGCATGCATATAATTTATTAAAGCCAGTTAGAGGAATTAAACGACAAACAAGTATTCACAATATTAATTCTTGAATGACAACTAATCACAAATGACTTTCAGTTATGAAAAAATATAAAATGACTAAAATTAGTCTTCATTCAAAACATAACCTTTAGTATTTCATGTTGTTAAGAGGAAGTGAGGGACATTAATTAGCATGTAATGCAAAGCACATATAAAATGACTTGCCAGTATCTCAAGGTAAAACAATTGCATATAATAATTTGCCACAAAGGAGACCGTGTTTCAACAAAAACAAATAATCAGCTTATTTTCTACAAATGAACGGAAACAACCCTCATTTCCTTGCTTCCACCATCTCAAAGCCTTGAAACAAAAACTTTGTTCCTGATACCTATGGTATTCTTGTTTCCATCACATCTCTAAAAATCCTAATGAAGCCCCTACAGAATTGACTCACTTATGGCTTAAACACATAGTTCAAACTAAATTTATTATTTTTTGATAAGTAACTGAATTCATTATTGCACTGGTAAAATGTTCAACCGGGAAAAAAAATAAGACAATTACTTTATCAAGAAAGTAATGAAATAAAAGACAACCAAACCAAAATGAGATTTTAGAGCTGGATATTTAATATTATCCACCCCATAGTGTCTTAAATCCTAACCACCAAATGCTAGATTCCAATCTAAGAGCAGACACTGAACCAACTAATCTGGAAAGAAAGGTTCGGTGTCAGGATTTTAGAGGCTATGCGGTGGATAAAACTAAGAATCCAGCTCTTAGCAATTTCAGCAATTTAGATTTTATATACAATTTAAAAATATTTGTTGAAAAGTATATGCATTTAATAAATCTCTTGAAACACAAAAATAAGATAAATAATTAGGAGGAAGCCCCCATGAAAAAAATAAAAGGTAAGCTACCTCAATCTCTCGTGAGGTTTTGTGACATTACAATAACCCCCCTTCCTGTTTTATAAGCTAGACTATGCACTAGCAAGTATACTATCCTTTTGAGTAAAAGAAGGCAAAAAAATAGTACTGTTTCATCTTTAGATAATAAAAATAATGTTATTGACACCATTGACCCTTTTGTTGTGAGAGCAAAGGCCATTGTAATATTCCAAACAAGGAGGGAGTCCATTATAATTGTCAAAAAACTAATGATAATTTTCAAAAAAAAAAAAAGGCTGTCTGATTGAAGCAGGAAATTTTATGTAAAAGTTCAATAAAAGATATTAGCACTGTATTGAGATGAGAAAACAAAAGGCAGTATATTTCAGGATGGAAATAATGCAAGATGACTCATAGCAAAGGGTGCATACAAACAAGCAATATTGTTCCAAGCCTCCCCGTTATCAGGATCAAGTTGAACAGCACGAGTAAATCCATCCAGAGCCTTCTGAACATCTCTAGACTGTAACAATTATTCAGCAAAAGATTCAGAAATTTCTGATAAATTGAAGAATTCAATGAAAGGAAAAATCCCTTAAATAGGGAATTTAACACAATGCAGATCACATAAGTCACCTTCAAAGCAGCAGCCCCAAGGGCAAACCAACCATCTGGATACAAAGAATTCAAGGCCATTGCAGATTCCCTGAAACATAATAATCACAACAAAATTGTTGTAAAACCAAATCAGCCATGAAGTACACATATTATCATCGGTACTAAATAAAAGAAATAATATAGTAGAAGCCACTAGAGGAAAATTACCAAAGGATTTTAGATGTCTGATAGTCCCCTCTATTGTATGCACTACGAGCAAGGGATCGCTGACAAACAGACTCGATAATATTAACATAAAGTCCACATAAAAAGCATACTGATAAAAGGTTGATAGCAAGAAATGGAATCACCTTAGCTCTAGCTGACTTATCATTTGAAACTTCCAGGGCTTTTTGGTAGCAAGCATCATCATTTGTAACATCACCCAATGAACACCTAGGAATCATTTTTAAGCAAGTAAGATATAATTTGCAAACCCAAAGATAAATTTTAAGCAAGTAAGGTAATTTTAATAAATAAATAAAGGTCACAGCATGCTATTTCAGTTTTAGCATTATTTGAGTCATGCAAATAGCAACTGCTAAAGAAAATGTTAAGCAACAATAATCAACACCACTATAAGAATAATTTAGACCCCTCTTGATTGAAATAAGTTTTAGAAGTAATTCCAATTCCACCTGTGTTTTCCTATTTATTCTCTCATCACCTAAAATAATGCATTCAGAAAATACCACTCTTAAAGAACTCTGAAGAAGTGTTTTACAGATAAGCTGATATGGATGCAGTGAACAAGAATATATAAAACTGACACAAACAAGAAAGCAAGCCGATGTTTCTATGAATAACCAAGTAATAAGCAAATGGACCAACCTTCTTGCTTATGATACACATATTTTAAGAATGAGCCTAACACTTTTTTTTTTCCTTACAGAATCTCAAATATATGCACTTCTTTAAAAATTACATAATGAGACAGGCAAAGCTTTACTTTTGGGCACTTTCAGACCCAAATAAAAGACAACCTTTGGTAGATAACCTGCATTTTTTTTATGTATAAATCCCTTAAATACCTTCTTCCATAACTCACTAACCAAATTTAAAAACTACAAAAACAAAAAACAAAAAAAAGCATCTAACTTACATAAAAACATCTAGAATGTAGATAATCTATAATTATTCAAACTACCACTCCTTTCAGCCCACCTCCGCCCCAAAAAAATATATATTGTTATTGCTTATTCAGTAGTTTTTAACGAACGTTTCCAATTTTTCAGGCACATGCTTGCATGTGCATCATAGCTAGGGATACAAAAAGATTAGAAAGAGAGAGAGATATAGTCAAATTGTAAAACAAATTGATCCAATAATCTAACTGAGACCAAAAACATCTAAAATGTGGATAATCTATAATTATTCAAACTACCACTCCTTTCAGCCCACCTCCACCCCAAAAAAATAAATATTGTTATAATTTTTAACGAATGTTTCCAATTTTTATGCACATGCTTGCATGTGCATCATAGCTAGGGATACTAAAAGATTAGAAAGAGAGAGAGAGATATAGTCAAAATGTAAAACAAATTGATCCAATAATCTAACCGAGACCCTTATAAGATATTTAGATGGCTAGGAAACCTTCAAGATGATGCCAACACCACATTAACACTTGTGCAAGTGATTAGCCATCAAGGCTTTTTAGCACTTTGTCTTTTTTGAATTATTTTCATCTGAGACATTCACCAGAAATTCTTTGCATAATTTAACTTTAAAAAAATGTATATACCATAAATGCAAGAATGAAAGAAGTCAAAAAACTGAATAAAAGTTTTCATGTTGTAGGCAAAAGTACAACATCACCATATCAAGTTAACAAATACCATGTCCTCTATGATATTAGCAGGCATGTAAATATGATTTGATACAACAAGCTTTGCAAAACAAGCACAATATTATTTAGAAAAGGCCCAACATGTGTCAATATATATAATTAAATAGTCTTCCTTTTTAACATTTTTGTAAATAGTCTTCCTTTTTAACATTTTTGTGTCATAAATGTAGTTCATTTCAGTCAAAACAGATCAGAAAGAACTCATCTTTGAGCTTATTAGTTGTCCATTTTAAATCAGGATATATATTAAAAAGAATATTTGCTTCCAAAATAACATGCCAGTGGAAATTTCAAACTTCAATTGCATTAGCTGAGGTAGAAAATTAATTCAACTAAAAGGAGAAAGAAAGGAAAAGACAAGTAACTTACATACCATAACCTGGGGTCATTAGGCATTTCAGACAGTCGTTTTTTGATGAGTTCAACAGCTGCTGCTTTCTTCTCCAATAAGCTGATTTACATATTCAGTCTCACATGAGACTCCCAGCAACAAAGGATGAAAAATACACCAATGAAGGAAATTGACTTAGATAAAGGGCTGTCAAGTACGAACATACCGGTAGCAAAATATAAGATTATCCCATAACTCTAAATCCTCAAAAATTTTAACTGCCTCGCCAATTAAATGACAGCGCACTAAAAGTTCACCATATTCCCTAAAATTGATAAAAAAAAAAAAATCAAGAGAAGTTAACCGTGCATACAAATCTAGCAAGAAAAGAGCTTTTAGTATTAAATATTACACAGAAGAATAGATCTGCTCAATAGAAAAATGATTTTTTTTTTTGGGGGGGGGGGGGGGGGGGGGGGTGGGGGGGTGTTATAGTGTATAAAGACAATGAAAGTGAATTTGTACTTTCGCAAGGCAGGAATAGTAGGGATATAAACCCCAAAACAAAAAGGAATTCGTTGTGCCACTCCTGGAGAAGGCTCACTGACGCTCTGGACCTGTAATAGTGCAGAATCTTTTTGTGAGATTTATAATAACAGAATGATAAATAAATGAGGACTATTTATATACTGGAGCTAAAAAAAAGACTATCGGGAAGCTAGAAAGGAGGAGATCAAAGCAATCAATCAACCCTCAGAACACATGAAATCAACAAAAACACCAGATATCTAGTAAGTAGTAACATTTTTTATTAAGTCAACACCTAATTAATCAACAAGGTAGGAATTAATGAGCAATGACCTAAAAATATATAGTTCTGAAAAGATGCTTCAATGAGCTTCCCTTATTATGAGCTTTTATGTGCACTCCCTTATCTCGTGTGAATCCCGTATGCATACACTTAGCTTACTGATCATGAGTTGCATAGTACACACACCAATATAAATTATAGAAAAGTCCCTGTCCAAATAATAAATAATATCTTATCTTTAAACCCTCTATGGGCAATAAGGATCAGAGTTTCGCATGCTAGTTGCACAATTTTTTTTTCCTTTTATTTTATCTTTTTCCTTTTTAAGGACTGGTTGCTCACTTTTAGAGAAACACAAAAATAGTTTGACATATATAAACACAGCAATGGTGAAACTTTCTTGATGCTTATGCCATTGAACAGTTGCATGAAAAATTAAGACCAGGCTTTGGTAAGACAAACCCCTTGCAATTTATGAAATATAGTTAAGTGTAAGGGACTACATTGCTGACGTTAATGGTAAAAATGGCTAACTCTAACTGCCAAATACCAATAACATAAACAGCATAATCCACACTGCAAATTGACAAAAAATAAAGCATGTTGAGCATAAAGGAAGGACTTATTTGAATAGATCCAACATCATATTTACTTGGCCTCATGCTTACTCAGGTAGCATTGAGTGGGTGCAGACTCTGGTGAGTACAAAGTCAGTATATACATACACATGTACATACCCACACCCTTGTATCTACATATGTTTGCACACGCACTCACACACACACTCTCTCTCTCTTCCAGGGTTACACTATTTAATTAAGGAAGAACAAGAACTATACATACACATGTACATACCCGCACCCTTGTATCTACATATGCTTGCACACTCACTCACACTCTCTCTCTCTCTCTCTCTCTCTCTCTCTCTCTCTCTCTCTCTCTTCCAGGGTTACACTATTTAATTAAGGAAGAACAAGAACAAAATTATCAGAGATTACGAAAGTCTATGAAGCAGAAGCAACTAAAAAGGGGCAAGCCATAAAAAGCAAAAGCTGTGAGATGATTTGTAAGGCCTGAAATAACAAAACTACGAGATTTCAAGTAGTAGCAAAGAAGCTCATCATGAATTGCAATGAAGGAAAACATGCAACTTGTTGGTGGATCCTCATATGACTCCAATACATAAAGCCTTGACACCATAATCTGGGACAGCAAACCAAGAAGCTGAGTATCTAATAAGTTCAGGGAAATCAAATGGCCTATTTATCTTAGAAAGTTTCTTCTTTTTTTCTTTGTTAATAGTATATGGGATTACTAGCTTTGCCATGGGTGTCTTCGCTCTTTAATATTTCTTCCCTACCAAAAGAAACGAAAACTTGCACAGGAAACCTATAAATTTAAAGAGCAGGCAGCAGTTCAAAAATTTGGAAGGAAGAAGTATTCAGTTGGAAAAACAACTGGATATCCTGAAGAAAATATAGATAACATGATAACAATGATGCACCTCATACCAGTTTATCCATCATCAGTAATGCACGCTCCTTTGTGCGACTGCGAGTCGATTCCCATCGAATACGTAAGATGTCACAGAAACACCGTATCTAAAAGGGGGAAAATTTTAAACAAGTCATGCAGGAATCAAAATTCAATAGGAATGCAAGATGACCTTGGTTATCTATAAGACATTAACACCCAGAAGACCTTGGTTAAAACACGCATCCCTATATGAAGTATTAGGTAAATTAATCTCATGGCAAGTCCCATAACCAACTGTTACTGCTCAAACCCCTAAAGAATAAGAAAGCCCCAACTAATTATAATGAAGTCTTGACCAAATTTCAAATTTCTTATACTTGATTGTGGTACCCATTGTAATGGCTTATCAATGACTTTTATCAGAAGATTCAACATTTAACAGATTTATCATTGAAGAAATAAATGGTCTCATTTATAAAAATATTAAATGCAATGTGAGTAAATACATATTGCAGTAATTATCTACTTACAGTGAAGTATGACAACTGCTGAGAATCAATTGCCTCTATATATGGAGCCATATCCCATCCTGAAACAGAAATAGGGCTGTTGAATAACCAAAAGAGGAGGGCCTCAACTCAGAAAACGACTTTATAATATAATTAAAATAACAGCAATGGGGAAAAGGAACTCTAGTAAAGGAGATCCTTGCCATATAGATAAGAAACAAATATACTTATAAAAAATAAAAGATAATAAACAAATATGTCAGGACCATGATAGAAGCAGAAACTGTTGTGCTGATTTGTTTGAGCATTACAGTGGCAGATAGAACTTTAACTGCTTGAACCCAGTGGTGAACAGCTTTGAAGTAGATCTCTAAGCAGGAAAGGCGTGATGGATCATGTTTCAATGTAATTTCAGATCTATTTATTTGCTGCAGGCTTTCATTGTTCATTTTTAACTTAAAATTCTCTTTTCTTGAATCTCCTCTCTCTATAAGCTTCTTCAACGCTTGATTGATCATTTTTTTTAATTAAGGAGGAAAAAAAAAAGTAGACATATTGAATGATGTAGTAAAATATATATATATATATATATAAGATACTAATGGGCAAGTGAACTACTAACAATGTCTTCTTCTTTTTTTAATTCTAAAACTCTTATTAACTAGAATTTTTTTTTTTTTTTTTTTTGGGGTTAAAAAAATGTGTTCAAAAATTGAAAGCCATTTTTAGGAGAACCCACAGGCAGTTCAGCCTCCATTCCCCAAACTGTTCAAAGACAAAAATCAATTTTTTTGCCCTTTCTAAAAATCTAAGTCAGTCTGGTTTATTAATACAATCTTTCATATCAGTTAAGGAATAATTTGAAATGATACAGCATGCATTTTGAAAATACAGTAAAAGTATAGTTTATTTTGCGTTGATCATGTCAACCATGATGCAGCAAATATTAGTACCAGAAGTTTGTGTCTAGAACTCACCTTGCATTTCACCATGTGGAGTGCTCTTTTCAATAAGAAGGCATCGGGCCAGAATCACTGCCTGTTGGATCCCCCTCAAAGGGGCTGTAGCAGGACCACCATTTTGAATGCCTTGCAATCTACTTCCTTCATCATTATCCACTAACAATTTTGGGGTCATCAATATGTCAGAGGTTTCAGGTTGATGTAGATGCAAATTATCTTCTCCAACACTAGACTTGTGGGCCTGGATAACAGAGCTTTCTAAGGGGCAATTACTGACATAGTTGGATGAGCTTGTGTTGGTAACAAGTACACTCTGTGCCTTAGGTTGTACCTATATACAAGAATGATCTGTAAAGCTAAGAAGAAAGCATCTCTGGCAAAGTTCAACTATGCGTATTTCAATTACCTGATGTACAGTACGGAAGCCAAGAATCCCAGTAACAGAAAGCTGAAGCCCAGCTGCCACTTCAGCTGACTCAAAATGTTGCCTGATATGACATGGTACCTCAGCAAATAAAGAGAAGCTAGGAGTAATCAAAGACCCAAATCCCAATTCAAGACAGCCAAGTAAACCTAGGGTAATAATCCCTCCACATTAAACTCATAATGATGTTCTAACAACTGGAAGCACATCTTCAGAGAGAAATTGGGGATTGCATGCAGTCTCAAATACAAACTTATATGGCATACAAATAAATTTCCCATTTATCAACTAATAATACAAGTCACAAGATAAGTAAAGTGCTTAAATTTAAAGACAAGGGTTCCTTAACAAGAAGATTAAAAAAAGTCTTCTGTATTATCTTACAATATAAATATCGTGCAAACATTATTTCAAGTTAAAATAAACATGACTCCAGTTACTTTTTTGGGCCTTTTTTTATAAACTGCATATTAGTTCATCAAAGAAAATAGCTTCCCCTGTTGAAATTTACCTGCAAGAATCAACTCTTCCATAGGTGTATTCCATTATTCCAGCTTCTAAATGAACCATTGAGATGATTGCTAAAGCATCTTCATTGTGTAAACTTGAACCAAAATAGTGCGTTACTTTTTCTAAAGTGTCAAAGTGATGTAGAGTCTCGCCCACATAGACATGCAATAAATCAAACAAGGAAGATGACCGCTCATCCAAAATTCTCTGTTGAAGAAATATGAACCTAGCAAGCCACCACGAGATGCTACTAATTCCATATGTGGAAGACACACTTCCTCCAAATAACAAGTCTCTTGTCCACGTGAGCAACATCTTAGCAAAAACTAAATACTACATTACAACAAAAAAAAGAATCGTCTAAGATTTCAAAATAACAACAATAATAATAATAGTTATGAAATATTACTACCCTTTTTTTTTCTTTTTCTTTTTTTGAGAATTCAATAGCTAGGGGGATGGATTTGAACCCTAGACATCTCCATTAGAAACACACTAGGAGATGCCAATCAAGCTACAAGGCTATTGGCAATACTACTACTGAGTTTCAAATGAGTCCTAGTTCAAATGATACCTCCTCCTCTAACAATTGTAAGTAGAGAATGAGATCATAGGTTCAAAACTCACTATCTTCGTGTGTAATTTACCAATAAAAGAAGCTAGCATTTTCCGGTCAACAAATTTCACCTTCCATAAATTAAGTTGGATGTATGAAATTCAAGTTAAAAAGCACAGTAGCTTGGTAGTATTGGTGTAACAAAGAGTAAATATTTCCATGACAAAATGGAAATTTAGACATCCCCTACAATCTAGGGCAGAATTTTCCTCCATATTGATCTAGAGGAAAGAAAATGGAAAATTCTTTTCCACTAATCATGTAACAATTTTTTTTTTTTTTTTTTTTGAATAACTTAATTGACCACCACAGATAATCATCTTATTGACCACATAACACAATAGGTTGGACGAGATTCCTTTAAAACGGTTTGAATGTTTGTTCTCCAATCCAATCTACTATTGTATTGTACAAAGTCCCAACCATTCAAATGTGACCTTTAAATTGGCACCTCACGGAGAGGTTCAAGATTCAAATCCCCCCTCTTCATTGTAATTATGGAATTATCCATAGCAGGTAGACCCCACATATAAGTACAGTTTGAAGTTGAAGTTTTGAAGAAAATTAGAATTAGATTCAGAAGTAGAGTAACCTGAAGATTAGAGAACTTTCCAAGCAAGTCAGAGCCAGCAGCCATTAGCTGATTACGAGCCCAGTTTTCCCATTCCACCAATTCCTCATCTTCTCCTTTACCACCCACTTTCTTCAATGCCAATGGACATTTTGCCATTTCCTTCAAAGGCCTATTGTTCCAAATTCAATCACACAATTAGACAGACTCAAAAGTTCAATCTTTTGTCATTCAAATTTCAAAAAGTTGCAATTTTTTTCACTGACTCACCCAGTCATGTTGCACTGAGTGAAGGCGAGGAACGCGGCGACGGCGATACTGACCACGAGCAACGCTCTATAAGCCTTGTCCTCGTCGTCTTCGGGTTCTGAAACAAGGAAGGACTCGACGCGGCGGAGCAACTCGGAGTAGACTCGGTCGGCGGAGGAGGAGGAGGAGGAGGAGGACTCGTCATCGGCGAGTTGTCGGAGGACGAGTGCGGCGGCGTCGGAGGATAGGGCGTGGAGATAGTCGCCGGACTCGATTGAAGAGAGGAGGTCGTTGAGGAGTGAAGAGTGAGTCTGATGATGATCGGACGGCTGTGGTTGAGGAGGCGGCGGTGGAGAATCGGACGGCGGAGATGAAGTGAGGGTGCAGCGTAGGAGACGGAGCTCGTACCCGCGGAGGAGCACCGCTCGTTCCGTTTCGGGTTGTTGTGACATTGTCTGAGACTCAGAGGGTTTTGCAGTTTGTGTTGAGGGTTTTAGACTTTATAGTTTTAAACACTTCGGCCAATTTTCGCATACGTGGCATCCATCTTAACATCATCTCATGAGTCATGATCTACTCGCATATATATATATATATATATATATATATATTGGAAAAAGGAGATTAAATATCATTCAAGGGCCATTTTACTGTATCTTATAAAAAATTAGAGGGTACAGTACCCACTCAAATCTGAACTATTAACTCAATATTGTTTTAATCTTTACCATTTATGCAATTTTAAAGGATGCTGGTTATATATATATTAACCAAACAAAAACAAAAAAAAAAACAAAAAAAAAAAACAAATGAGAAAATAACAAATCAACATTCATATTATGGTAGTCATTCCACAAGTATAAGTATTTATAGAATGTGAGAGGCAAGAGCCAGGTAGAATTATATTTAGGTTATTGACTAATTAGGTATTTTATTTCATGGACTAATTATGTATGTATGCATGTTTTGTACACTTCAATGATGTTAAATGATTTTCAGGTTGTGGCTGCGTTAAATTCTATCACTTATCTATAAAACCTTTTGATATTTCCATGGTTTGATTATGATGAACGTATTGATATGTGATGTACAGTATCAACATAGGCATCGAATTTTGTGTTGAAATGATATGGTTTGACCGTGTTTTGGTAGTTTGTAATTATTGTGCGATATCTGTGGAAACCCGGATTGGACCGATTAACCGAAAACCGTTTATCAATACAGGTTTTCAACTCTCAAGAACCGGCCTATATAAGAAAAGTAATCAACCGTGCAAACCGCGGTCAAACCTCCCGGGTTTGAAAACCGTTAACGGTTCTTGGGGTTCAGATCTGAATTTTATTTTTGGAACTTACCACCATTGTTGATGCTTCAAACTGCCATGTGATGCTGTTAGACCTTTAGATTGCACCGCCTCTCTTCTTCTTTTCTGTCTCACTCACGCTTTCCCTCTAATTTTTCTGCATTTTTTTCCTTTTTGCCGTTTCAGTTTCTGTGTCTGGACTGAGAACTCTGGAGTTGCTTTGCAGACGATGGAGATGGTGAAGTAATAATGTTTGGATGTCATCTACTCACTGACCAACCACTTTATTCTTGGGCTTTGTTTTGTATTAAGGCTATTATTTAATGAGTAGACTTATAGCTTCTTCTTTTTAAGTCTTTTATCATTTTTGTTTTCCACTTTTAAATTTCATTGGATAGTTGACCGTTGAAATGGGCTTGGTTTAATTTGTGCCTAAGGCATGGGCTTAATTTAGAAGTAGGTTTCATAAATAAAAAAAATAATATAATTTATTGTTATAAAATTACGATTTTGGTACCTAAATATTTTCTTATTTTAGTCAAATTTTTTATTATTTCTAATTTAAAATATTTATTTATTAAATAATTATTAAATTAATTATAACGTCATCACGGTTCGACTCCGGTTCGACCTGGATTCGACCTCAAAAACCTTAAATCTCTCCCTTTTACGGTTCAATGAACAGTCCGGGTCTGAAAACCTTGATTTGTGCAGATTATGATTAGAAATTTCATTATATAAAAGAATTGAGATCGGCTTGGAAGCCAAAGATAATTAGAATGAAAGCTAATGTTCATGGCTGTCCTGTGATCTGAATTGGGTTTAATTGCTAATGGATTTCCTTAAACAGAATGGTTATTGTCATATGAAGTCCCCAAATCTGTCAGGGGACATATTTGAGTCGGTCACCTTTCTGGAATTCTAGTAATTAGAGAGAAACCATTTTTTGGGTTGAGAATCTTGTGGTAATTAGTGTAGATATAGTTTTTGGTAAGTATACTCCACGTAAATATAGTAGTCCATTGATTCAATTCTTATAAAATTCAAGATTTGTGGCTTTCTAGGTGAGTCAAATGAATTTCTCAAACGGCTGGACCTATGGTCAATTAGCATAAGAGCAGCTTGAGAATACTGAAATGTTTTGAATTGGGTTGATTGCATTGAATTGTAATTTTATGCGAGTATTATTTGGCATGTACTTTACTAGGTTGAATTTATTGTGGCTTGATTTTTTTTGTTTAGTACCTAAAAGAAAAAACCCCTTTTTTAATTAATATTATTTTAAAAAAAGAAGAAGTAAAATACCAGAAAAACTATCAAAAGTTCAATGAATCCAAGAAGTCTAAGCAATTCCCAGTAGAGAAAATATTGCAAGTTGAAGGCAACACGGACATAAGCCTTGTTGGTCTTGTTTCAATAATAATTTGATTTTTGTGAATCCTACAATTTATTTTGTGTTAGTGAATGCACCTTCTTAGGGATTTTATATTTAAGTTGTTTTTATGTATGTAAGTTATTTGGAGCCTTTATTTTTTTTTTTTTTTTGATAAGTTCTTTGGAACCTCTTTGAGCTGGGATTAATAGTTTCCTGAGTTAAATGAGTGTTAGGTTATCCTTGGTTATGGAACAAAAGTAAAAAGTTTTGATTCTTGGAATAGGTGTTTTGTGCACCCAAGTTTGTGGTTTTCTGGGTTTAGGCTTTTGTTTTATGCTATGCTTTGAACTCAGCCAATAGGATTGGTATTAATATTCCGGTCATGTTTGTATTAATATTGGGTCAAGTTTAGTTAGTGCATTTTAATGTCAGGTTTAGGAGCAGTTATATTGTGTACCCGGCATCTATGCCGGGTACATAATATAATTTTCGCAGGTTTAGGATTGGTATGAAATTTCCTTTCACTAATCCAGTTTGGGTGGCGGCATGTATTTTCAAATTTTGACTCTTAAAGAATTTCAAAGTCTAAGCAATTAGTGTCGGAGTGTAACTATTGTGTGAATCTTTCACTAATCCAATTTGCACATACGTATAACTATTGTGTGAATCTTTAAAATTATTAATGTTGAACTGTGTTCATACTTCAGGTATGATTGCGGCATGTATGTTATTAAACATATGCATACAAAAATTATCAAAGAGAATCTAACCTTTTTGGTAATAAATTTATTGGAAGTATATTTTACAGTTTTCGCATAATTTGCTTAAGCTGCTTCTTCATCAACAATGTCTACTTTTTGTAGGAGAACTAGTCGAAACATTTTCGATATAAGTTGGCATCAAATCTAGTGCTTTCAAAGGAAGATGAACAACGTTCCAAAATAATAATAAAATGCTAGAAAAAACCCACTACAAGATTATGTTCAATCACTCAAATGACAATGATTTGTGTAAATTGATGACTGAGATATTTTTTATGATTTAGTGAATTGTTTTTTATTTTTAATGAATGAGAGATTGAATGTTTATCTTTAGCATTAAAAGAATTGTCTTTTTTTTTAAAGGGAGACTAATTTTCTATCGGTCAAAAATAAAATTAGTATTTGACAAATTATTATATGAGAAGCTTTGGATATGCAAGTTGTGAACTAGAAGAAAACAGCTGAAAAAATTATTCTATGAGAAGCTTTGGATGTGCAAGCTTTGTTGTGGTGCTTTATTTGCATGGAATTTGTGTTGGAGGAGGCTGAATATAAACTATATACATTGAGAATCAAAGAATATATAAATAAGTAAATCTCCTTCGTAATGGTTATTTTTCTTTTCAACTTATAAAAAAAGTGAGAATCAATAATGTAGGGGCTGGGTTTGAGCACTCCTACTGTTCAGTGAGTGGACTCAAGCCCGGCTAGCCCAATACAATAAATTTGTAGGGAATGGGTTCAAAAACTAGGCCCTAGTGAGGGATACAACGGCTAGGCATGGTTACATATGGATTGAATAGCATGGACGTGAATTCAAATGTGCAATGATGTTCCTCGGTACTCCTCTAGGGAGCTTGAGGGTCTTATTATTCTTTCAATGATTGGTTACAAAGGTTTTTCCGTTCTTGCAGGTTGCTGCAGTGTTCTATACTTATGATTTCCTCTTGTTTTTCTGTTCTCCTTTCAAGAGGGATTCCTTACATTATATACCCCCTTTCAGTTGATCTTAGCCCTACATTTGTCGATCAGGCAGGTCACTACTTTAGTGCTTGTCCCATCAGCCGCCTTCTCATTCTTTATGTGGGCTGTGGCAGCCAAGGCTACACTGTTCAAGAGTCATTTCCTCATTAATGCGGCCAGAACGTTAGTTGTGGGCATTTAATGTGGAGGCGACAGTTCATCTTAGGCTTGCTCCTCCACCATGCCTCCACGGCTGACACGTTGTACTTGTTCCTTCTCTTTAGATGCTCGGGAAGGCTGCTTTTGGTGGGCCATTACTTCCTCTTCCCATGGTCTCGGTTGGCCGAGTACAGGGTCGTCCTCGGCAAGGCTTCTGGGCAATTTGGACTTTCACACTCCGTCCTCGGGCGTTTCTTCCTCCTCGGCATGGGTCTTGGGCTTGATACGAAGTGGGCCGGGGTTACTAGACTCTCTGACCCCACAATAACCTCTCAAAATCCTACGGTCCAAGTCCTCGAGCAGAGAGGAGGATTTTGACATTCTCGAGTCGTCGTGATGGCTTGTCACGTCTTATCCTCCGTCAGTGCCAGTCTTTTCGCCTGTCCAAGGCACGTTCTTGGAGGTTTGGTATACGAAGCGCGCCCTCATTTAATTCTGGCGGCTCTGTGCTTCCCACGTTCAACGGCATGATGCCAATCCAACGGCTGGGCTTTTCCCAGCTTTATGGGCGGGAAAACTTGCACGGTTATCTTTAATTGGGGTTATAAATACCCGTTTGATCTGATCGCCTCTTTACTTTTGCACTCAAGAGTTCTTGCGCATGTTCATTGAATTCGGTCAAATCTCCAACTATACTCACGTCTTTTTCAGCACAAAAAGCCTGTCCGAGGAGCTTTTCCTCATTTCTGTAAGTCTTATTCTCTCTCTCTAGCTCAAACTTCCTCTCTGAGTCCTTTCTTGAGTCTCTTAGTCATTGTTAAGGATGGGTAGATTTAAGAAGTTAGTTGAGTCTGAAAAGGCGATGGAGAAATTCATCGTCGATTATAGGATACCCAGTAATGTGGGCTTGAGGTACTGTGCAGAAGGGGAATAGCACATTCGGAGGGAGGAGGGTGAGGTCGTGATTCCCATAATCGCCTTCCTTGAGGGTGGTATGAGAATCTCCATGGGGCCAGTAACGATGGGTTACCTTAGGTACTTTAGGTTGGCCCCCACACAGTGCGCCACCAACGTGTTCAGAATCCTGAGTTGTGTGGACGCCTTGAATGAGCAGATGGGGTTGAGGTTAACCCATCATGATGTAAACTGGTGCTACAAACTCCAAAAACTAAAGGGTAAGTCTTATTACATGAAGACGAGGGACGATAAGGTCCGGCTTATCCAGTGCCTTCCTGAGTCCAGCAAGGGGTTGAACAAAAACTTTCTCATCGTGTCCGGGGAGTGGCACGATGGCCTTCATTGTCCGACAGAGGAGGGGACACCAGGTGGGGTACTTTGAGTAGAAGATGGTCTAGTCTTTCGGGTTGTAGGATTGCTTTGTTTAGTTACTGACAGGAACATGTTTTCTTTTCTGCAGATCCGCACGCCTTTGAGCGTCATTTTAACCTGGTCAACAAGGAGGACTTGGAAAAGGTCCTCAGGGTGGAGATCTTTGTGAACGAGGCTGACAACCAAGTTAGAGCAGCTCACAAGATCCTCGGGTACAAGTAGCTCTAGAAATCGTTCCCAACTCCGAAGCACGTGATCAAAGCCAAAGATCCTCAACTTTTTAGCATAACCGTAGTGGAGCAGGGGTTTTTGTTTCCTGAAGGGTCTCTTGCTCCGGAAGGTATTCCGTTGGCAGGTCCTTCTACCTCTGCCTAAGCTGTGGAGGCCAAGGAAGAAGAGCTAGGAAAAGAGGAAAAAGTTGCTGATTTGGGTCCCTTCGAGGACGGATTTAGCGCTTTTGACCAAGTCCACCTGGCCGAGGATCCCTCTGGTGACTTGGGCGATCCTAATCTGACCAAGGCGGACCTCCTTTCTGCAAGGACTTCTCCCCAGGCCGAGATGGGCTTTAAAAGGCAACCCCAGACCAGCCTACTTGACCTGCTTGAGGGTCAACCGGGGAGGGATAAGCCGGGAAAGTCCCAATCCAAGCTTTCTCCTCCGCTACCCAAGTCTCAACCTATTCGGACCAGGTCGTCCTTTTCCTAGGCCAAGCTTCCACCTCAGCCGAGTTTGCCACTAAGGCTTGAGCCTACTGATCCCTAGCAGAAGAAGGGCCCTAAGGGCAAAAGGCCTATAGGAGCTGACAGGACTTGTTCTTCCCAAGAGGAGGATGAGGCTCGGCGACCCCCTAAGCAGCAAAAAATAGGGCAGCAGGGCCAAGGAAGAGAGGTGGCTGTGCAGTCCGAGGCCCAGGCTTGGCTCCTTGCCCCAATGCTCCATGGGGAGCCCTTAATGGATACCGCCTCCCTCAGGGACTTCAAAAGGGGTGAGGACGCATACATGGCCGATGCACTGGAGAGGTCCCTGCTACTCCCCGCCGATATGGCTCAATTGGGGGACCTAAGGAGGCAGGAGGTCATCCTCAGCCTAAAAAGGTATTTAGGCATGGTAAGCCACCCAACGCTTGAGACTTCGTTGATTTTTACTCTTCGGTTCCCAACTTATCGTTTATTTGTTTCGATCTGCAGGCTGTCCAAGCCACTTAAAGGCTGGAAGAGGAAGCTAATAACCAGAGCAAGGCTATGGACCAGGAATGCGACAAGCGCCTAGAAGCCACGCGGACCCTTAAGAACTCCGAGTCTGACCTTAAGAAGGCAAGGGAGGATCTAAAGGAGGTGATGAAGGAAAGAGATAGCGGAGTGTCAGGCCTAGCTGGCGCTCAGAAACAGGCCGCCGACCAGACGAGGCGCCTTCTAGACGCTGAAGGCCAACTGAAGATTGCCAAGGAGCATATCACTGACCTAAGGCAGAAGTTGGCCAAGGCAGTAGGGGCTAAAGGTGTTACCGAGCACGCCAAGGATGAGACTTTGAGGGCCAAAGCAGAGGCTAAGTTTGCGAGGACAGAGGCCAAGAGCTCCAAAGAGCGAGCGGAGGAAGATGCCTTTTCTGAGGGAGTGGCCGAGACTGAGGCTGCCCTCAAGGCTCAAGTCCTTGAGGTGTGCAGGCGCTACTGCTCCGAAACTTGGAATGAGGCCCTCAACCAAGTTGGGGTCGAGGCCTCGTCTGAGCTTAGGAGGGCCGAGAGAGTGTACTACCCTCCTGCTATTCGAGAGGCTGCCTCTGCTACCTCTGAGGCCGACACCGCCCCAAAAGCGGCAGACGAGGACTAGGCCGATGCTGCCAAGGATCCCACTTCTACTGGTAGGCCTGCCGAGGAGGCTGAGCATCAAGGGGTGCCAGAAGAAGGAGAAACCAGTAACCTGGAAACGCCCAGAGATGTGGTGAAGCCCCCTGTTGGTCCTCAAGTCCCTCCTGCTGATTCCCAGGCTCTTCTTGCTGAGGGGGACTTTCCCAAAGTTGCCCTCTAACCAAGGAGACAACTCTCATGGTGGTGCCTTTGCAGGCTGTTCCCCTAGGTCAGAGCTCCGAGGACCCCGAGGATACCTCTGGACAGCCTCTCAAGGGGAAGTGAAGCTCAAATTGAAGAAATAGGTTGTCTTAGCTAGCTTCTATCTTAAGTTTAGTTTTTAGTTTAGTTTAGTTTAGTTTTTTTTTTTTTTTTTGTCGTTTCCGTTCCTTTTTTCTTTTAAGCACTGTAATGCTACGCTTCAAGTTGAATGCATGAACCCTCTTTTTTACTTGGTGTTTGTTGTTATTATGATGAGTTTTGCTACTTATATAACCTGGGTTTTAATTATTAGCTTCACAATCTCAGAAGTTCAGCATGTTTTTCATTCTAAATTGACAATCGAAAAATGTAAAGCCCATAGTAACAGTTCCCACTTGGACCTTGGACGATAATTGAGCCACCTTAACATCACGTCCTATTTTTGCCAGATTGAGTACTGAGAGAATAACTCTACAATATTGGTTCTACATCACATGAATTGGTTACTATAAACAATAATAAATTCTTAAGAAAGCCGTTAGCTGCTGATTATGCTAAGGGGTTAGGTTCAATATGCCTCAGAATGCCTTAAGTGATGCTTATGGGCCTGAGTCTGAGGGTCATACAAGATCCTGGTGCTGTCGAACCCTTAGGTTCTTCTCTGAGTAACTAGTTTCCCCATAGATTTGAGTTCGAGGACTGTACAAGGCCTTGATTCTGTCTAACACTTAGATTCTCCTGTAAGTGACTAGTTTCCCCATAGGTTTGAGTCCGAGGATCATGCAAGACCTTGGTTCAGTCTAGTACTCAGGTTTTTCTTGAAGTGGTTAGTTTCCCCATAAGCTTGAGTCCGAGGACCATGCAAGACCTTGGTTCAGCCTAGTACTTAGATGGCCGCCAAAATACATGATATATAATCATAATAGACATAAAACTTGAATAATAAAAAAAAAGGGATGCTTTCATTAATAATAATACATTCTCAAGTTATTTACATTCCATGGACGATGAACAGGTTTTTCATCTAGGTCTTCTAAGTAGTATGCACCTATCCCCGCCACCGAGATAATTCGATATGGCCCCTCCCAGTTGGGCCCTAGCTTTCCCCAGGAAGGATTCTTGGCAGTCCCTACAACTTTCCTCAACACTAGGTCCACCACTGCTAGTGGTCTTAGCTTCACACTGGCATCATATCCATGCTTAAGTTTTTGGTGGTAATAGGCCAGTTGGATCATTGCCCCTTCCCTTCGTTCATCAACCAAATCTAGGCTCCTCCCCAGTAGTTCATCATTACTGCCTGGATTGAAAGAGCTCGTCCTTAGCGTTGGGAAGTTTACCTCCAGAGGGATAACAGCCTCAACCCCATAAGTCATGGCAAAATGCGTCTCCCCCGTTGACCGCCATGGTGTAGTCCGGTATGTCCAAAAAACGTATGGCAGCTTTTCTACCCATCTTCCCTTGGCGTCATCCAGTTTCTTCTTAAGCCCATTGATGATGACCTTGTTGACAGCCTCGGCCTGCCCATTTCCCTGTGGATAAGCTAGAGTTGAATACCTATTTGTGATCCCAAGCTCGTAACAGTACCTTCTGAAAGCCTTGCTATCAAATTAGAGTCCGTTATCCGAAATGAGGGTATGAGGGACCCCAAATCTCGCGACAATGTTTCTCCAAAAGAATTTCTTAGTGTCCATATCCCTGATGTTGGCCAACGGCTTAGCTTTGATCCATTTTATGAAGTAATCCGTGGCAACCAGTAGATATCTCTTATTCCCTGGTGCCTTGGGGAAAGGGCCTACAATATCCAAGCCCCATTAGGCAAACGACCATGGGCTGGACAAAGGGTTGAGGACCCCTCTAGACTGATGAATATTTGGGGCGAACCTTTGGCATTGGTCACACTTATTAACATACTCCAAGGCCTCCTTCTGCATCCCTAGCCATCAATATCCTTATGTGATAGCTCGGTGAGACAGGGATCTTCCTCCTATGTGGCTCCCACAGATCCCCTCGTGCAGCTCTTTGAGCAGTAGCTCTGATGCCTTGGGGTGAATACACAGTAGGTATGATCTAGAGTAGGAGCGCCTATACAACTTGTGGTCCTCGGACAGCCAGAACTGAGAAGCTTTCCTTCGTACTTTTTCAGCCTCTGACTTCTCCTCGGGCAGAACATCGTCTTTAAGGAACTTCACTATGGGGTCCATCCAGCTGGGACCCATCCCAACTTGATAGATGTGTACCGTGCCCTTTACCACCTCATTTGCTCTCTCTAGATGCTCTACAAGAATGATCCGGGGCAAATCCCCTGCCGAGGAGGTGGCAAGTGTGGCCAATGAATCGGCATGGGTGTTTCCACTCTTGGAGACATGTGACAAACTGAAAAGATCGAAATTTGACTGCAAGCGCTTGACTTGGCATAGGTACTCTTGCATCATCGGATCTCTGGCTTCCAGTTCTCCTTTTACCTGGCCCACCACCAATCTTGAATTCGAGAACATCTCCACTGCTTTTCCTCCCATTTTTTGCACCATGACCATTCCTTGTAACAGTGCTTCATACTCGGCTTCATTTTTTGTGGCCGAGAACCCGAGCCTCAGAGATTTTTCTATGACTGACTCCTCAGGGGATACTAAGACCAGCCCCACTCCTGACCCCCTCTGATTTGCCGCGCCATCAACGTATACCCTCCAACATAGTGGCCCCAAGATGGAGATTGCCCCAACTGATTTTTTGTCCATGCTTATCTTCTCGGGTGGCATCTCTACTGGTGGTTCAGCGAATTCGGCCATCAAATCAGCCAGGACCTAGCCTTTTATGGAGGTCTGAGGTATGTATTTGATGTCAAAAGCCCCCAGAATGGTGTTCCACTTCACAATCCTTCTTGTGTAATCAGCCGTCCGAAATACAGACTTCAAGGGTAATTGGGTTAGGACAACCACTGTGTGAGCCTGGAAATAATGGGGGAGCTTTCGTGTGGCGTGGACCACAGCTAGTATAGCTTTCTCTAAGGGTAGGTACTTGACCTCAGCTTCATGTAGTGACTTGCTAACGTAATAGACTAGTTTTTGAACGTCATTGTCATCCCGAATCAGAACCAGGCTCACAGCGTGAAGCGCCACAGCAATGTATGCGTATAGGACCTCGTTGGTCTCAGGATTGGACATGATGGGTGGTCGAGATAGGTACTCCTTGAGTTGTTGGAAGGCCATGACACAATCCTCGGACCACTCGAATCCCTTTCACTTGCGAATCAGGAGATAGAAGGGCTTGCACCTGTCAGCTAACTTGGAAATGAATCGATTCAGGGCCGCGATCATCCCAGTAAGCTTTTGGACCTCCTTAGGGTTTTGCGGAGGCTTCAGATTATGAATAGCCTTGATTTGGTCAGGATCAACCTCGATTCCCCTGTGGGTAATAATATATCCTAAAAACTTGCCAGATCTCACGCTAAACGAGCATTTGGAAGCATTCAGGCGCAGCTTGTGCTTCCTTAAGACATCAAAGGTGCGGTCGAGGTCCCCTAAATGTTCAGATACCACTTTAATTTTTACCACCATATCATCAACGTAGACTTCGATGCTCTTGCCCAACATTGGCTCGAACATTCTCGTCATCATTCTTTGATAGGTGGACCCTGCATTCTTCAAGCCGAACGGCATTACCTTGTAATGGTAGTTCCCAATGGGCGTCACGAAGGTTGTCTTCTCCTGATCCACCAAGGCTAGTGGTATTTGATGATAGCCTTGAAAGACGTTTAGGAAGCTCATCTGAGGATAGCCTGTAGTTGCATCCACTAGCTGATCTATCCGAGGCATGGGGAACGGGTCTTTTGGACATGCCCTATTTAGGTCAGTGAAGTCCACACAGACCTTCCACTTTCCGCTTTTCTTCTTGACCACCACAGTGTTGGCCAACAATTTGAGGTAAAAGACCTTTTTGATAGCCCCTGCACGCTTAAGCTTATTCACCTCTTCCCTAATCGCTTTAGCGTGCTTTCTTAATTGGCACTAGGGTGGCTGCTTCTTTGGAATTATGGACGGATTGACGTTGAGATGGTGATAGATGAAGGACGGATCAATCCCTAGGGTATCACAGGCATCCCATGCAAATGCGTCAATATTATTTTTGAGGAACTCAATTAGCTCCTCCTGCTCTTTAGGAGGCAGCCGAGCCCCGACTCGAAAAAACTTCTCTGGGTCGTCGCCAATTACCACTTTCTCCAGATCCTCACATTTTGCTTCCTCGGCAGCTGCATCAGGAGGCGCCGTCGGGGTCTTTGATTGCTATAAGCCCCCTTCAGCAATGGCCGAGGGCTGTGCATCGATCTGACATGATATGGCAGCCACCATGCATTGCCTTGTCGTGGATTGATTGCCACAGATTTCGAGAACTTGATCCCCTGACGGGAATTTCACTTTCTAGTGCAAGGAGGAGGCGACAACCCCCAAGGTATGGAGCCATGGCCTTCCTACAATGGCTGTGTAGGGTGAGTAGGTGTCCACTACTATAAAGTTCACCTCCACCACCTCTAGGCCGGTCTGAATGGGCAGCCTGATCATGCCCTTTGGGATAACAAGCTTCCCGTCGAAGCTCATCAAAGGAGAGCTATAGGGCATTAAGTCCTCCGATTTCAACCCCAGCCCTTTGTAGAGGTCGGGGTACATGACCTCGGCCGTACTGCCATCATCGACCATCACTCTCCTCACATTATAGTCTCCGATTCTGAGAGTGATCACTAGAGCATCATCATAAGGCTGGGTGGTCTCAATCTTGTCTTCCTCTGAAAAGCTCAAGGTTGGGTGAGAGTTCCTTCTAGCCCTCTTCGGCTCTGGCTGGGACTCCTCGGCAGGGATCTGGGCCACAGACAACACTCGTGAAGGGCACGTGCCTATTCTTCCTGGTGCGGCCAAGATTACGTTGATCGTGCCTGCAGGCGCCCTTAAGGCGTTATCTCTCCTCGGCTCCTGATCGGCCTGGCCTGGGTGGTCACTGGGGTGATGCAAAAGGTGTTTCAGCTTTCCTTTTCGGACCAGCTGGTCCAGATAGCTCCGAAGATTCCTGTAGTTCTCTGTAGTATGTCCGTGGTCCCTATGGTATTGGCAGTAAAAGTTCTGATTGCGCTTCGTGGATTCCTCCACCATCTTATTTGGCCACCTAAAGTATGGCTCGCTCTCGATTTTCACCAACACCCTGTGTACTGGCTCTTGGAATACGGCATGGACCGCCTGCGTGTCGGCTGCTCCAAATTGCCCCGCGAAGTCCCTCCTCGGGCGGGTGTTGTTGTATTGGTCCAGCTTGAAATCCCTCATCTCCTGAGGGATAGCCTTCTCCTTTCCTCTGCCCTACAGCTGGTCTTCTTCCACTCGTTTGTACTTGTTGATCCAATCCATCAGTTGGCGCATACTGGTGGCAGGCTTGCTAATCAGAGACTTCCTTAGGCCGTGTCTAGTCAGGAGACCATTTTTGAAGGTACTAATGGCCACCTCATCAAAATTGCCCTCCAATTCATTGTACATCTCCCAATATCGGCCGAGTAGGCCTTTGAAGTCTCTCCATCATGCATGGACAGAGACAGTAGCGCGCTCAAGGGCCTTGGGGTTATGCTGTTCGTAACGAAGGAAGAGCCAAAGGCCTGGGTCAGCTGTTTATACGAATCTATGGAATTCGTCTTCAAGCCATTGAACCACCTCATCGCCATTGGACCCAAGCTAGAGGGGAAAATCTTGCACATCAATGCCTCGTTCTTGGAGTGGACAGCCATCCTTTGGTTAAACTGGCTCACATGCTTCACGGGTTCCGTTTTGCCGTTATAAATGGAAAATGTCGGCTGCTGAAACCATCGAGGAAGAGTAGCCCCCTCTATGTGGCACGTGAAAGGCGACTTGGATAATTGATCCAGTGCCCTGCTTATGGCGTCGTATCCTAAGCCACTAGGAGATGGGCTCTTACGTTTACATTCCCGGTAGTGCTCTTCTTCATGAGAGAAGGTCTCGCTTAGAGGAGTTCTCGACCTTTGCCTATAGTCATCGTCGCTTTCATCGTCAGAGGGCAGGTCGGGGCTATGTCGAGTTCGCCTTCGTTATGCATGGCGCAGCCTCCTCTTCAAGTCATCTATCTCTCGCTGCATGGCCTACCCATCGTTCTGCCCCTGGGTCACGCAGCTCCTAACTTCCTTTGGCTGGGTCCGGTTGTTGTTTTGTCCCTGGGGCACATGGTTGTCCTCACGCGAGTAGCTTCTACTGGTTTGAGTGGTGTGCACACTTCCCTCTTGAAATCTTCCATTCTCTTCATTTCGATCGCTCTCAAGGTTGGCGAAGTTACCCTGATGCTGGGATTTGACCTGTTCAGGCTGATGGGAGCCTGCTTGATGAGGGCCTGATCCTGCCATGCTTGGTTGTTGCCCTTACTAACACATGAGTTCTTCCCACAGACGGCGCTAATTGTAGGGACTGGGTTTGAGCACTCCTATTGTTGAGTGAGTGGACTCAAGCCCAGCTAGCCTAATACAGTGAATTTTTAGAGAATGAGTTCAAGAACTAGGCCCTAGTGAGGGATACAACAGCTAGGCATGGTTGCATATGGATTGAATAGCATGGATGTGGATTCAAATGTGCAATGATGTTCCTCGGCACTCCTCTTGGGAGCTTAAGGTTCTTATTATTCTTTCAGTGATTGGTTACAAAGGTTTTTCCGTTCTTGCAGGTTGCTACAATGTTCTATACTTATGATTTCCTCTTGTTTTTCCGTTCTCCTTTCATCTATTAGTTAGCATGATTTGAATTAAGTTGCAGAATTTCCTAAGAATGAGATCACATTGAGGTATATGCTTCAACTGAGAGAATTTTTTAATTCCAAAGTAATGGACATTAATATTACCATGAAAAACATAAAGCAATATTGTATGCATGTCCACAATCATAAAATGGATGCAATAGTTTAACATTGTAAGCATCCCAAAGTTTTTTTTTTTTTTAATTAAAAATTGTAAGAATTTTTTTTTTTTTTTTTGGTGAGAAGATATATGGTAAGAATTAGAGATTAGATCTTTTTTTTAATAAAAAAAAAAACTTTAGTATGTCTAACTTACCATAATGTAGTTTACATCATAATTTGTTGAAAAATTAATGAAAATAATCATATAAAGTTAAGTTATAATCCCAAATACAAAGAAAAAGATGAACACCAAACAGTCCATACCTATCAATCACAATATTTTGTTTCCTCTTCCAAGTTATCCTAAGAAGTTAAAAATTAGCATAGATTTAGATGAGATTAAAAGAAAATTAGCAAGAATTTATGTAGTATTTAATTTAAAAAATTATAAATCCATTTAGAAAATAAAACAAACAAATGGGAGGCAAATGATCATGTACTAAATCAATAAAACACATTCCAATTCTTTAGGCATAAACAATTTTAATAGGTAAAATGCAATTATATAAAGAAAAATTGTAAATATGAATACAAAGAAATAGACTATTAATTGAAAATTTAAAAAAGAAAAAAGAAACATGGTATTTACAACCTCGAAAAAGAAAATCCAGTACAAACCATAAAAATTGCAGTAGAAAAGTAAAGAAGTTTAGGGGAAGAAAAAGAAAAACTGATCTCAAATGGACTTTCCAATTCTAGTTGTAATTTGGTAACTATTGGTGTGGAAAGAAAGCTGTAGGGACCGGATTTGAGCACAATCACTGTTGGGTGAATGGATTCAAACCCAGTTAACCCAATACAATAAATTTGTAGAGCGTGGGTTGAAGAACTAAGCCCTCCTCCAGAAGGAAGTGGCTCCTTCGGAGGAAGGAAGGCGAGGTGGTGATTCCCATCATCACCTTCCTAGAAGGTGGAATGAGGATTCCTATGGGGCCGGTGAGGGGCTATCTTACGTACTTCTGGCTAGCCCCCACCCAGTGCGCCACTAACGTCTTTAGGATTCTGGGCTGTGTGGACGCCTTGAACGAGAAGATGGGGCTAAGGCTGACCAATCACGACGTAAACTGGTGCTATAACCTTCAGCACCTAAAAGGCAAGTCGTACTACATGAAGACAAGGGAGGATAGGGTCTGGTTTATCCAGTGCCTCCCTGAGTCTAGCAAGGGGCTAAACAAGGATTTTCTCATTGTGTCCGGAGAGTGGCACGATGGCCTTCATTGCCTGATGATGGAGGGGACACCAGGTGGGGCAGTGGGAGTAGGAGGGGGGGTTCAATTTTCTATTGTTGATGCAATTTGTATCGTTTGGTTACTAACACGAACGTGTTCTCTTTCTGCAGATCCGCATGCCCACGAGCGTCACTTCAACCTGGTCAACAGGGAGGATTTACAGAAAGTGCTAAGGGAGGAGATTTTCGTGAACGAAGCCAATAATCAAGTTAGAGCTGCTCATAAGATCCTGGGGTACACTTCGATCCAAAAATCGTTTACGGCTCCGAAGTACGTGATCTGAGCAAAAGAACCTCGGCTGCAGAAAATCACTGTAGCTGAGCACAGGTTCCTATTCCCCGAGGAGCCCCCCACTCTAGAAGGTGTTACATTAGCAGGCCCCTCATTCTCCCACAGACCCGTAGAGGCCACAGAAGAAGACCTAGAGAGGGAAGAGGAAGTAGCTGATTTTGGCCCTACCGAGGAAGAGTTTGACATTTTTGATCAAGTCCATCAGTCCGAGGATCCTCCTAGAGACTTGGGCAATCCTCCTCTGACCGAAGTAGACTTCCTAGCGTCAGAAACCTCTCCTCAGCCTGAGATGGGTTACAAGAGGAAATCCCACACCAGTCTACTGGACCTGATCGAAGGCTAACCGGGGAAGTCCCAGCCAAAACTTCCCCCTCCTCCTCCCAAGACTCAACCTGCCCAGACCAGGTCGGCTTTTGCCCAGACTAGGCTTCCTCCTCCTCCACCTCAGGCAAGTCTGCCGTCTAGGCCCGAGCCTACTAATGCCAAGCAGAAGAAGGACAAGGGCAAAAGGCCTATTGGGGACAAGTTTGTGTCCTCGCAGGAGGGGGACGACACTCGACGACTCTCAAAACAACTGAAGATAACTCCCCAAGGCCAAGATAAACAGGTCACTGCCCAACCCGTGGCTCAGGCCTAGCTTCCCGCCACAATGCTCCATGGGGAGCCTCTGAGGGATGACTCCTCCCTCAGGGATTTTAGAGAGGGCGAAGGTGCACATGTGGCCGACGCACTGGAGAGGTGCTTGCTACTTCCTGCGGACATGGCTGAGTTGGAGACTTTGAGGAGCAAACAGGTCTTCCTCAACCTCAAGTGATACCTGGGAATGGTAAGACCCCCAGCATTTGTGATTTTTCTGACTTCAGTTTTTCTTCCTTTTTCTGAGCTTTTCTTATTATGCATTCGTTTTGTTTGGCAGGCCGTCCAGGCCATCTTTAGGTTGGAGGCGGCGGCCAATGACTAGGGAAGGGCCCTACATGCAGAGCGTGAGAAGCGCTTAGAGGCTACTCGGACCCTCAAGACCTCCGAGGCTGACCTCGCCACGGCCTGGGAGGAGCTAAAGGTGATGACCAAGGCTCGAGACAGTACAGTGTTAGGCCTTGCTGATGCCCAGAAGCAGGCCCGAGATCAGACGAGGCGTCTGACTGAGGCAGAGGAGCAGCTAGCGATCACAAAGGAGCTGGTTACAGACCTGACAAAAAAGGTGGCTGCTACTGAGGAGGCTAAAAATGCAGCTAAATGGGCCAAAGATGAAGCTGTGAGGGCTAAGGCTGAGACGGACTTTGGTAGGGAGGAGGCTTTGGCTTCCAAGGAGGAAGTCGAGGAGGCAGCTTACGCCGCGAGGGTAGCCGAGACGGAAGTTGCCTACAAAGGCAAAGTCCCTGGGGTATGTAGGCGCTACTGTTCCCAAGTTTGGGGTGAGGCCCTCAAACAAGCTGAGATCGAGGCCTCGTCTGACCTGTGGAAGGCGGAGAGCATGTACTACCCCCCAGCCATCTGCGAGGCTGCTCTAGATAGCTCTGAGGCTAAGGTGGCTGCTGAGGAAGCTGGTGCTACTCCGGGTGAGGGAGCCTCGGTCGCTGGACTTACTGGTGAGCCTGTTCAAGGAAGTGATCCTCCCGAGGTGGTTGAATCAAGTGAAGGCCCCAACGAGGAAGCGCCCCAGGAGGTTGCAAAGCCCTCTTCTGCTGCCCAGGTCTCTTCCACTGAGGTGGCAGCTATTCTTGCTGTGCCTTTGCAGGCTATCCTTCTTAGTCAGAGCTCAGAGGATCCTGAGGCTGCCATGGACCAGCCACCCACTGGGGGGGGATTAAGTGGAAGGAGTAGGCCCCTTGGCGCCTCTGTCTGCCTTGTTTTTGCCATTTGTTTTGTCTTTGTACCTTTTTTTTTCTTTTTTTACATTGTAATGTGACTCCTGCCATGTAACTTCTATGGACTCAATGTAATGCGAGTCTTATTTCTTTTTTTATTTGTTCTGGCTACTTATTCATTTGTGCGTTATCCATTCTCCTTTTTTTTTTTTTTTTTTACTTGTATAATTTTAATTTCAATTATATCTCGGCCAATCACGGCAGTAATTGTAATAACGTGAGGGCGTGCATGCTTAGGCAGACCTTTTGTGTCCCAAGGACTAGGTAGGGCTCTGATTCTTCCTAACACAGGTCCCCTTTAAGGTGGTTAGTTTCCCCCAAGGCCTTGGTTCTGTCTAACACTTAGAATCTTTTTGAAATAGTTAGTTTCCCCATAGGCTTGAGTCTGATGACCATGCAAGGCCTTGGTTCTGTCTAACACTTAGAATCTTTTTGAAGTAGTTAGTTTCCCCATAGGCTTGAGTCCGAGGACCATGTAAGGCCTTGGTTCTGTCTAACACTTAGAATCTTTTTGAAGTAGTTAGTTTCCCCATAGGCTTGAGTCCGAGGACCATGCAAGGCCTTGGTTCGGTCTAACACTTAGAATGGCTGTCGAAGCGCGAGACACATAACCATGATAGACTTAGAATTCGAATTAAAAGAAACTTTTTTCATTAATAATAATATCTTTTCAGATTATTTACATTCCATGGACGAGGTACAGGTTTTTCATCTAAATCTTCTAAGTAGTATGCACCTATCCCTGCTATTGAGGTAATTCAGTAGGGGCCCCCCCAGTTGGGTCCCAGCTTCCCCCAGGAAGGGCTCTTGGCGGCGCCCACCACTTTCCTCAACACTAGGTCACCTGGTGCTAGTGGTCTTAACTTCACATTGGAATCGTACCCCTGCTTGAGCTTTAAATGGTAACAGGCCAGCTGGATCATTGCTTTCTCCCTCCGCTCTTCAATCAGGTCTAGGCTTCCCCCTAGCAATTCGTCATTGCCACCTGGGGTAAAGGAGCTTGTCCTCAGCGTTGGGAAGTTGGCCTCTAAAGGGATAACTGCCTCGGCCCCATAAGTCATGGCGAAGGGTGTTTCCCCTGTTGACCTCCGCGACGTGGTTCGATAGGTCCATAGGACGTGGGGCAGCTCTTCCATCCACCTTCCCTTGGCATCGTCTAATCTCTTCTTAAGCCCATTGACTATGACCTTGTTGACAGCCTCGGCTTGTCCATTTCCTTGAGGGTAGGCTGGAGTTGAGTACCGATTAGTGATTCTCAGTTCGTAACAGTACCTCCTGAGGGCCTTGCTGTCAAATTGGAGCTCGTTGTCCGAAATCAGGGTACGGGGGACCCCGAACCGTGTAACGATGTTTCTCCAGACGAATTTCTTAGCATCCACATCCCTAATGTTTGCCAAGGGTTCAGCTTCGACCCACTTAGTGAAATAATCCGTGGAGACCAGCAGATATCTTTTATTTCCTGGCGCCTTGGGGAAAGGTCCCACAATATCCAAGCCCCATTGGGCAAATGGCCATGGGTTGGACAGCGGGTTGAGGACCCCCCTGGTTGATGGATGTTTGGGGCGAACCTCTGACACTGGTCACACCTCTTAACATACTCTAGAGCCTCCTTCTGTATCCCCGGCCACCAATATCCCTGAGTGATGGCTCTATGTGATAGAGATCTACCCCCTGTGTGGCTCCCACATATCCCTTCGTGCAGTTCCTCAAGCAATAATTCCGAGGCCTCAGGGTGGATGTACAACAAGTATGGCCCGAAATAGGAGCGTCTGTATAGTTTGTGATCCTCGGACAGCCAAAACTGAGGAGCATTTCTTCGTACTTTCTCAGCTTCTGACTTATCTTCAGGCAGGATGTCATCTTTGAGGAATCTCACTATAGGATCCATCCAACTGGGGCCCACTCTAACTTGATGGATGTGAATCATGCCCTTTGTTCCGTCACTTACTTTCTCCAGATGCTCGACAAGTATAGTTTGTGGCAGATCTCCAGCCAAGGACGTGGCGAGTGTAGCCAGCGAGTCTGCATGGGTGTTTCTGCTCCTGGGGACATGTGATAAGCTGAAAATGGTGAAGGTTAACTGTAGGTGTTTGACCTGGCTCAAGTATTCTTGCATCCTCACGTCTCTTGCCTCCAACTCTCCGTTTACTTGGCCCACTACTAGCCAAGAGTCCGAGAACACTTCTATTTCTTTCCCTCCCATTTTGTGCACCATGACCAGCCCTTGAAGCAACGCTTCATACTCAGCTTCATTATTCATGGCCGAGAACCCGAGCCTTAGGGATTTTTCTATGACAGACTTTTCGGGGGACAATAGGACTAGCCCTACTCCGGATCCTCTCTGGTTCGCAGCGCCATCGACGTACATCTTCCAGCATGGGGGCCCTGGAACAGAGATTGCCATAACTGATTTTCCATCCATGTCCCTCCTCTCGACTACCTCTTCCACTATTGGTTCTGCAAATTCAGCCACCAAGTCCGCTAGGACCTGGCCCTTTACGGAGGTCCAAGACATGTACTTAATGTCAAAAGCCCCCAGAATTGTGTTCCATTTGGCGATCCTTCCCGTATAATCGACGGCCTGAAGTACCGCCTTCAAGGGTAGTTGGGTTAGAACAACCACCGTGTGAGCCTGGAAATAGTGGGGTAGCTTTCGCGTAGCGTGGACCACGGCAAGTATGGCTTTCTCCAAGGGCAAGTACTTGACCTCAGCTTCGTGCAGTGACTTGCTAATGTAATAGATTGGTTTTTAGACGCCACTGTCATCTCGTATCAGCACCAAGCTCACAGCATGGAGCGCCACAGCAATGTATGCGTATAGGACCTCGTCGGCCTCCAGATTAGACATGATGGGTGGCCGGGCTAGGTACTCTTTGAGTTGCTGGAAGGCCATGACACACTTTTCGGACTACTCGAATCCTTTCCACTTGTTGATCAGGAGATAGAAGGGTCTGCACCTGTTAGTTGACCTGGAAATGAATCGATTCAAAGCCGCAATCATTCCAGCGAGTTTCTGGATCTCCTTGGGGTTTTGCAGAGGTTTTAGATTATGGATAGCCCTGATTTGGTCGGGATCAACCTCGATCCCCCGGTGGGTAATGAGGTAGCCTAAGAACTTGCCAGACCCCACGCCAAACGAGCACTTGGAAGCATTTAGGCGTAGCTTGTGCCTTCTCAGGACGTCGAATATACAGCCGAGGTCGGCCAAATACCCGGACACCAGTTCGCTCTTCACCACCATATCGTCAACATAGATCTCGATATTTTTTCCCAACAACGGCTCGAACATTCTCATCATCATCCTCCGATAAGTAGATCCAGCGTTTTTCAGGCCAAATGGCATAGCCTTGTAGTGATAGCTCCCAATGGGTGTCACAAAGGCCGTCTTCTCTTGGTCCTCCAAGGCTAGTGGGATCTGATGATAGCCCTGAAAGGCATCTAAGAAGCTCATCCGAAGATGGCCGGCGGTCGCATCTACTAGCTGGTCTATCCGTGGCATCGGAAAGGGGTCTTTTGGGCATGCTTTATTCAGGTCCGTGAAGTCTACACAAACCCTCCATTTCCCACTTTTCTTCTTGACCATCACAGTGTTGGCCAACCATTCAGGGTAAAAAACTTCTTTGATAGCCCCTACGCGCTTAAGCTTATTGACCTCTTCCCTGATTGCATCAGCATGCTCTTTTGATGGGCGCTGGGGTGGCTGCTTCTTGGGGATCACAGACGGGTTGACGTTAAGGTGGTGACAGATGAAGGATTGATCAATCCCCGAGGCATCGCAGGGGTCCCATGCAAACACGTCAATGTTCCGCTTGAGGAACTCAAGCAACTCCTCCTTCTCCCGGGGAGGTAGTTGGGCTCCAACCTGAAAGAACTTCTTCGGGTCATCGACGACGACCACTTTTTCTAGGTTTTCACATTTTGCTTCCTCAGCGACCGCATCAGCTGGCGCCACCGAGGTCCTTGATTGCTATAAGCTTTCGGCCGCGGCGGCCGAGTACTCTGCATCGTGCTGATGCGAGATGGCTGCCACCATACACCGTCTTACCGTGGACTGGCAACCTCGGATCTCGAGGACTCGGTCCCCTGACGGGAATTTTATCTTCTGATGCAGCGAGGAGGCAACAGCCCCTAGGGTGTAGAGCCAGGGCCTGCCCATGATGCCCGTGTACGGGGAGTAGGTGTCCACCACAATAAAGTTCACTTCCACTACCTCTGGGCCAGTTTGGATGGGCAATCTAATCATACCCCTTGGAGTGACGAGCTTCCCATCGAAGTTCATTAAATGAGAGTTGTAAGGTGTCAAATCCTCAAGCTTCAATCCCAACCCCTTATATAGGTCGAAGTACATAATCTCGGCTCCACTGCTATCGTCTACCATCACTCTTTTCACATTGTACTCGCCAATTTTGAGGGTGATCACCAAAGCGTCGTCGTGGGGCTGGGTGGTCCCGTCCTTGTCCTCCTCGAAAAAGCTTAGGGTCGGGTGAAAGACGCTCCTAACCCTCTTCGGCTCGGATTGGGACTCCTCAGCGGGCACCTGGGTCACAGACAACACTCGCGAGGGGCGCGTGCCTGTTCTTCCCGGCGCAGCCAGGATTACATTAATCGTGCCAGCGGGCTACCCCAGGGCGGTGTCCCTTCGTGGCTCCTAGTAGGTCTGGCCCTGATGACTGCTGGAATGGTGCAGGAGATGCTTCAGCTTTCCCTCCCGGACTAGCTGGTCCAGGTGGTTCCAGAGGTTCCTGCAGTCCTCCGTGGCATGTCCGTGGTCTTGGTGGTATTGGCAGTAACTGTTTTGATTGCGCTTCTCAGGATCCCCCGCCATCTTATTTAGCCACTTGAAGTATGGTTCATTCCTAATCTTTTCCAATACCTTATGTATTGGTTCTCGGAACACGGCGTTGACAGTCTAGGCATTGGTCGCCTCGGATTGTCCCACGAAATCCCTCCTCGGGCGGGTGTTGTTATACCGGTCCGACCTGGAATCCCTCCTCTCCTGAGGGATAACCTTCTCCTTCCCCTTGTCCTGCAGCAGATCTTCCTCTATCCACTTGTATTTATCGATCCGATCCATCAGCTGCCGCACGCTAGCGGCGGGCTTACTAGTTAAGGACTTCCTCAGGCCATGCCTCATTGGTAGTCCGTTCTTGAATGTATTGATGGCGACATCGTCGAACTTGCCGTCCAGCTCATTGTAAATCTCCCAATACTTGTCCGAGTAAGCCTTGAGAGTCTCCCCTTCACGCATGGACAAAGACAGTAACGCACTCATGGGCCGAGGAGGTCTGCTATTTGTAACAAAACAGGAACCAAAGGCTTGGGTCAGCTGTCTGTACGAGTCTATGGAATTCGTCTTCAAGCCATTGAACCATCTCATTGCCACAGGTCCCAAGCTGGATGGGAAGACTTTACACATCAGCGCCTCGTTCTTAGAGTGAACAGCCATCCTCTGGTTGAACTGGCTCACATGCTCTACGGGGTCCATTCTGCGATTGTAAACGGTGAAGGTTGGCTGCTGGAACCACCGAGGGAGCATCGCCTCTTCGATACGACGTGTAAAGGGTGACTTAGAGAGCTGGTCCAGTGCCCTGCTCATGGCGTCACTCCCTAAGCCCCTAGGAGTTGGGCCGTCACGTTTATGCCTCTGGTAACGCTCCTCCTCATGAGAGAAAGTCTCGCTCGGGGGTGTTCTTGACCTTTGCCTGTAGTTGTCATCACTTTCATCGTTAGAGGGCAAGTCAAGGCTGGATTCGGATCGCCTTTGCCGTGCATGGCGCAACTTTCTCTTCAAATCGTCTATCTCTCGCTACATGGCCACCTTACCATCCTGTCTCTGGGATGCGTGACTCTTAACCTCTTCTGATCGCGTGGCCTGGCCATTATCGTCCTTGCGAGTGTGGCTTCCGCTAGTTTGTGAGGTATGCATGCTTCCCTCTAGAAATCATCCGTTCTCCTCGTTTTGGCCTCGCCCGGGGTCGCCATAGTTACCCTGACGCTGGGATTTAGCCAGTTCAGGCCGATGGGAGCTCTCTTAGTGAGGGCCTGATCCTACCATGCTTGGCTGTTGTCCTCACTAATGCACGTGTCCTTCCCACAGATGGCGCCAATTGTAGGGACAGATTTGAGCACAATCACTGTTGGGTGAATGGATTCAAACCCAGTTAGCCCAATACAATAAATTTGTAGAGCGTGGGTTGAAGAACTAGGCCCTAGTGAGGATTATAGCAACTAAACATGGTTACAAGCGGACTAAAGTGTGAAAATTTGTCCTCGGCCCTCCTCTTCAGGGGTGGTAGCTCTTACTTCTTCCACTCTTTGCTACAAAGGCTTTAATGGTCATACCAGTTGCTCCGATGTTCTGTGTCCCTCCTCCAGAAGGATTTCTTACATTATATATCCCCTTTTAGTTGATCGTAGCCCTCCATTTGTTGATCAAGCAGGCCATCACTTGAGTGCTTGTCCCATCAGCCGTCTTCTCATTCTTTCTGTGGGTTGCAGCAATCAAGGCTGCACTATTCAGGGGTCTTTTCCTTATTAATGCGGCCAGAACGTTAGTTGTGGTCATTTAATGCGAAGGTGACAGTTCCTCCTTGAATTACTCCTTCATCATGCTTCTATGGCTGTCACGTTGTACCGGTTCTTTCTCTTGAAATGCTCTGGAGACTCCCCTTGATGGTGTATTCCTCCCTTTTATGGTCTCAGCTGTCCGAGGACAGAATCGTCCTCGGCGATACTTCTTGGACACCTGAGCTTCTTACTTTCGTCCTCGGATCTTTAATACCTCCTCGGCGCGGGCCTACGGGAATACCTCCTCGGCGTGGGCCTACGGGAATACCTCCTCAACGTGGGCCTTAGGGCCTGGTACGAAGTGGGCCGGGACTGTCTGACTAATTGGCCCCACAAAAGCAATTCAAAATCTATATATAAAAAATTAAATGGGTTTTAAATCCAAAGTGAAACAATTGAATGTTTTGAAAGGGAGAGAAGCCATTTATTTGAGAAGGAGATGAAAAGTTAGAGAGAGAGAGAGAGAGAGAGAGAGAGAGAGAGAGAGAAGGATTGATTGTTGAATTTAAGGAAAATTGGATTCAATGGAAATTCATTAATAATATAAACATTAGCTGTTTGTTTGATGGGAAGATGATAAGTTGAGAGAGAGAAAGTGAGATTGATTAAAGAGAATGTGTGAAGTGGAAACCCCAAAAAAGGGAGAAAAAAACTTTGTGACATTGTGATAATGTGACTCAACTGGAGCGTAATAACAATAAATACTACATTTTAACTTTTAGATATATATAGATGGCTTAGTATAAGCTTACAACACATAACTCCATGAGTCATATTTCAAACCAACTCAATAAACCCAACTTAAAAATAATTATGCCAATTGATACCCCATTAATAACACCACTTAGCACAAAACAAATAATGTGATGATGTTAGTGATAGTGCGAATTTGACCTCATAAACCTTATCATATATAATTAATCACACGATGAAGCCAAGAAAAAAAAAAAAAGATGATCATTGCATAAAAATTTTCATTATGCAATTTTCTGTCTTCCATGTGTCATTGACTTTGCCCATACCTTCTTATTCCACATGGATGTTAGGTACTAATTAACTTGTCCCCCACTGAAACTTCTTTTGATTGATAGTTTTATGATGTAACAAGCTACAACTTAACAACCACACAAAACCATATCCAATAAAAATAAACCAAAGTGTTTTTATCACCAACTGGGTTTTCTTTTTTTCTTTGGCTTCACATTACCAACCGGTTAGAAATAGATTAACTTGAAACTATTAATCAAGCTTTATTTAGCTAAAATATCACAAGCAAAAAAGAAAGACAATTAAAGTTTGGACTATGACACAAATTCCGAGCTGTAACTTGTGGCCACTATGGGGCTTGAGACCACTCGTTTATTTGCACTATCCACCCAACGAAGATAACCGAAAGCTAACTCCTCTTTCAGCTTTTGTGGACCTTCAATACTCAGCTTGAAACTTTGCTTCTCATTCTTGTTTTTGAACACCAATTTCTCTGGCGTGACACTGACTATTATTTCTTTAATGGGTGTCACACTTGCAACATAGGTTGATTGTCCCTCTCCAACATTGGTCACTGTTCTATGAAATTCTCGTACACTTTTAAAACTAGAATTGGAGCCCTTGGCATTGAAAAATGCAACGAAAGATGGGTAGTTAAGGTCCAAGGACTTGTTGGAACAATTATTTGAAGCTGATTTGGTGATGATTTGAATTTGTTGATTGGTATACTTTAGACCACATAGAACATTCACATAATCTTGTGCATTCACATCGTATATTAGACCAGGGTCTAATGCCTTGTTGGGATTGATGTGTCCAGCTCCAAAGGCAAAAGGACTGGCTGGATGGTTATCATCACCAAGGTCTGTGATTGGATTGAGTGTGTTGTCGAATGCATCCGATGTGGTCATCATGGCAGATCTAATGGCTGCAGGACTCCAATCAGGGTGTGCTGATTTCAATAGTGCTGCCACTCCTGCTGCTTGTGGGCAAGACATGGATGTACCAGACAATAAATTGAACTCACTATATAGAAAGGAACTGCCCTCTTTGGCAACTGGGATTTTTGGTGGCCATGAGGCTAAGACAAATGAACCAGGAGCCATTATGTCAGGCTTTAGCACAAATGGGCAGCTTATAGATGGCCCTTTAGAACTGTAGTTACTAACTCTTGGTGATGGTTTGATACCAAGAGTTGTCTTTTTGAACTCAAGGCTTGCTTTTGGGTTGGACTTGCTGGTTTTGATGTAGTCTTTGATCGTTTCTCCATTCTTCATGTTCAAGAAAATTGTTGGATATGAGGTTTTGAATCTTGTGATGTAGGACTTCAAGTCAGTGACGTTGGTTATAAAGACCGCAGCTACCACTTTTGCATCGTAAGCATTTTGAACTTGGTTAGACAATGAGCCTTTCTTATCTTGGCACACAACAATCTTGTAACCAACTTTCTGCAATGCCTTGAGATTGTCACAGGCATCAAAGAAAACGATTGGGATTTTATTGGAAGATGAATTCCATTTCCCAATATACAAAGATGAGCCCAAGAGTTGAACTCCATTGCCAAGAGTAACAACTCCATTATAGTCACGGTCCATGGTACCAGCAGCAACGGTTAAAACCCATGGTATGCCATTGTGTAAGGTCCCAAGAAGAGGCCCTCGATTTCCTGCTGAAGTGGACAAAAACACACCCTTTTTCAAGGCCCCAAATGTGGCAATGGCAATTGGGTCAGTATGCAATGGTACACCATCTATGCCGAATGATAAGGATATGACATCTACACCATCCAAAATTGCTTGATCAATGGCAGCCATAATATCAGATGAATAAAGACCCTCATCCCACAAGGCCTTGTACATGGCCACTCTGGCTTTTGGAGCTATGCCTCTAGCAGTTCCTGTGGCATAGCCAAAATATGATGCACCTTGCACATAATTCCCAGCAGCCGTGCTTGAAGTGTGGGTCCCATGACCAGCTGTGTCTCGTGTGGAATTTTTAATGGTATTGGTCACGTTGGGGTATTTGGCAATTAGACCTTTGTTAAAGAACCTTGCACCAATTAGCTTCTTGTTGCAAAAAGATGTGTTGAATTTGGTGCCAAATTCACATTGACCCTTCCACCTAGAAGGAACTTCGGACATGCCCTTGTCATTGTAACTTTCACTTTCTGGCCAAATTCCTGTATCCACCACTCCAATTATGACATCTTGGCCATAGTCTGTCACTGGCCATAAGCCCGAGTTGCCACTAAGGCCAAGAAAGTCAGGCGAGTGAGTTGTGTCAGCCTTCACAGGCAAGTCCTTGATTGAAGAAACAAAACCTGAAGAGCTTTTTAAGGCCTCAAGCTCAGAAAGTGTTAGACTTGCAGCAAAACCATCTATAACGTGAGTGTAGCTATAGATAAGTTTAGAAGTGGAGGTAGAAAATGAATTGGTGGTGCTAAGTTTAGAAGTTTCTACTGCAGAGGTTAGAGTGGACAAGTACCACTATTGGTGGCTACCAAAGTCTTTGGGTTTCTCTGATACATCCATGTGAATGATATAGTTATCAGATTCTGCTAAGGTGGAGACAAGGTGAGAGATTGAGAAAAAGATAAGGCACACATAGTAGGGAATATGAGAAACCATGATCAATGGGGTTTGGTTTTAGAGCACAATAGCAAAGTTGGAGTACTGATCAACACAACGATGAAAAGGCTGCCTCAAATGGTGGTGCCGAAGTGGGTCTTGATTCTTGATGAGCCATGAGGCGAAGCCTCACTGCGAGAAGGAAACTGTGACTCACAGAAATCACTTTGTTGAAGTGTGGGTACTGGGTTAAGCATGCAATATGTGAAACACAGAGTTAGAGAGAGAGGGGTTGAAACTTGAAAGAAGACAAAATGTAAAGAAGGGTGTGTGTGGAGGAAAATAGAGAGAAGGGAGAAATAAAGAAGACAAAAGTTGAAGAAAATGTGGCTGAGAATAAAACGGAAAAAAAAAATGGTGTTGGGTTGGTTATACGTGTGGTGTGGGGCAAGGGCATGAACAAATTTTTTTTTTTTTTTTCCTTAAGTAAGCTTATGAAAAAAAAATTTATATTAGAGTAATGTTATCTCTAAAGTATTTTTACAATAAATTTTAGTTAACAATAAATTTTATTATTATTATTATTATTAATAAGTAGTTTTTTTACTAAGTATTATTAAGTAATTGATTTAAGTATGAAATAAACTGTGGGTTCCAGTTATCTCTAAAGTATTTTTACAACAAATTTTAGTTAACAATAAATTTTATTATTATTATTATTAAGTAGTTTTTTTAGTAAATATTATTAAGTAGTTGATTTAAGTATGAAATAAATTGTGGGTTCCAGTTAGCTTAATTAGTAAAGTCTCTGATGATTATATAAGATATCTAGAGTTCAATCTCTGCCTACATCAAATACTGATTGGTGTTTTGATCTGATGATAAAGAGTTATCTTCAGAAGCGGACGTCATAGGTTGAAACTCTCTAAAAAAAAAGTATGAAATGAACTTTCTTATATATACATTGTATTTTTTGGTAATTTACAACTCAAACCGCCACTTTTATAAGCACTAGCCAAACATTCGTTTTTTTAAAAAACCCAATTTTATAACGCACTTTTTGAAACCCCCACTTTTTCAAAAAGAACAGTTTCAAGAAGTTGAACCAAATTTGAAAGCTCGAAAATGTGTTGAAAACACAAGAGCTGTTTAGACCTCCAAATTAAAGTTACGGCTCGATTGATTTTACTCTAATTTAATACTAAGTGCGGAATAGAGTAAATGCGAGCGGATAAACAAACAAGCTACTCTAACTCATAATCATTATAACATAGCAGTAAAATAAAAGATAAAAGAGTAGGGAAGAAGAATGTAAACACAAGATAACACGCCGATGTGTTATCAAAGAGGAAACCAAAGAACTCGGCGAAAAACATCTCCGCCGCCCTCCAAGCATAATCTACCCGATGTACCTAAACTCTCCAAGCTCCTACTTCAACAAAACTTCTCGGAACCGTGTCTTGTCTAACTCTCCGAATCCCACAATACGCCTGATTGCATCCGCCAAAGCCTGACTTCTTCCAATACTTCCTAGCAGCACCAAAACCCCATTTGACAGTCTGAAAAAGTGTGGTAAGTGTTTGGGTTATCAACCTCTCAATGGTATGGAAATGAAGAAGTAGGAGTTGAAGAAAATCCACAAGCAATTGTGTAGAGAAATGTGGGTGTCACAATCTCTAACTCTTAAGGTTTGTGGCTAGGGTTTTCTCTCAGAAGCACTCCTCAACAAATGTGGGTAATATGGGTATATATAGTGTGGGTACAAAAAGTGTGTATCAGATAGGACAATCTGGCAAAACAGAATGTTTTGCGGGTGTCTCGCGGGAAGGCCTTACCCGTGAGATACTTGCGAAACACAGCTGTTTCCATCTTGTCCTGACTCTTCGTATTTTAGTCATGTGCAGGGCACACGCATCATTTCGAGGGATGCTTAGTCACGAGCTACCCGCGAAAACACTTTAGTCTTCAATTTGCCTTGAGTCTTCACACACTCTCTCTCACACACAACTCTTACAATTAAATCCCACATTAAATACAGAGTACAGAAGATTGAACATAATTACAATCAAATATGGAACGGAATTAAAACCAACAAAACATATGGTTGTAAATTACAACTTTACAAAACTCATCATAGAGTCGAGTATGGGAACCCCATGATACTCACTCTCTAATTACTTGTCTGCCCATAATATTAGCAGGGGACCTTGGCCTCCACTACGATTTTAACCCCAATGTTGTTGTGGATTTTTTTTTTCCCCTCTCTAATGAGTCAATAGTTTGAGGAGTGGAATTTGAACTATAAATGTATCTCTTTGCAATACTAAAAAAATGACAATTGAATTAGAAGATACTTGGCATGGAATTTGACTTTTAAGGATTTCTTATTTCGCCAATTAACTCTTCCTAAACCAAATGTTAGACAAATGAGATCATGATTCAGGATAGTTAACTAAGGTATGCCACTAATACAAATTTTCTTATCCATTTTTTATGTTCAATGCATCACAACTTGTTATGTATTTATTTGATAAACTTGAGAAGCGAATATCATATAATTTTATAAGATATTTAGGGTCATTTCCCGCCGACACCAAGAACTGATTGGTATCTTGGTATGATAATAAAGAACTATTATCAGGAGCAAACGCCATAAATTGAAATTCTCTCAAATTTATTAATATTATACCACCTTTCTCATATGCTACTCTCATCAATCAAATTGTTACATTTGGTAAATTAACATGCCTATTACAAAAGATACTTTATGTTGAGAAATATCCCATAATAAGGACTTCAACCCACTTTATACGTTCTTTAGTTGAAGAAGAGCATTATGCCCGTGCGATGCACGACTTAATCAAAATTCATATGTAAATAATTTTTTTTATAAATTTACTTAAAATAAATAATAAAAATAAATGAATATTTTATTTTTAAGTTACATAATGAATGCATGTTATCTGAGACTAAGGTATCATAAAATGCATATATATATATATATAATTGAATGGAAGATAGTAGGGGTACCTAAATATATATATAAAATGATTTTCAATAATACATTGAACTTTAAGGCTTAATTAATCACATATATTTAAATGGAAAACCCTTGAATTTAATAGTTAAAAACTATCCAAAACAATAATTGAATTAATGTCTAAGTGAAACCTCAATTCAATAATTAAGAACAATCTAAATTATTAAACATTTAAAAATTTGAAGTAGAGAAAGACTCATAGGAGAATTTAATTTTTGTCATTGAAAGAATGGAAGAAGGCATAAAACTTGAGTGAGTTTCACCCTACCAAGTTTAAGTTTAAACTTAAAGTTTAAGTCTTGGGCTTTGCACGCTACATGTGTGTGTATATGCATGAAAAATGATCTGAATTTAACATTTATTGTAAAAAAGAGGTGGTGTAGTCTTACCCCTATCTAGCTAATTCTTATTATAATCCCTTTGTGTAGTGTGTGTACACTGGCGGCTCTACATGTTACTCAGGGTGGTCACATGACCACCCTGAATTGATTTTTTTTTTAATACCTTAAAATTTTTTAATTTTCAATTAATATTGGTTGTTGACCACCCTAGAAAAATATTTTGACCACCCTGAAAGTACTTGAATACCCTAAATAAAATTTTGAGTCCATTTAAAATAAAATTTGATCTCTCCAAAATTTTGGTCCATGGAAGGTTGAACCAAAGAATTTCAAACAATGCAATTTTTATAACAGTTTTACAATAGTTTCACAAATAAATCTTAAGTAGTAAGTTGTTATTGGTGGACAATAAAATGATTTCTGTGGCAAGTTCAAATTAGAACTAGTAAAAACTGCTCATCTAGGATTTGTTGTAACAGTGTCGTAAAAATGTTGTGAATATAACACTTCTAAAAAATTTCCCAAAGAAATACAATTTAGCCTAAAAGCCCAAATCAAATGTTTAAGTGTGTGTTTGGCTCAAAATTAAAAAGTCAGCTTATTTTTGCTATTATTTATGGGTTCTACTGCACTTTTTAGTACTATTCATGAGTCTCGTTGTATTATTTTAGCTAACTTTTACCTTTATCTACAGTACTTTCAGTAAAAAGTTTTCAGTTTCAGTAAAATAAGTGAATCCCAAATAGACTTTAAGTTATGCTCAAACGAATACTTAGTACCCTTTTTGTTTTTTGTGGTTATTTTTAAGAAAATGTTTTGGAATCCATTCAACAAAGTAACACTTTTAATATCTATGTTGAGCATAATAATTAAAACAAGGAAAATATTTTAAGAATCCTAGTTTGTCCCTGTTGATTAAATAATGCTAATATAAGCCATTGACAATGTATCAATAATTGTAGTACAAACTACAAGAGACTTGTAATCAGTATCACATCTAGTGACCAAACAATTTTTTTTTTTTTTTTTTTGGGAAGTGAATCTATGAGGTTTTTAATACTTTTATATCAAAAATTTTAATACAAATTGAAAAAATAGTAATAAAATTGTTGTTTCAAGAGAACAAGGTTGTTTGGTTTTTTTTTTTCATCACTCATCACTCCTCACTCAATTTTCATCACTCATCACTCATCACTTATCACTTAAAATACCCCAATTTCCTATACCCACCCATTTGGCACATTTTTTTCAGCTTCTCATCACTCAATTTTTTCTATTTTTTGTGGGACCCATGCCTGACTCCTCACTTAGTGATTTCTATTAGCCTACTCGCGGAACACCCTCAGAACCCTACATATTTTCTTCACTTCTCATTTCCCGTTCCTCCTTCAGCCCTGTTTATTCTTGTTCTTCTTCTTCTTCATCTACCTCCTCCTTCTCCATCAAACCCAAAACCCCATCTCCAAAACCCCATTTCCCAAAACCCCATTTCATCAAAGCCTTCACAAACCCATCTCCTCCACCGCAACAACAGCCAAAATTCAAGTACCCAAATCAAAGTTTCAACAAAAACCCATTTGTATTTATAGCTTAATAATTGATAATTGATAATTTGGTATTTTTTGTGTGGATTTGGATTAGTATGGAGTCTTTGAAATCGGCTGGTTTTTTTTGTGTGGATGCACATGTTTGTGGGTTTGTGTTTGTGTGTTAGAGAAAAGATCGTGAGAAGTAAAGGAAAAAGGAAAAAAAAAAAAAAAAACAAAAACAAAAAGAACCCAGAAACCCAATGAAAAGGAATGGAAAAAAAAGAAAAAAGAAAAAGAAAATGCAACCAAACCCAAAAACCCAATGTTTTCGGAAAGAAAATGTTAGGTTCTAAAAATTTAGGAATTTATGTATTTAGAACTCTAATGTGTAATATTGGCAAATCATGATCAAAATAGGTTGCTTAGTTTTGTTTAGGCTTGCTCAAAGTTGTGTCTTTTATGTAAAGTTGGAATCAAGTTGATGCAAAAGTTACTATGCATTTCGGCCTGGCTCGATCGATCAAAGTTTAGGCTCGATCAATCGAATCTCGGGCAGAATGCATTTTTTTCTGTAGAATTCCAACTCAGCCCTAGCTCATTAAAACGTTTAGGATTTTATGTTTTTGCCCTATATATATAAGGCAAACTCTAGCCACGTTTTAGAGGTTACTCATATTGCGGTTTGTGTAAATCTCTTGTGAGATTTGTGAGGAGCTTTTCTTTATACAAATTTAGGATTATCAAGAAGGAGATTCGTTCAATAATTTGATGATCATTCAGTTGCTGCCATAAGAGCTTAAAGATACGCAAGCGAGAATGCTTGTACTTACTAGAGAATCCAAGAAAGAAGAAGTCCGTGATTTCAGAGCTTGCACGTGGTCGTGTCAATAAGATTTTACAAGTGGGTAGCAATAGAATGTTAGTGGTCTAAATTATATTGTAAAACTTCAATTCTTTCTATAGTGGATTCAAGTTTACCTTCAGGATAGTTAGGTAAATCCTCTCTAGGTTTTTACTGGTGTGGTTTCCTAGGTCATCATATCATTGTGTATTTATTTTTCTGCTGCTATGCATGATATGATTGTTTAATTGTGATAACTTAGATTTGGAATTTGGACTAAGTAATAATTTGGCTAATTAACTAGGTTAATCCAGTTGTGTTTTAAGGGGTCTAAAAACAAACAAGTGGTATCAGAGCGGGTAGCTCTTTTGTTGTAGATCTTTTGATCTCTGAGTTGATCATTGACCCTTGGTGTCATAGAACACGGACACTCACTAGTTATTCTTCCTCACTTTGATGTGAATAATTATGTTTATTGGAAAGTAAGGATGAAAGTATTCATGAAATTTATTGATGAGAGAGTCTGGAACTCCATTGAGTACGGATGGGAGAAGCCCACTACTCCTATGAGTGAGTAACAAACTTCTCAAAAAGAAGCAGCTGCATTCAATAGCAAAGTTATGAATGCTATCTTTAACGCTGTTTCTATAGAGGAATTTAAAAGAATCTTTAATGTTGAGGTTGCTCACGCTACTTGGAAAATCCTTTAGACTGTGCATGAAGGCACAAAGGCTATCAAAATTAATAAGTTGCAGCAATTGACTTCTAAATTTGAAAGCATTAGGATGTCTGATGATGAATCTTTTGATGAATTCTATGCTAAGCTTAATGACATTGTTAATTCTGCATATAATTTGGGTGAAATCTATGATTAACTTAAAATTGTTAGGAAGATTCTTAGATCTTTAACTGAAGATTTTAGACCCAAAGTGACTGTCATAATTGAAAGCAAGGATATAGACTCCATCCCTGTTGATGAACTTGTAGGATCTCTTCAGTCCTATGAGTTAGACCTACCCAAAACTAGCAAATTCAAGTCAATGGCTCTTAAGTCAGTTGATGATGTTGAGGTTAGTAGATTTGATGATGAGCTCTCTACCACAAAGATTGCTTACCTTGCCAAGAATTTTAGAAATTTTCTTAGGAATAGTAACAGAAGGGTAAGAAGTACGAACACTGCTGAACCTAGAAACTTTAGAAGAATGATCCCATTAAGGTTAACAATAATGAAAAACCTAAAAAAAAAAGCTGGTCAATTTTCTAATAATTCTATGGGCCCTCAGTGTTTTGGTTGTCAAGGGTATGGTCACATGAAATCTGAATGTTCCACATACTTGAGGTCTAAGGATAAGGCTATAGCTGTAACCTGTAGTGATAATGAAGTTTCTGATGATGAGTCTGGGTGTGACGAGGATGAAAACATCATCGCTTTCACTGCTACTGCTGTAGTCAATGAAAGTGTGTCTGTTGAAGAGAACCCTTCTGATGGGGAACTCTCTGAGGATGCAGATCTTCAAGAAGCCTATAATAAACTTTGCAAAGTTGCTGCAAAGGATTGCTATGAATGTTAAACTTGACTTGAAGAAAATTGCATCTCTTGAGTTTGATAAGAAAAATTTGCTTGTGAAATTGTTTGATGCTAATGAACTTTTGAACAATGTGAAAACTGAGAATATGCTTTTGCTTGATAAAGTTAAATCTTTGGAACTTGATTTATCTGTTGCTAGATCTTCTAGTTCTAAACTTGATCAAATGCTGAGTGTTCAAAAGTCTCATTCTGACAAATCTAGATTAGGTTTTGTTGAAAGCATCTCTATGTCTGTACCCCATTCCACAAACTTGTTCATTCTTCTTCCTCTGAACCCCCTGTGAGTGAGGTTGTGAATGAGTCTTCTAAATCTGTAGAGGTCACACATCCTAGGAAGATTAGGGTTTATTTGAAAGAATCCAAACCTAAGGAGTCTACCCTCTCTAAGAATAAGATGCATGGTAAGCCTGTTTAGGTTTGTAATTTTTGTGGAAAGTCCGGACACATTCGTCCAAACTGTTATAAGCTGCAAGCTGCTAAGAGAGCAAAGAAACCAAAAGTACCTGTGCCTCAAGCACAAGATCCTATGGTACTCATTGGTGAATTGGTAAAGGCTCTAAACCTTTATTCCAATCTTGGAGTTGGAAATCACTCTAATGTGAATAAAAACTCCAATGTTCAAAGTGCATCTAAAAAGTTTTGGATGCAATAGGCTCTATCTAATTGATTCTTTCTGACATGGTCCTTGTGCTTCATTGCTCTACCCTTTGTGACCATTGTTCTTTGGTTTGAGTTTTTCTTTTTGTTTCTAGGATTTGCATTGCATAACATTCATGCATTTCATTCTAGGATTTCTTTTGTTTCCTCTTTTTTTTTAAAAAAAAAAAAGAAAAGGGAAAAGGAAGCAAATCATGTTTTTGTATTTATTCTCTTGGTTTTAAAAAACAAGGTTGGTCAATTTATTGTCACATAACATGTCTTTGTACTTTGTTTAGCTTGGATGAGCTTCTTTATTGCACTTTACTAGTTGAAACTTTGTAGTGCATGTTGTGTGGGAAAGATGTTTATGATTTTTGATTACTTTGTCTTGATCTTGAAGTCACATGTTTTTAATTGTCGGACTTGAACTTTTTGAGAAAAGTATAAATAACCATCTTATCATTGTTCACTAGCCAATCATGAACACTTTAGTGCACATCGTAAGATTTTGTGCTCGAAAAAGTGTAGCACATGCACAAAAAGAACATAAGGTGTAGCCTCGATTTAAATGCTTAAAATTGGTGTGTACATTATTGGGCTTAAAACTATAAACAATAAATAAAATTGGTGTGTACATTATTCCAGCTTTGTAATAAGTTTCTAAACAACTAAAATTGGTGTGTACAATATGAGGCAAAATCAAGAAACTTACATGATTGTAATCTTATGTTCTAGGAGATGTGGGAGTTATATGATGTAACTATTTAGGTGATAATCTCTTTCAAATTCTATGTGATGAATTTTGTAGACTTTGTGTTTGATTTCTATTCACATATCACCTCACATGTATCTCAAGCTGTTGCTAGTTGCACACACTACACAAGTCACTCTTTGCTAAACTTTGTACATGTTATTGTATGTGTTTTTGGTTTGATCAACCATGAAAATATCTTGAGTTTTTATGAAAAACATATTTGTTGCTTGAGAATTTAAAAGGAGGATGTCTGAAAATCTAAATTTTGGGAAAACTGGGTTTAAAACTTGTGTTTTTGAAAAGCATCTCTTCTTATACTCATGCATTTTGTTCATCAATTTCAATGCTTTGAGGAGTTATTGCCCAAAATGTGTTTTGCTTTTCAAAACTGTGTTTTCTCTCAAAAATTTAGTGGGCCTCTGTCTGTTTTGATTGATCCAATCTGTTTTTCGATCAATCGAAATTGTTTTAAAAACTTTGAATGAGTTTCTGTCTGTTTCGATCAATTGAAACTGATTTTCGATCAATCGAAACTGATTTTCGATCAATCGAAAATCGTGAATCAGTTTTTTTTAAAAACGGATTTTGACTTGTTCTTCCTCACTTTTTAAAAAAGTTTTCAAACCTTTCTTCTCTCTTCGACTAGGATAAGGCTCAATCATCAAATTTTTGTTGTTTTCCTCCAAATTTTTTGCAAGGTTTTTCTCTCTATAAGCCGGTAAGTCCATTTTACCATTTCTTTTGCATTTTATTTCATGTTTTCGTGCATAAATTCATGCATTTGTTTGGGATTTTCAGACCTATTCAAAATTGGGGTTTTTGATGAATCAAGCCAAATTTTCTAAAATTGATCATTGGGTTTTGTTCCTATGATGTTATAAACATGTTCTTCATAGTTTAATTTGATCAATTTTGTGATTTGTAAGAAATTGGAAATTCTAGGGCTTGTATTAACCCGAATTGGGGATTTTGTTCAAATTGGGTTTAATTGATAAAATTGGCTTGTTGGATTGATGTTTTTGATCCTTCTAAACTGTATTCTATCCTGAGTGATGATCAATTAGTCAATTTTTTTTTTTATAAAAACGAACAAGTGGATTTTCAAATTTTGGAGTTTTTGTTAGAAACTCTATGCTCAAGCCAATTTTGTGAATTTGAACTTAAATTGAACTTAGTTTGACTACATTAGAACATGCATCATGACATTTAACTGATTCATGCATCATATAGATTTTCGTTCTATTTTTTTGTGCTAACTTGTAGTCTGCCCTTGGTTTTTGTTTTTTTTGTTCTTTTTGGTTTTGCTTTGTGTCTTTGTCCTTTCCTTAGCACCATGCCTAGGAAGACTAGAGCCCATAGGACTCCCTCCACTTCTTCTAAGTCTCCCTCTAGGAGTGAGCTGTTTAAGGATAACCAAAGCAGAGAGTTATATGATAAGTTGAACAGTAAGAGAAAGATATGGGCTGAGCGATCTGTTATGTTAGATGAGGTAAATCCTGCCATTAGGGCAAACTTTAAGAGTAGAGGCTAGTTGTCTCTGTTGGAGGTAGATCATCCACCCCCGACCGCCCTGATCAGAGAGTTCTACTTGAACCTCTCTTGCCACATCTATGATTCCAACACCCTTGTTAGGAGTTGGATACGAGGTGTCGAGTTCACCATTACCCCTAGGGTAGTGGCTAAGGCTCTTGGGATTCTGATTGTTAGGCAGCCCGTCTATCCTTATGAGGAGTCTCCACCCCTTGATGACGTCATGTCATACATCACTGGGTCTTCTATCCAGTGGGGTTCTGATCCTCAGATCACGTCCGCTGAGCTTCCTGAGACTACCTATCTCTTCCTTTGGATAGCTTGTCATTCTTTGTGGCCTATCTCTCATCTCCACACTATCCCTATTGAGCGATGTGTGTTTCTGTATGCCTTTGCTTCTAGTGCTTCTATTTCTTTCCCTCATCTGTTTCTTCATTCTTTTAACGAAATTCATAGGAGTAGCGCTGTTGGTCACGCTCTTGTTTATCCTATCTTCATTCATAGGATTTTGCTGTTTTTAGGTTTAGATGGTTTCCCCGCGTTTGAGCCCGTACATGTCATAGCTCCCATAGGTGCCACCTTCCTTAAGCAGAGAGCTACTTAAATGAGAGCTCCTCGTGTTGAGCCTTCTGGTGCTGTACCTCCTCCTTCCTCTTTTACAGGTGATGCTTCAGTTGAGGTGTTTAGTGCTGCTGCTGATGTTCCTTCACTGACTACTTCAGATGCTTTAGACATTCGACGTACATTAGATCATGTCTTGACCGTTCAAGCAGCTCAAGGACAGGTTTTGGTGGACGTGCTCGATAAGATCCGTGCTTTGTGAGTAGAGTTGGCTCAGTTTCAACGATCCTCACTGCCACCTCCTTTTGATGATGGATTTTGAGTGCCCTTTGGCATTCATTCACAAAAAGGGGGAGTACATATGGTCTTTACATATCGTCTTTTGTAGAGGGTTTTTGATCTTAGGGGGAGAGTTTTGACTATTTGGAGCCTGTGGTGATTAGATTGTATCTAGGAGTTGCACTTTGTATTTACATTTTTTTGGCTCTTGATGTATTTTTTGTTGGGCTATTCATGTTAGGGGGAGATACATTTATTTTGTTGCTTGTTTCACTGTTATTGATTTATATTTATGAGTTATTCATTGATATATGTCTTTATTTTGTGTTTTGTGAAATCAAGAATTTATTTTTGTTTACTTGTATTTTTCCACACATGCGTTTATGCGTTTTGTTTAGTGTTTCAAGAAATATACAGGTTGATTCAATTAAACTGCTGTCTACACTTACAACTGATGGATAGTAGTTAGGATTGGATTTGTTGTAATGACCATTTTTTTTGTAAAAGGGTTTTATTTGTAAACTTTGAGTTTTTAGTTTATGTTTTGTCACGGATTGCCAAAGGGGGAGTTTGTTAGGTTCTAAAGATTTAGGAATTTATGTATTTAGAACTCTAATGTGTAATGTTGGCAAACCATGATCAAAACAAGTTGCTTAGTCTTGTTTAGGCTTGCTCAAAGTTGTGTCTTTTATGTAAAGTTGGAATCGAGCTGATGCAGAAATTACTATGCATTTCGGCCTGGCTCGATCGATCAAAACTTAGGCTTGATCAATCGAATCTCAGGCAGAATGCGTTTTTTTCTACAGAATTCCAACTCAGCCCTAGCTCATTAAAACGTTTAGGGTTTTATGTTTTTGCCCTAGGTATGTAAGGCAAACCCTAGCCACGTTTTAGAGGTTGCTCATATTGCGGTTTGTGTAAATCTCTTGTGAGATCTATGAGGAGCTTTCCTTTACACAAGTTTAAGATTATCAATAAGGAGATTCATTTAAGAACTTGATGATCATTCAGTTGCTGCCATAAGAGCTTAAAGATACGCAAGCGGGAGTGCTTGTACTTGTTGGAGAATCCAAGAAAGAATGAGTCCGTGGTCTTGGAGCTTGCACGTGGTCGTGTCAGTAAGTTTTTACTGGTGGGTAGTGTGGGAGGGTTTCTTGTCTCAGCCCCCAATTAGCAGGTATTGTCCTCTTTGGCTTCTAGCCTCAAGGTTTTGCTCAATCCCACATTAGGGAGAGACGCTTCCCACATGTGCCTTATAAGAATTGACCTCAAGACACATGTGTACCACTACTACACCAAAAGCCAAAGAGGACAATACCTGCTAATTGGGGGCTGAGACAAGAAACCCTCCCACAGGTAGCAATAGAATGTTAGTGGTCTAAATTCTATTGTAAAACTTCAATTCTTTCTATAGTGGATTCAAGTTTACCTTGAGGATAGTTAGGTTAAATCCTCCCCAGGTTTTTTCCGGTGTGGTTTCCTGGGTCATCATATTATTGTGTTATTTATTTTTCCGCTGCTATGCATGATATGATTGTTTGATTGTGATAACCTAGATCTGGAATTTGGACTAGGTAATAACTTGGCTAATTAACTAGGTTATCCAGTTGTGTTTTAAGGGGTCTAAAAACAAACAGAAAAGAAGAAGAAGAAGAAAAAAAAAAGATGAAGAAGACCAAACCAAACCCAGCGTGAAAGGGAAAAGAAAAAGAAGAAAAAGAAGAGGACAAGTGTGAAAGGAAAAAGAAAAGAAGAAGAAGAAGAAGACCACCCAAACTCACTAAACCCAGTCAAAAAAAGAAAAAAGAAAAAGAAAAGACAAAAGTTGCGGCTGGACTTCTGACTGTGGGTCCCACATTGTGTGTGTATTTACAAAAATGCCATCATAACTCTGTTTTCATAACTTGAAAATACCTAAAATGTGTTTTCAGTTTTCATAACTCATCACTCAAAAATCAGAGAATTGAGTGATGGAAACAAAAACTGAAAACATCCCCAAACAAATCATTCAGCCATGGGATCCACATATTTTGAGTTACGGGTGATGGAAACAGAGTTATGGATGATGGAAACATAAAAACCCAACAGCCCCAAACTTCCTCCATGCTTGAACCATGTATTATGGATGGATGTGCTTTGTGCCTTGTGCCAGAACAAAATCACGTGATAAAGTCCAATTCATTTCATTATCTATCCCAACAACCCATTGACTTTACCATTATCGATCAATTTTACATTGAAAATATTTATAATGCTGCTGTTTGTAGTCTTGCTGACTTGCTTGCTCTCCTATTTGCGAGGGAAGAGATTTCATCTAAGTATGCGTTTGACTCCAAATTTAAAATTTAGTTTATTTTATTGTTTAGCTTATTTTTACTACTATTCATAGGTATTATTGCACTTTTTGGTATTATTCATGAGTTTCATTGTACTATTTCAGCTAAATTTTCCTTTTATCTACAGTACTTTTAGCAAAAAAATTTTAGTTTCAGCAAAATAAGCAGATCTCAAACAGACCCTCATTATGATTTTTAAATTGTGTTCTTAGAAGACACACCTTTTCAAATGGCTAGTCTATTAGTGTTTATTTTAGTCTTTAGTTGAATTTGTTAGATTTATGTGATATATTTTGTACATACGCATATGTACTAAATTAAGTAATGCCGGAATACTTTATTGAATATGATTAATATAACAGTTAAATGCCTAAATTGAATATATTAAATGAACTTATTGTTTACCCTTTATTATTTTGCACCATGAATAAATTTCTTATAAAGAAATCACTTGTATTGCAAGATTAATATTCTAAGCAAAACTATGTTGACTTTAATAATTTTCTTTTAGATTATAGGCTATGAGAAAATGTCTCATTTTTTCATCCTAAAAATTAGGTTGAAATAAGAAGAGCATATTTACAAAGAGGTTTTTGTCAATTTCTTGGCCATGATTTCCCTAAAAAGAAATTAATGGAGCATTGTGTTGATTTAATACTAATTAGTTTAAAGAATACAAAAATTGGTTGGAATAGATCATAAAAAAAGATGATGTATTTTGTTTATATTGTTACTTATTAGGCAAGATGTTCGTAATTGGATAGGATATCAGTAGTGTAAGGTTGAATTTAATCAACTATCTTGTTGGTTTTATTCCGTACCAAATTTGCTTGTAATTCAGTATTTAGAAACCCTGTATTTAGGTGGGAATCATGTAAGGGTAGTGTGTGAGAGAATGTGAAGAAAAGCTCAAGATTGTGCATTCAGGAAGTGGCTGGATCTTGCGGCTTACAAGTCACCAAAAGTGGCATACGCGTGGAGCATGCAGAGGAGCTGAACAGTCACACCAACTGGAGCACTACCGAACAAAAAGTCCAGACTGGCCATTCAGTTAACTCGCAGCTTGAACTCCCGACTCAGTTAAGTCGCGAGGCCAAGTCGCCAGTCCACTCTGTTTTGGAAAAACTGACTCTTCGCATTCCATTCTCACTCTAGTATAAATACCTCTTATACCTACAAAATGTAGAGATCTTCCAGAGAGAATTTTGAGAGAGAAACCCTAGAGAAAAACAAGATTGACTCATCCACAATCTTTACACAATGACTCTTTAAATTCCTCTACTCTCACCCTCTCCATTGTTACATCCTTGAGAGGTTCATTACCCAAATCCTTTTCTCACCATACCTATATCTGTGAGAATATCATTTGGTGCTTGGGAAGCAGTTAGGAAGGGACCTATGGATATTGGTTGATGCTATGGGTTATAGTGGAATTCGGTAAGCTAGAAAAGACAAAGGTTCGGCGTAACCTTGTTGGAGCAAGAAGCTTGTAGGGCATAGGTACAGTGGATAGATTAGGCTTGGAGGGTCTTCTGCTGTTCATGTATCCCAACTTCATTTTCTAATGGATTATTGACCGCTTGGAGGGCGGCGGAGAGGTTTTACGTTGAGGGCTTCGATTTCCTCTTCGATAACAAATCGCTGTGCTGTCCTTGTGTTTGCATCTCTCTTCCCTTAATCTTTGCCATTTAATTTCTGCTGTGGATGTGATTTTATTTGGTTTAGATTGTTTATCAATTCTGTTATAAGCTTATGTTCATTTTTCGTATGTACATTGTTTAATATTAAGCTTGAATTGGTAATTTGTAAATTGTGGGTCTAAACATTCATAATGTTTTATACGCTATTTGAACTTTCAATTGGTATCAGAGCAGGTGCACTCTTTGTGGTTTAAACACCTTAGTGTGATCCTTGATCCCGTATTGAGATGGACCGGTCTCAATCTTTAAATGCGCCACCATATTTTGATAGTAGAAACTATGCCTTTTCGAAAGTCAAGATGAGGGCATTTTTGTGTTCAATGGATGAAACCGTTTGGGATGCGGTGGATATTGGATGGACTAGGCCGGAGGCTGCCAAATCCACGTGGGATAAGGCAACCCTCGCGGAGTCTAATGTTAATAGCAAAGCACTTAACGCTATTTTTTGTGGTGTATCTCCAGATGAGTTCCATAGGATATCTCACATTTCTATACCAAGAAGGCATGGCAGATGTTGGAGACCAAGTATAAAGGAACGAAGAAAGTGAAAGACACTAAGTTGCAGATGCTGACCACTCGATTTGAGGAGCTGAAAATGAGTGAGGACAAGTCATTTGACTCTTTCTATAGCAAGCTGAATGAGGTGGTCATTGGCAAGTTTAACTTGGGTGAGAAAATGAAGGACTCAAAGATAGTAAGGAAAATCCTTCGATCATTTTCGGAGAGCTTCCGTGCAAAAGTTACAGTAATTGAAGAGAGTAAGGATCTTGATGATATCAAGGTTCAAGAACTAATTGGCTCACTTCAAACATATGAGCTGTCATTGCCATCACAAAGGAAGAGCAAATCCCTTGCTCTTAAGACGATCAATGAGAGGTTGGAAGCTCATGACTCATCGGATGAGGATGTTGTCGATAAAGATGTGGCGTATCATGTGAAGAACTTCCGAAAGTTCTTGAAGTTCAAGAAGAATGGAAAATTTGTTGAAAAGGGAAAATTCCTAAATTTTGAAAAGGAGAAAAAGGACTTCAAGAGGAAAGATGGCAAGGAGTCTCAATCCTCTCAAGGAATCATAAGCTTCGAATGCAACAGACATGGACATTTCAAGAAAAAGTGTCCCAATTACTAGAAAGCAAAGGGTAAGGTGTATGCCACCACTTTTAGTGATTCCGACTCCTCTGATTTAGATTCAGATGAAAGCTGTGATGGAGAGGGAAACTCCTCTGCATTCATGACCATTGCTCCAGTAGATTCTTCGGATGATTTGGGTGCACTAGTGAAAGAGCTTGGTGAGCACTCTGAATTGGAGTCAATTGGGATAGTTGAGGAATCTGAAGATGAGGAAGATGAAGAAGCAATGGGACTGCAAGAGTCCTACAATTCCCTCATTGAGAAGACCAGTAAATATGCAAAAGTGGCTAATGCAACCATTAAAAAGATAAAGATGGCAGAGAAAGATTATAGAAGTCTTCTAGTGCGATACAAGGAGACCAAATGTGAAATGGAGACGCTGAAAGGAGAGTTAACCAAAGCTTATTCAAAAATCAAATTCCTTGAGCATGAGGTGGTTCAAGCCAATGCTAAAGTAGAGAGAGTCTCCTCCAAGAAGCTTGATGAAGTACTTGCTCATCAAAAGCCTTTCTCCGACAAAAGTAGATTGGGCTACACCAGTGAGAGCAGTTCGGCTACCAATATATTCAAGGAAATGAAGTTTGTGAAAGCTAAAGAACCGATGGTAGATACCACAAATGCTAAGAAAGTGAAGCCGGAGAAGAAGAAGAATGTGACTGACCAAAGGATTATGATTAAGCCTCCTAAACAATCAGTGGTCAAACCTAAGGATAATAGGAAATCACTCCCAAAGTCACAAGGAGGTTCGAGAACTCAACACTTCTGTCATAACTGTGGAATTTAAGGTCACACCAGACCCCATTATCATAAGCTGAATGCATTGAAGAACTCAGGTGCTCAAAGGTCGAGAGGTCCAAGACATGACAAAGGGAATTGGAATGTTGAACAATCAAAAGGTCAAGAAGGTGATCCTAGAATGAGGGATGTAATTAGGATGATTGATGCATTCACCACCTATTTGGCAAGCTTCAACAAAAGGTTTGGAAGCCACAACACTCGTACCCAATCCTATAGGGACCCCAAACGCACGTGACGTGTGGGTGAAGAGGGGTACTCATGCATAAGCATTACAACATGTCCATGCATTAATACTTCCTATGTTTTGTGACTTTGCTTGGTTGTGTGGTTTTGGTTATGATGCTAGCTTGATTTGAGTATTTGTGTTTATTTAATTGCTTTTTTTTGCTTTAAATGTTTTTACATTGTTTTTGATCAATCTTTTCTTGCTTTTATGTCAAAAATCCAAAAACACATAAAAAGTAGAAAATCCAAAAAGTTTGATCGACATTATTGTGTTTTGTCACAAGCATGTTTTGCCTTGTACTTTTGTGCTTATGGCTTTATGCATTTTTGAGCGTAGCCTGTTTTTTATGCACTCATATCATTGTGGGTGAAATCTTGACATCTATGTGATTGTTGTAAATAGATCTTCAAATTTGTCATGAATGATTAGTCAATGGTTTTGTTAGTCTTGAGATATTCATAGACTTGTGCCTATATGTCTTCCCACTCTTATTTTATTGTTTTTGTTTAAAGAGCTCAACAAATGTAAATCTCCAAATGAAAATAGATAATGAGCTGCAAAAGCCTGTCGCACATGCTAGTATTTGACTAGGAAAAAGGGAAAGCGACTTAAAATAAAATGTATGATGCCCAAAAAGCCAAAGGCTATCTCATCAAATTGAAATATCAAAAATTTTAGGCATCGATCTCAAAATGAGATGTATTTATTCAAAAAGATCAAATGATATGATGTATATGGAGCCAAATGAAAAGCTCCAAAAGTTATGTAATCAAGTTTTGTGAGAGGTCATATATGCATATTTCTATAATTGAGATAGGTCACTCTTCCTAGTGCTGATTGTGTATGCTTTGGTTGAATTGATCATTGAAGTTTCACATTAGACTAAGGACTATCTCATCTTTGGTACCCATACACATCACACATGTCTATGTTCAATGAATGCCTTATTCATTTGTGTGATTGTACTTGATTAAATGTGTTTCACATACTCAATTTTTGTTGATCAAACACAAAAATATTTTTGAGTGTTTTAATTATTTTTGGAAAGTCCTTTGTTTCTACAAAATTTTCAAAAACTGTGTTGCCTTGTTTTGGCAACTTGGTCGCGGGTCAGTCTAATCGCATGCCCCCAGTTGCGAGCATTATTCAGAAGGTTTTTGCGACTCACTGGCTGGTCAATGTCCTAGTCGCAAAAAATAATTAGAAAAATTTTCAAAATCTGGGTTTTTAAGTTTCTCGAGACTTGATGTGGCGACTTGTTTGTGAGTGGAGGTCCAGTCGCGAGAGTCATACCGAAAGTTTCGCGGCTCAACTCGCGACTCTCTCGTGGGTGGAACTTCCAATCGCGAAAAATACTTAGAAAATTTTTTCAAAATTTTTGTTTTAAGTGTTTTGGCGACTTGCCCTAGCGACTTGCACGCGACTTGACTCAGTTGCGAAAATCGCGTGTTTTGCGGAAATAGGTCAATTTTTAAAACATTTTGAGTTTTCCCTCGAACTTTTAAGACTATTCATTGTGTTCACCATTTGAACCTCTCTCAAACTCACCGTATTTTCTCACAAAAACCACCATTTTCATTATTTTCTCAACAATAATCCTCAAGAAAAGGTATGGGTTTTTCATCATTTTCAAAGTATTTCATGACTATAGCCTGGGATTTCTTGATTTTTGTGTTCTTGTTGGGTTTTGGAAATATGAAGTTTCGAATATGGTTTGGGTATTTTTGATTGAGTTTGTTCAATGGTTATTGTTGACATTGTTTATTTAATGCATTACATACATGTTTTCGTGCATGTTTCTCATTCTTGAATAGTATATCATGATTGTGCTGTGCTGTGCAAATCATGTTCTTTGTAATGTGTCTCAAAGACTGTTATATGTGTTTCTGTGAATTTTGTAGACTACAATGTGTTTAATTGTGCTTGCACACTCATCACATTTGCACACCTCTTGCACCATCGTTGCTTACGCTTGAATACATGCTGATTTTCTGCATACTTGGTTCATTTGCCTTGTTTAAGTGACATGTCTTTCTCAATGACAATGTGTGTTTATTTCGTGGACTGACTTGGATCTAATCAAGTTTATGTTTGTGTATTATGGTTTTGCACTTGGTTCTCTGTTGTGTGTATGTCATTTTGTAGATGTCTCGTTGTTCTTCTCGAAGAAAAGAACCTATAACTGATCTTCCATCATCTCCTATTTCAAAACGGACTCGAAGTTCGTCTAAAGCTTCAAACACTGAGAGATTCAGGATTCCACTCGACTTACAGACCTTTGACAACATTTTTAGAAAGGCTCCTACTGTGGCGGAAAGGGTTGTAAAATTTGATACCCTGGGAACAACATTTATTCCTAGGATATTTGAAGCAAAAGATTGGGTTGATCTATTTGGGAACTTCAAGGACCTGATTGAAGAATTGGCTAAAGAGTTCTATTCACATGCTAGATACACAGGAGTTAAGCTAAAATGTTGGGTACGAGGAAAAGAGTTTTCCATCAATCCAGACTACATCATAAAGGTTCTTCGCATCACTAGACTGGCAAATGTAGACCTCACTCCGTATGATGAAAGACAGCCTCAGATACAAGACATTCTTCAAGTTCTTAGGCCTGAACATGAGGTTTCAAGCAAAGGCACATCCATAGGCACTGCAAAGTTTGCACCTGATTTGACGACTCTCAAATTGATCATGTTCTTCAACCTGTATCCACTCTCAAACACTGCATTCATCAACCTTGGGAGAACGTAATTTCTATGTGATCTCATCATAGGAGTTCCAATTGACATATGTGCCCACATCTTTCAGATCATTGGGAAAACAGCGGCTCGATTAGCAGCACGAACATGTATTCCTTTTTGTAGTCTTGTCATGAAGATCATGGTTCTTGAAGGGGTAAGTCTACTAATAGATGGGAAGAAAATGGATCGTCTTCATCCATTGTCCATATTTTCCCTTCAAGCCAACAAAAGTCACTCTTCCAAAGCACCTAAGAGTGAACCTTTCGTTCATACCACTTCATCTAGTCAAGGTTCAGCTACACCTGTACATACCGAGATTGTTTCTCCCATTACTTCAGAGATGCAAACAACTGGCACTCCATCTGCACCTCCTAGCTCTCAAGCTGACAGGTTAAGCACTCTGATTAAGAGTGTGTCTTAGTGGATTTCAGGTTTAGAACGACTTCTTTACTCTACCAACAACCAAGTTCAAATGCGTCTGACGGCCATTGAGACACAGTTAGATGCTATTCAACAAAAGTTGGTGGACAATCTTTAGCTATTCGTGCCAAAAAGGGGGAGAGATAGCATACAGTAAGAGGGAGAGCAACACAAGAATGGGAAGTGTGCATATTGAAAAGGGGAGTTGTGCGAGCTCAGAAGAAGAATACACACATACTTTACTATTGACATGTCTTGGTTTAGTTCATTTATCTATAGTGTCTTATAACTCTTGGTATTTATATTGTGTTGATGTTTAAAGTTGTTTGTACTGTGGTATATATATATATATATATATAAGTTGATATTTTCAGTATTTGATTTGTACCTTTGCTTATGTAGCTTTTGATTTATACCCATGCTTTGTAGCCTAGTATTTGTTGTTAAATGTTATGCATTTTCTTTAAGTACATCACTCTTGTGCCTTTTGTTGGATTTTATATCCTTAATGCAATTACCTTGAATTGTTGCATTGGTTGAGTGTTGGACATGTAAATAGTACTTTGCATTGAGCTTATCAACTTGCATGTCCAGATGTTCATTCCATGTGTGAATGAGCATTGTGGTCACTATTTATAGTGATTGTTCGTTTTTGGTCAAGCCATGGTTTATTGGTTTATTCCATTTTACTTGATCGCATTGTGCTTGCTCCATATGCATTACAAGTTTTCTACATACAATGATCATATTGTGTTGTTGTTTTTTAGGAGATACTTGTTCTTATGGTTCAAGAGCTTCACAGATTCTAAAGTAAGGTGTGAGTGAGTTTTGTTCAACTATTCCCAACTCACATGTTAAGTCTAGAGTTTGTTTTAGGGTTTTGTCACGAAATAGCCAAATGATGAGATTGTAAGGTTGAATTAAATCAACCATCTTGTTGGCTTTATTTCGTGCCAAATTTGCTTGTAATTCAGCATTTAGAAACCCTGTATCTAGCTGGGAATCGTGGGAATCATGTAAGGGTAGTATGTGAGAGAGTGCGAAGAAAAGCTCAAGATTGTGCACTCAGCAAGTGGCTCGCGACTGGATCTCGTGGCTTGCTTGTTGCTTGCAAGTTACCAAAAGTGGCACACACGTGGAGCATGCAGAGGAGCTAAACAGTCACGCCAGCTGGAGCACTATAGGACAAAAAGTCCAGATTGGCCATTCAGTTAACTTACAGCTTGAACTTGCGACTCAATCAAGTCACGAGGCCAAGTTGCCAGTCCACTATGTTTTGGAAAAACAGACTCTTCGCATTCCATTCTCACTCCAGTATAAATACCTCTTATACCCACGAAATGTAAAGAGCTTCTAGAGAGAATTTTGAGAGAGAAACCCTAGAGAAAAACAAGATTGACTCATCCACAATCTTTACACAGTGACTTTTCAAATTCCTCTACTCTCACCCTCTCCATTGTTACATCCTTAAGAGGTTCATTACCTAAATCATTTTCTCACCATATCCATATTTGTGAGAAGGTCATTTGGTGCTTGGGAAGCAGTTAGGAAGGGACCAATGTATATTGGTTGATACTATGGGCTATAGCGGAATCCGGTAAGCTAGAAAAGACAAAAGTTTGGCGTAACCTTGTTGGAGCAAGAAGTTTGGAGGGCTTAGGTACACTGGGTAGATTAGGCTTGGAGGGTCTTCTAGTGTTCATGTATCCCAACTTCATTTTCTAGTGGATTATTGACCACTTAGAGGGTGGCGGAGAGGTTTTACACTGAGGGCTTTGGTTTCCTCTTCGATAACACATTGCTGTGTTGTCCTTGTGTTTGCATTTCTTTTCCCTTAATCTTTGTCATTTAAGTTCTGCCGTGGATGTGATTTTATTTGGTTTAGATTGTTTATCAATTCTATTATAAGCTTATGTTCATTTTCCGCGCGTACATTGTTTGATATTAAGCTTGAATTGGTAATTTGTAAATTGGGATTCTAAACATTCATAGTGTTTTATACGCTATTTGAACTTTCAAGTAGTTTAATAATTGTTTGGTTGTATACATTGAAAATAATGCAGTTGATAGAATTGATAACGAAACTATCATATATCAATTTCAAAATATGAAAACTTGTAGAATAAAATTTTAAAGATTTATGTATTTGCGCTTTTTTTGTGATATCGACATATTCAAATTTTATTTTATTAAATTTTGTTTAATTTAAGCTTTTTAATGACCACCCTGGGAAAAATTCCTGGTGCCGCCACTACATGTGTATATAAATGAAAAATGATTTGAATTTAACATTTATTTTAGAAAAGAGGTGGTGTAGTCTTACCCCCTGTCTAGCTAATTTTTATTATAATCCTTTTGTTTTGCGGAGAGAGAGAGAGAGAGAGAGAAACATGGCATCTTAACTGTGGGGTCCACCTCATGTGAGAGAGAGGAAGCATACAATGGAAACAAGGTAGATTTTCTCCATCTCATGAGTCATGACCTACTTGCATATTTTTTTTTTAATTGGTAATTTTTCTTTTGAAAAAAGAGATTAACTTTCATTCAATGCTAATATATGAACCAAACCAAAGTAAATGATCTCTGTGAGCCACCTATTGCAATAGGTAATATCATACACTGCATTAGGCAAAAGCTACAAGATTTCAGTATGACCAAGGTTTCTTATATTTGTCGATAGGGTAATCGCCTGTTCTTATTTTAGTTCGGTATGCTTTTTCATATTATTGGTTTTGTAACTTGAATAGAGGAAATTACATATATAATAGACTCAAGATGTATTGTTATGGTCTTCTTATAATAATAATAATTAAAAAAAAAAAATACAAAACCTTCCGAGCACGAGGGGGAGAGTCCTTAATTCAAAATACATCTTCAAGAATATGTCTCACATATTGACTTAAAGAATGAGCAACTAAATTTGCTTCCGGTTTAACATGCCTAATAGAGAACCAAGTAAGGCCCAAAATTAAAGACTGTATATTGACTACAATATGGCCCAAACGAGAGAGATGGGCCCCAATTCAGAGATAGCTTTCATAACACCACTGTTTCCCTCAATAACTAACTCGTTGAACCCAACTTCCATCACAAATTGCACAGCACTAGAACAAGCACACATCTCTACCTCTTCTCTTTCAGCTTTAGGTAGTCATTACAACAACAATTGTTTATATATATATATATAGGTTAAGGGTTTTTTTTTATGAAAGGTTATTTTATTCCAAAGAAAATGTCATTTTTATACATGAAACATCACTCTGTAATTCCTAAACTTATTTGTTGTTAAAGTCCTCCCTAATGTCACACGCCACACAAAAAAAGAAAAGAAAAAAAAAAAACCCACTTTGGGCTGTAGTTTTTTTTTAAATGATTTCCCAAAGAAAATCCTTGAAATCCTTTGCTCATTTGTGTGATACAAGATTGGGAGGTAAAATCTAAGACATAATTGTTTATCAAATCTTTATGAAGTAAATATCTGATAAGTTCGATTTTGGCATGGTTTACGGCAGGGTGGGTGAGACTACATTTAAGGATGAGAAATGCAGAAAAATATTCAATTGTTCTTTAGTAAAGCAACATATACTTCCATAACATGTGTAAAACCCCAAACCTGATACCAATGAAAGTATGAAACAATAAACATTGCAATTGATCAAGGGATCTTTATGTATCCTCACAAACATGATTGTTATGCTGCTTCCATATTAACCACATCAAAAAAGCTATCACAAGACTCCAAACATCTGAGGCATGCTTCTTAAACCAATTTCTCAAGTCAAATAAGAGAGTTGCTATAGAAAATGCAATTTCCCTCTGTTTTTTCGGCATCATGCGATTTGCAAGATTGCATTACCGCTTAAATTTACGGCTGAAAACCTAAATTAGCCTCAACTTCACACTTTAATGCACATTTATATATATTTATTGGGAATAGTAATACATATTGACTAGAGAGGATCATATTCAACCAGATTACACCTTGAAAGTTTTCCATAATTATTTCATAGGTGAGATCAAAGTATTATAAGTGCATATCTGCACTCATAATTATCTCCATTATTAAGGTAAATTCTAATAAAGAAAGTAATAACTCAAGTTATCCTCTCCTACCAATTTTGTTTATGGCAAATAATTACTCCAAACATGTTAGGGCAAAGTCTAATTAAGGAAGTAATAACTCAAGTCATCCTCTCTACCATTTTTGCTTATGGCAAATAATTACTCCAGACGTATTTCGTCTTCAATTTTTAGCATACCGAAATATTCTCATCTTTCTTTTGTTCAAATCTCAATTTTTTTTTTACTTATCACAATTCTTATTTCAATCAATAAATTCAAATATCCCATTGAGTTTCAACAAAAAATACACAAGGTTATTTATATACATCACTCTACTTTCCTCGTCCAACCCAACTGTTTGTCTCTCAAAACCTCTGCAACTCTCTCTTTCTATCTGTTTGTTACTAATGGCAGAGCCTTCGACCAAAGTCACAACCCCCATGAAAGACGAGCTAGACATAGTGATCCCCACTATCAGGACTCTAGATTTCTTAGAGAGTTGTAGGCCTTTTTCCAAGCAGTACCATCTGATCATAGTGCAAGATGGTGACCCATCAAAGACCATAGGGGTCCCAGAAAGCTTCGACTATGAGCTATACAATTGTAACGATATTAATCGGATTCTAGGTCCAAGGGATTCTTGCATTTCTTACAAGGACTCAGCTTGTCATTCCTTTTCCTTCCTTCTCTTCAAGAAGAAGTATATTTTCACTATTGATAATGATTGCTTTGTAAGGTTTTTTTTTTTTTTACACTCTCTCTCCTTGTTTCTCTTTTGGCGGCTAAGAAAAGTTTTTAAATGTATGCTTTGATATAAGGAAGAGAAAGTGGTTTGTTGAACTGACGTTTGTGTGATCTTGTTTTTGGTAGCAAAATTGAGATATATGAGCATATAATATTCACTAGAAATCATGAACATGGGCACACGTATAGATTCTGAAAATTTAGAATAGGACAATAAATATATATATATATATATTAATTATTAGATTTTTTTTTTTTTTATATATATAGTTTTTTTTTTTTGTCTAATATTTTGTATATATTGTTAAGCATTTATTTTTCATATACTGTTAAACATATATCAATTTAAGAGTACTAATGGATAATAAAGTGAATTTATGATTAAATGATGTTTAAAATATAATTAATTATATATAAAAAAAAGAGTCTAACCCATCTAATACTAACAAGACCACCATTAATTAATAAACAAATCTTAAAATTTTTAACAATTAAAAAAAATATTAAACAAAGAATTGAAGTTAAAGTTAGTAAAATAATCTTTGAAAAAAATTATTATTTTTTGGCCAAATACGTTGGGGACATGCATGCAACCATGTTCAAGGTGTATTCGTGTTAAACAAGGACACACAAGGCATATTTGTGTTCGACACAAACACACAATTGAGGTTGGTTTTAAGTTTGGTAGGAAGTATTTTTTTTGGTTAGATAGTTACAATATGGTGCTAACTCTTTTGCTTGAACTCTTTTTCTTACCTGTAAACATTTTGTGCATGAAGAGTTGCCAATTAAACACTTTGTGCTTGGTATTTTTTTTATTAAAAAAAAAATTGCTTGTTCATGGTATTTTATTTAGTATGTGATATAAAAATTATGCTTTTTCTTTGTGGTTCATTTGGATTGTTAAAAGTATTAAGCCCAATTATAGACAAGACCCAAGCCCAATCCTTGATGTTTAAACCAAGGATATTACTTATACTACTAGTCCACCATTAACCATACTTTACGTGGGGATGAAAGGTCCAAGAATGTATATACGGCCATGGGCCTTGTCTGAGAACATTTAGCAGTCTGAGGACAGTTAGACATTAATGAAGATGTACAAATTAGTAAGTAATGGAAGGATTCTAGACAAAAAAGATTGGGAAAGTAGTCCGAGAAGAGATGCCTCCTCGGCTAAGCAAGGTAGAGGTCAAAGGGTTGATTTACCGTCAAGAACGATACACCGAATAATCTTACTGGTGAGGATAAGCATCAGGAGAGAATAGGACAAAGGAAAGTTGAGAAATATCTAGAGGAAAGCTGCTAACTCTTTGACCACATTAATGTGGAGGTGATACCTGAACAGTAATATTCAGCCTTACAGCTACCCCCAAGGACTTCAGGAAGGGGCTGATGGAACAAGAATCAAAACCAATAGCTTGATCTACACGTGGAGGGTTGAGATGAAGTAAAAAAGGGTAATATAAAGAAGAAAGACCTCAATTACAAGGGTATCTTCTGAGAATCTATAGAAGAAATGCTGTAACAATAATAACTGGACTTGTAATTATATTCAATAGAGATATATACAAGAACTACTCTCCTTGGACTTTGCCTAGAAAGATTTTATTTGCATAAAACTTGTTTATCTTTGTTTTCTTGTCATCTTCAACCTACTGTGATTATTGTCTAACTCATTGAAGTCTAGTTTCCAGCCCACTCTCTACAAATTCATTGTGTTGGGCTCTTTGGGCCTCGTTAATCCTTTTACCTTTTGGGTTTAGGAACCAAAACGTGCTCTTACACTTTATTTTATGGTTAATTTAGTATTTAGTTCTAAATATCCTCACATTGGATTTATTGAAACATAGAATTGAGGGTACCGTAAAGATGTAGCCCTAAAAGGTTTGATCTCATGGATGTAGACCGCTAAGCTGAATCACATAACCTTCGTGATCTTTCTCTTCTTTCTTGCTTCCACTTCTTTGCATCAATCTCTACAATTTAATATTTAGATTTTAACATGAAGAAAGGAATTCTAAGATATGATTTTGATTTCAATCTTTTGTTTAAATGACTTGAATAGGTATAAGATGACAATAGATTTTTTTTTATTTTTTTATAATAATGAAATTTATAAAGGGCTTAATCCTTATATCACTAGGTGTAAGATGTCACTTGAAATTCATAATATCACAATTGTTTTTCTTCTAGCAAAATTTTGAAAGCTTTTAATTATAAATTGCAGTTTATAGTAGCAATATTCTTTAAAAAAGGAATGTGTGTATATATATATATATTGTAAACACCGCATTTTGTACCCCTTACAACTTGGCTCCTTGTTTCCCAATGATACTGAAATTTTAAAACCTAAGATTGGTTTAGGGCCCAATCAAATGTTAAATTGACTTGAGAAATGTTAAAATGGAAAATATAACTTTTAATAAGTAAATAAATCTATTTTTGAAAAAATAAAGCCAAGAAACCCTCGGCAGGCACACACAAGAATTAGCCTGCGCGCATAGCCATGATGCACGCGCACGTAGGCCCAATCTTGTGCATGCATGAAGGGTTTCAAAAACTATGAAAGACAAGTTTTCTGTATTAAAGACTGAGGTTTGAAATGAATCCCACACTGTCTGGGAGTCGTTCCAAACCCTCATTTTCACAATATAAATAGCCATACATGGTACATTTTCAAAAGGAGATAGAAATCCTACAGGAAAACACTAAGGTTCACTAGAAATAGTGAATCAAAGAGGGAGTTTTTCACAAAACATTATTAAGTCAATTTTCTTTTGATTGAGGCATTTTCTGGCCTTAATATATGAGTTTAAGATTAGTAATCACTTTTTTATTGATTGTGAATAGATTTGATTGAGGAGAACGGTCAAAAATCATGCCTAGGAGCTTTGAGGTATTGAGTTCTAAACTCTTTTCTCTCTTTTCTATTTTAATATTGCTTCCAATATTGTTTCTTTGCTTGCTTTATGTTCATATATGTTTATATAGTTTAGGTTCTTGAAGTTGTTATGTTTTAAAGCATGTTAGGTTGTTAGAATTCTTGTTTAGAAGTTTTGCTCTGTTTAAAGTGTTGCTAGGGTTTTTGGGTTGAAACTCACGTGCCCATAATCCTGGCTACGTGCACAAGCTGGATTATGCGCCCACAGGCATATTCATGCGTGCGCATGATCCAGCCCTAAAACCCTAACCCTAACCCTAATCCTAATCTTTCTGATTTTTTTTATTTTTTTATTTTTTTGATTTCACATGAAATGCCTCTGTTTTAGATCCTTTTTCATATGTTCATGGTTTTGAGCTTCTCTTTCACATGCTTGTTTGTTTATTTGCCTTTCACATGTTAGATTAGGGTTTATCTTGTGTTTTCTTATTTTGATGTCATGAACACACATTCACATGTTCACGCATGAATGCCATAGGTGCTGAGTTGCTGCAAGATATGTGAGGTAAGTCATGCATTCACATGAACATGCATCTTTGAATATGATTTTGTTTAATGATAGCCTTGAACATGTTTGTTTGGAAGAGTTATGCTTTAATCATATGTTTGCTTGAATCTTTTTATATTGGTATTTCTGCCTTGATTTAAAGTTTACATGTTTTTGCCTTGCATGTGATATGATGACATGCTAATAGATATATGCTAGGGTTTATGCCATACCATGCTAGATGAATGCTAGGTTGGTTTGACATGTATGCCAGATGAATGTTAGGAGATGCCATGCTAAATGAATGTTAGGGTTTATGATGTGATGATATGCATGATTGGATATATGTTAGGGTTTGTGATGTGATGACAAGCATGATAGATGTGTGGTTAGGGATGTTTGATGCCATGTTAATTGTTAGATGAATGTTAGTGTGTGTGTGTGTGAGTTTAGAATAGCAATATTAAGTGCGCTTTTAATAGGGTTAAGACATAAGACACAATGAGAGGAAGCCAATTTTAAAGTTGGGTGGTTTTGGATGCCTAACACCTTCTCAAGACCATACCTTAACTTCGAACCCATATTTCTGGTAGTAAGATCAATAATCCTTCCTTGAGAGAATGCTATATATATGGTTCCTAGACCATTGCAAAAACTAGGTAACGACTCCCATCCATTGTGTCCACACATACACACACATATTTGATTTCTTTTTTGTTGTTGTCTTTTTTGGAAATAATGGCTGGTTCTACTTAATGGAACTGGTGCATATTGAAAATGCTTTCATGATATTTTCAGCATTCTTTATGCTACGGACAAATCGCTGAAATGGTATATCAGACTTAGATCTCCATTATTCTAATTCGTTTTTTATATTTTATATTTTATATTTTTTTATATTTTTTATGTGCTTAAAAAATGTACCTAGAATTTAAATATTCCTTCTTCATTTTTTCCCCTTAATTTGAATCGGTGTAGTTTGCTAATAAGGTGTAGAGTGGACGGGTAATCCTCCAAGTTCCATGATCCATCATTGGTTTACAAATTTATGATAATCTTTAATGAAGAGGGAAATTCCAGACGGATTGATATGGGCCTGACGGATCATCCTCCATGGGCTGGTATAGGACGAGCCCGATGGTGACACGATTTGTTAAGAACGGATCCAGCATGAACGGATCGAATCATGACGGGTCCGAATACCCGCTCAGCCCCATGGAAACCCTAGATATGAAAGACTTGCGGCGCACGTTAAAGAATCCCAGGATCAAGGGAATTCGAGCACTAAGAGGATTCTGGAAGATCTATGCATTAATGAAGATTTTCCTCACAAGGAAATATCTTGGGCCGCACGTTTAGGATTGTCGAGGAGGATTCCTATAAGGAAAAGACTTCAAGGAAGAGATGTCAACCCCCTACTACTATAAAAGCCCCAATACCCTCACAAAACGAGGTACGCATAATTTACCTTTTCTAGCACTCTAGAGTTGCGAGAATATTTCTGACTTAACTTTCGGAGGGTATTTGGCCGACACCACACCAGTACTCTCTGTTAGGTTTCCTTCTTTGTATTGTGCAGGTTCACGTTCGAGCGCGTAGATATCGTGCGGCTCACTAGTGAATTTCTCGGCATCATCAGTTGGCGCCGTCTGTAGGAAACTTAGTTGAGATCCATAAGCCATACTATCATTTCCCGGACTAAAGGGTTGCATGGTACTCACTCACTCGATGGCAACCACTAACGACGTTTAAGGAGAGGAACCACCCACGACTACCCTCGAGAGACAAGTTCGAACTCTCGCTGCCGCCTGGAACGTCTCACCAAACAAAAGCACGACTTGGAAGAACAGCTGCGCCAGAAGAATGCAGCACCGAATGACCAACAAGAAGATCAAGAAGGGACCATCGCTCTAAGAAAAAACCAGGAGAAACCTGAATACAACCATGCCCCAAGCAGACCGGAGAGGCAAAACTTGAGCATGCCATCCCTCACGGATGCAACTCCACCACATATTGTCGCAGAGATGCAGGCGATGATGGAACAAATGGAGGTTATGATGAACGCGCTCAAGGGGTGAGTTTTCAGTGATCTTGACGATTTAGTCAACTGCACCGACTCGCCTTTCACTGCGGTCGTGAACTCCTTCCCCCTACCCCATAAATTTCGCATGCCGCATATTGACAACTATGACGGCGTGAAGGATCCTTTGGACCATCTAGAAACTTTCAAGACCCTAATGCACCTTCAGGGGGTAGCAGATGAGATCATGTGCAGGGCCTTCCCCACAACACTCAAAGAACCCGCAAGGGTATGGTTTAACCGACTGACGCCAAACTTCTTCAGTACCTTCAAGGAGCTGAGCGCTCAGTTCATTACACACTTCATTGGAGGGCACAGGTATAAGAAGTCCACAGCCTGCCTGATTAGTACTAAGCAATGGGAGGACGAGACGCTGAGGACCTATATAACGCGCTTTAATAAGGAAGCGCTCTCAATAGACGAAGCCGACGATAAAATACTGGTAGCGGCTTTCACGAACGGGTTGCAGAAAGGCAAATTTCTATTCTCTTTATACAAGAACGACCCTAAGACCATGTCAGAAGTACTCTACAGGGCAACCAAATACATAAACGCTAAAGACGCATTGCAGGCCCGAGAGGAAAAACCCAGGAAAAGGGAGCGACAGGAAGAAGAACGACGGGACCAAGGGTCGAAGAGGCCAAGAACGGGAGACCGAAGGGATGAGTGGCGCTCTAAGCCACCAGAGAGGAGGTTCAAGAGCTTCACCCCGTTGACTGCCCCAATAGAACAAGTCCTAATGCAAATCAAGGACGAAGGGGCTCTAACCTTCCCCGGGAAACTGAAAGGAGATCTCAGCAAAAGATCAAGAGACAAATATTCTCGTTTCTACCGCGATCACGGTCACGACACAGCAGATTGCTATGACTTAAAGCAACAGATAGAGGCCCTTATTAGACAAGGGAAATTACAAAAGTTCGTCAGGAAAGAGAGGATGGATCTGCCACCTCAAGAGCAGCAGCCCCGAAGGGATAATAAGCATCTTAGACCCCTAATCGGAGACATAAGGATGATTGTAGGGGGAACATCGACAACCGGGTCGTCCAAGAAGGCTCGAAAGACTTACCTCCGAATGGTTCAGAATGTCCAGCTGACGGGCTCAGTACCAAAGATAGTGCGGAGAGATAACCCAGTCGTCAGATTCTTAGAGGAAGATGCACGACGTCTTCACCATCCGCATTATGACGCGTTGGTTGTCACCCTACGAGTGGAAGAGTATAACTTGCACTGAGTGTTGGTCGACAATGGCAGCTTGGCGGACATCCTATATCACCCTACGTTCCAGCAAATGATGATTGATAGGGAACGGCTGATACCAATGAATGCCCCGCTGGTGGGAATTGGAGGAGCGAGAGTATTCCCATGGGGTGCGGTCACGCTTTTGGTGACGGTAGGCGATTATCCACAGCAGATCACTCGGGATGTGACATTCCTCGTAGTCGACTGCTCATCAGCGTACAACGCTATCCTTGGACGGCCTACCCTTAACGCCTGGAAGGCAGCAACCTCAACGTACCACCTGATGATTAAGTTCCCCATGGAGTATGGGGTCGGGGAGTTACGAGGAAATCAGGTGGCCGCCCGCAAGTGCTACATAGCTATGCTGGAGATGGATGACCACCAACAAACCATGTGCATAGAAGAGCAGTGGGTCGCAGTAGAACTAGTAGAGGAACAAGAAGAAGTAACTCTAGACGAGTCAAGACCCAGACAGACGACTAGAATGGGGACATTGGCTAGCCAACCCACACGGCAGGCCCTAACAGCATTCCTAAGGAATAATTAGGATGTTTTCGCCTAGAGCCACGAGGACATGCCTGGTATTAATCGCTCAGTCATAGTTCATAAGTTGAATGTAAACCCCACGTTTTTGCCTGTAAGACAGAAAAAGCGAGTATTCGCTCAAGACAGAAAAAGCGAGTATTCGCTCAAGAGTGGGGAGGTATATTACCCCGACTGGTTAGCAAACATGGTGATGGTCAAAAAAGCTAACGGGAAGTGGCGAATGTGTGTTGACTTCACGGACCTCAACAAGGCATGCCCAAAGGACAGTTACCTATTACCTCGGATTGATACACTAGTAGACTCAACGACAAGACACCAACTCTTGAGCTTCATGGATGCCTTCTTCGGCTACAATCAAATCAAGATGGACGAGGCTGATCAGGAGAAGACCTCCTTTGTCACAAGTCAGGGGCTTTTTTGCTACAAGGTGATCCCGTTTGGGCTCAAAAATGCAGGAGCAACGTACTAGAGACTAATTAACAAAATGTTTGCACACCAAATTGGGAGGAACGTACAAGTGTATGTTGACGACATGCTTGTAAAGAGCCTTCTCGAACATGACCACCTGAAAGACCTACAGGAGACCTTTGACACGCTCCGGTCGTATAATATGAAGTTAAATCCAAACAAGTGCGTATTCGGGGTAACGGCGGGGAAGTTCTTGGGGTTCATGGTTTCACATAGAGGTATAGAAATTAATCCGGAGAAGGTTCGGGCCATCATGGAGTTAGAACTGCCAAAAACAATCAAGGATGTGCAAAGATTAAATGGTAAAATTGCGGCCCTGAATAGGTTTGTCTCGAAGGTGACGGACAAATGTCTTTCATTTTTCCATACATTGAGAAAGTCGTTCGTGTGGACGGATGAATGCCAGAAAACATTTGAGGACTTGAAGAAGTACCTGTCATCCCCACCGCTGCTCAGCCCATCAAAGCCTGGGGAAGTACTCTACCTCTATTTGGCAATTTCGCAAGCGGCAGTCAGCGCGGCCCTAATTAGGGAGGAGGATGGATCATAGAAACCCGTCTACTTTATAAGTAGGGCGTTCCGAGGAGCGGAAGAGAGGTATCCTAAAATGGAGAAGTTGGCCTTCGCACTAGTAACTGCGGCAAGAAAGCTCAAGCCATACTTCCAGGCGCACACAATAGTAGTCCTGACGGACCAGCCCTTAAGGAAAGCCATGAGTAGCCCGGAGATGGCTGGACACATGGCGTTATGGACAGTGGAACTGAGTGAATTTGATATACAGTACCGCCCACAAAATGCAATAAAGGGGCAAGCCGTTGCAACTTCATTGCAGAATTTTCTAGATCGGAAGGTGTGGGGGCAGAAATAAGCGCACAGTGGAGCATCCACACGTACGAATCCTCCAACAGGCACGCAGGAGGTGCTGGTGTGGTAATCCAGACCCCTGAAGGAGATAAAATAGAGTGCATGATCAGACTAGACTTCACTACAACCAACAACGAGGCCGAGTATGAAGCACTTGTGGCAGGGCTAGACCTCGCTAAGGCAACAGGTGCTGAGAACATGATCGTACATTGCGACTCCTAGGTAGTGATAAAGATCAATGGCGGCTACGAATGCAAAAACGAGAGAATGAAACAATACCTGGAGGAGGTGAAGGGCCGCATCAGCAACCTTAAAGTGAAATTCCTCCAAATCCCAAGGGAGGAGAACGAATGTGCCGATCGTCTAGCAAAAGCAGCGTTAGCAGAATTTATGCTTGTCCCCGAACAGGTATTGTCTTTTGTTCAAATCTCCTCACTCATTGATAACGAGACAAACATGCAGGAAGTGAGCACAGAAGGCAATTGGACTACTCCTTTGGTATCCTATCTGAGGATAGGAGCATTATCAGACGGAAAGGATGCCACTAGGAAATTGAAGGTCCAAGCATCATGATTTGTACTGATAAAGGACGTGTTATACAAGAGAGGATTCTCACGCCCATACCTAAGGTGTTTATGCCAAGAGGAAGCGGACTACGTAATGAGGGAAGTCTACGAGGGTATCTGCGGAAACCATTTGGGGGCACGTTCACTGGCGCATAGGTTGATCTGAGCAAGCTATTTTTGGCCACAATGCTGAAGGACACCCAAGCCTATGTCAAAGCCTGCGACAAATGCCAAAAGTTCAGTAGCTTCATTAGGCAACCGTCTGAAGAGTTAACTCCCATGACGGCCCCTTGGCCTTTCGCTCAATGGGGACTTGACATCATGGGCCCCTTCCCTACCAGAGTCCGACAGTTAAAGTTTCTTGTTGTCAGCATCGACTATTTCACCAAGTGAGTGAAAGCAGAAGCGCTAGCCACTATCACGAAGAAAAAGATTCAGAGCTTTGTTTGGAGGAATATCATCTGCAGGTACGGGATTCCCAGAGTACTTGTCTCCGATAACGGAAAGCAATTTGACTACAGCGCCTTTCGGGACTTTTGTTCGAAGTTAAACATCAAGAACCACTACTCTTCACCAGCACATCCACAGGCCAACAGGCAAGTTGAGGTCATAAACCGTTCCTTGCTTAAAATCATCAAGACCCAACTTGAGGGGGCAAAGGGTATCTGGCCAGACGACTTCCAAGCGTTTTATGGGCATACCGAACCACCACAAGAACTCCAACCAGAGAAACACCGTTCCGACTTGCATATGGAAGTGATGTGGTCATCCCAGCAGAAGTGGGACTCACAAGCTACAGGGTGGACAACTATGATGAAGACAAAAACGAAGAGGCCATGCGCTTTCAGCTCGACCTAATAGACGAAGTTCGGACTGCAGCAGAACAAAGACTAGCGCGGTACTAGAATCTCATGGCTAAACGCTACAACTCCAATGTCAGGCACAGAGAGCTTCAAGTGGGAGACCTTGTACTTCGGAAGGTGATGGGCTCTTCCAAAGACCCGTCGCAAGGAAAGCTCGGTCCCAACTAGGAAGGACCTTACAGAATCGCATCATGGCAGAGGAAGGGAACCTACCACCTCGAGAACCTAGACGGGCAAAAGCTACAGCACCCATGGAACGTGGAGCACCTACGAAAGTACTACCAGTAGAAGTAATATGAAGGACAACGGCATTTTCCAATTTAACAGTTTATTTAATTTTTTCTACAAGTTATTAGTTTTTTAACTTCAGACAATTTTTGCTTACTACAACATGTTTTAAGCCCAAGGGGGCAAGTACTTTTCTACAGCACATGGGTTTTAATTAATTAGAGTACTATTCAGACGCTACGATGTTTCTCTATCGAATTTACAAAAGTCCATAGATTGGACGGATCATCCTAAGAGGATGAGAACTTACCAAGTCCACAAATTGGACGGATCATCCCAAGAGGGTGAGCATTTATCAAGTCTGTAAAGTGGACAGTCAATAATAAGTCCACAAATTGGGCGGTTTCATCCCAAGAGGGTGAGCATTTATCAAGTCCATAAAGTGGATGGTCAATAATAAGTCCACAAATTGGACGGATCATCCTAAGAGCGTGAGCATTTATCAAGTCCATAAAGTGGACAGTCAATAATAAGTCCACAAAGTGGACGGATAATCCCAAGAAGGTGAGTATTTACCAAGTCCATAGAGTGGACGGATCATCCTAAGAGGATGAAAATTTACAAAGTCCACAAAATGGGCGGATCCTACAAAGTCCACAAAGTGGACGGATCCAACAAAATCCACAAAGTGGACGGATCCAACAAAGTCCACAAAGTGGGTGGATCCTACAGTCCACAAAGCGGACAGATCCTACAAAATCCACCAAGTGGATAGATCCTACAGTCCACAAAGTGGACGAATCCTACAGAATCCACTTAGTGGACGGATCCTACAGAGTCCACCAAGTGGACGGATCCTACAAAATCCACAAAGTGAATGGATCTTACGAAGTCCATAAAATGGACGGAACTAAGTCCATAAAGTGGACAGATTGCCCCCTAACGCCAAAATTTACCCAAAGTCCATAAAATTTACCCAAAATTTACAACATAGACGGATGAAATCAACACCACGTCCAAAAATGGACGGATCGTCCTAAAATTGAAGTTACAAGCCCAAAAGGGGACGGGCATAAATTAGTTATAAAAAAGGGGCGACGTCAACCATAAAACAAACAAAAAGGCGAACGGATTCAAAATATTAAACAGATCAATGTAGAGAACAGACTGATAATATAAAAACCCTCGAAGGGAAAAATGTCTACATATGAAGGAGGAATAATAAACTATTCTCCAAATATTCTTACATACAATAAGTAAAATTAATCTACGAGGGGGGCCTCCTTTCCTTCGTCATGACGGGCTTGACCATCCTGTGGGTTGCTCTCAACCACTACCTAGTCAAGGGGGGCATTGACCGGTGCATTCACCCCAAAGAGCTCGTTCGTGTCTTTGGATTGAATAGAACGGACGGACATTTGCTCGAGTGCGTTGATGCTGACGGAGGACAAGTCCAGCTGAGGATGCAGAGCCTTCACTTGGCGGACGGCCTCGTCAAAGCCGTCGCCATATGAGTCTCCAAGCTCATTCAAAAGGGCATCAGAATCTCGATACTCAAGAATGGCAGTTTCCTTGGCCTGACGGAGCTCTTTATCTTTATCTTCAATAACTTTCTTTAGCTCCTCCGTCAGCTTGTAGAGTTGGTTACTTGCCTCTTCAGCCATCTTGAGTTTCTTCTCTTGGACAATCTTCCAGGCTTTAAGCTCGACTAGCTCACCCTCCATCACCTTTGCCTTCTCCCTTACGCGGCCCAAGGTCGTCTCGTGGTTTAAACCCCGTCCCATCAAACCTTTCATCATGACCATGGCCTGAAGGATGGGAAATAATTTAAATGTCAAGCAGTCATAAATAGAGACGGATTAAAGAGAGACAAATAAAAGATAGAAGGATGAAAGGTAGATGGGCAAAGATTACCTGAGCAACGCTAAATAAACCTGTCTCGCCCATTGCCTCCGTCGAGTGGTTACTCAAATCTTCATAATCCTCGGAGGTGATAATGGAAGAGAGTTGCTCCAATGCATACTTGGGATCGTCTTGAAGAAGGGATAAAGGCTTCTTAATGTTGGTGGACGGACCATTCATAAGGCCTTTGCCGGCCCCATGTTTTATTGGGGTGACGGTCTTTACGCCCTTAGACATTAGCCCAATGACGGGCTCCAAAGGGACCTTGGGCTTTTTTGGAGGACGTTTTCCTTTGAACTGCTATTTTCTCTTCACATACGAGTTGCTTGTACCCGTCTCCTTGGGATCAACAGCACCGGCCCCCCTATTCTTGGCAGCATTTGCCTTTATGATTGACCTCCTCTTTGCATCGTCCATTTCTATAAAGACGAATGGACAAAATTAATTCCTTTAGCAAATAATCAGCCGTTCTAACAGGATTGGAACGACATACTTACGTTGACGGATCCTGGTTTTGTATTTTGCCACTGCTTCTGTTGGTGTAGGACCGTCATAGTACTAATGGATGGTGTCGAGATTGACTAACTTGGCCCAAGTCCTCTCTTCCGGCGTAGTCTTTTCAAAAATGTTTTCAACGAAACTATACTCCTCGATGTTAACTTGCGGACGCCATCGAACTGCAAAGAAGAGGACGATTAAAATATGTTGAAATAAAATTAAAGTGAACGGTTGAGTACAAAGTCACCATCAATTAGGACGGATACATACCAGATGGAGACAGTATGACCTAGGTAATGTCGACGGGCATGTGTTCCGTGTCACCTGGACGACACATCCACTCGTCACCTTCTAAGAAAAAGTAACGACTCTTCCAGTCTCTGTTGGAGTCTGGGGTTTCATATATTACCTTTAACAACGGACTCCTAGGTACAAAACTATATATCCCCCTGGATTTGTCAATTTCATCTGGACAGTAGCAGTGAAGGACCTCTCGCACTGTCAACCTCCTTGCTTCGTCTGACCAAGCGTCGTACAGGATCTCCATCGCTATAAAGACCCTCCAGGCGTTGGGGGATATTTGGTTGATGGACAGACCTAGATACTTGAGTAACTCACGATGAAGGGAGCTCAGTGGAAACCTAAGTCCTGCCTTCAACATTTGCTCGTACACCCCAACACCTTCTACCCTTTCATAATAGCATTTCTCTGACACGAAGGGCAGACGGATGGGAATGTTATCTGGGATCTGATAATTAGCCCTAAGTGTTTTGAAGTGAGTCTCCTTGATGGGTGACGTAAAATCATTTACCGTCCACTCTAGAAGCATGATGAACTTCCTTGGTCCATCAGCTCCTATGATGGGTTCTATTTGTTGATCTTCACCGTCATTATAACCTTCCTCCGGTTCAGTAAATTCCATATCCTCATTCGTTGAGGACGGAGAAGAGGCAGATGGACTCCTATCCTCGCTTGGACTTTCTTGGTCTCTATGACCTAACGGGTATACCTCCTCATAGTCCGTCCCGTCACGGACAACTGACTGATTACTTGACGCACTAGACATTGCCTAAAAGTGACGACAAAACCTAAGGCTCTTACAGGTATAAGAATGTGTAACAGATAAAAAGCTCGAAGATATTAATTCGACGATGGAAAGACTAGAAAGAGTGTACTCACCAATTTGTATGTGAACAGAAGAAAGGTGCTGATGACGGATGTAAACGAATGAACCAAGGAGCTTCTAACAAGAGTGGCAGATTGTGCTCTGACAAGTCTATTCTCTATAAAATGGAAAAATGAGAAGTGAGGGTTGTGGTATTTATAAAGGAGGTGCACGGAAGGCGAAGCGACACCTTGGTCCAAGATAACAACCAATGGAAGAACGACATGTGTCATGCTTCATTAATTGCCAGTCCGTCAGGGTATGAAACCTTCAACCCACTGGCCTTTGAACTGTCACCCCTTCTTGATCACGAATCGTCACCCCACGTGTCCTTAAAAATGATGACGGACCCATGGGGTGAGGGGGTAATTGAAGAGGGAAATTCCAGACGGATTGATATGGGCCTGACGGATCATCCTCCATGGGCTGGTATAGGACAGGCCCAATGGTGACACGGTTTGTTAAGAATGGATCCAGCATGAACGAATCGAATCATGACGGGTCCGAATACCCGCTGAGCTCCATGGAAACCCTAGATACGAAAGACTTGCGGCGCATGTTAAAGAATCCCAGGATTAAGGGAATTCGAGCACTAAGAGGATTCTGGAAGATTTGCACATTAATGAAGATTTTCCTCACAAGGAAATATCTTGGGCCGCACGTTTAGGATTGTCAAGGAGGATTCCTATAAGGAAAAGACTTCCGCACCAAGGAAGAGATGTCAATCCCCTACTACTATAAAAGCCCCAATACCCTCACAAAACGAGGTACACATAATTTACCCTCTCTAGCACTCTAGAGTTGCGAGAATATTTCTGAGTTAACCTTCAGACGGTATTTGGCCGACACCACACCGGTGCTCTCTGTTAGGTTTCCTTCTTTGTATTGTGTAGGTTCACGTTCGAGCGCGTAGATATCGTGCGGCTCACTAGTGAATTTCTCGGCATCATCATTTAATCTAGCTACTTTTCATTTGCTTCTTGGATGGAGATAGTCCTATACCCATTAGCCAGGTCTCGACTACTTGATAATGAGCTAGATCTTTACAACATGCCCCTTTCATGCTCAAGAAACCTTTTATTATTTTCATCATGAATCACATTTGGTTCTTTGCATTATCCAAAGTTGTTGTAAGATTTCACATTTTATATGCAGGTTGCCAAAGACCCATCTGGGAAAGACATCAACGCGCTTCAACAGCACATAGAGAATCTTCTAACTCCATCCACTCCACTTTTCTTCAACACTCTTTAAGATCCATACAGAGAGGGTGCTGACTTCATCCATGGATTCCCTTTCAGTCTCCGCGAGGGTGTCCCTACTGCTGTTTCTCATGGCCTCTGGCTCAACATCACTGACTATAATGCTCCTACCCAACTTGTTAAGCCAAGGGAGGGAAATACCAGGTATATGTATACATCTATCTAAACGCTTCATTTGTTTTGCTGTAAAATGTTTTCAAAGAACATCTACTTGTTTAGCACAGGCCAAATGTATGTATGCCTTGACCAATTTTCTCCCCAGGTATGTTGATGCTGTGTTGACAATACCCAAGGGAACTCTGTATCCCATGTGTTATATGAATCTGATGTTCAATTGTGAATTGATTGGACCTGCAATATATGTACTTTGGACTCTTTGGTGAAGGTCAGCCAATTCAAAGATATGGTGATATGTGGGCTGGCTGGTGCTCTAAGGTAATCTTTTTTTAGTCGTTATTCATGTTATTCTCCCACTTTTTTCCCATTCATTATTTTCCATGGTTCTATTTGAAAATCTAGTAAGTTTAGGATGATTATTTCATCAATAGTCTTACAATTGAAGAGTTTTAAACTTTAAATAACAAAATTATCTAGAAATAAGGATTTGATAGTGGGTTTTGATCATGACAAAGTCTTCCTCTGAAGTTATTTCTTCAATCTAGTAGGAAATCTATGTTCATCATAATTTTGTCAGCGTTTGAAACTACACTAGTCTCTCTCTGGATAACATACATGACCTTGTTTAGATATCAAGTAGTACTGATAATTCCTATATTTCATCTTAACAAGCAAAATTCTCATAATCAAGTCTGTCTTCATTATGGTGTAAATTATTGTCCTAGTCTTATAAATGGTTACTAGGTTTATAGGGTGAATATATTGCCTAGCTCAATCTAATTGCCTTTTCAATATATTATTCAAAATCAAATGTGTCAACCTTTACACTTACTTCTTCACTAATATACTCATCATATTGATGCACTAGTAGGTTGTATGTGACCATTTGGGGTTAGGAGTCAAGACTAGTCTCCCCTACTTATGGGGCAGAAAACTAGCAATCCATTTTTTAACCTCAAAACGGAGTATAATGGTCTCTTCTGGCAAGAAGAGCTGATCCCATTCTTCCAATCTGTCGTTCTTTCTAAGGATTCCACAACTCCTCAAAAATGTTACATGGAACTCTCCAAGCTGGTCAAGGATAAGCTTAGCAAGCTCGATCTGCTCTTTAACATGCTAGTAGATGCCATGGTGACTTGGATTGAAGTTTGGAAAGAGTTTAACCCCTCTGGAGAAAACTCAGCAGCTAACCCATAATCCTACAAAGTGTAGAATTATTTATTAAAATTGCAAGTTGCTTAATTGCTGTAGTATTGGTTGTGATAAAGTTGATTGAAAATAAGACCTAATAATAGCTTGGTTTTTTTTGTTTCTTTTTCTATTGAATATGTCTTTCTTTTTTTGGTTGTAGTTTGAGATGCTTTTGTAAGTAGATTTGTTTCAATCGTTAAATATTAACAATCAAACTACAGGCAAACAATTTTAAGAAGACAAAAAATTTTAAGAGTAAAAGTCCCTTAAGTTATTCAAATGAGTAAAGAATGGTTCCATGGAGGATATTTGCCCCAACTCATGGTGGGAATTTGGCTTAGTTAATGCTCGAATCATCGAGGCCATAGTGTTCTTCACCATTCTACAACAACAAAAAAGGCAAACCATCATCACAAAATGCCATAAGTATGTGTCCAACTCAATTAACAAACCTTAAAATTTAGTCTTATAGAAATCTTGATTTCTTAATTATATATATTGATAAGCAGATAATGGAGGGAAATGTGGGTTCAAACCTCAGATTTATTATGAAATATATTTATAGTTATCCTACATAAATATGTCAACGTAAGTCCTAAATAGTCATTTCAATCAACAAAAACTCAAATAAGTGTTCTTCTAGGATACAACTTTTGTCACAACTTTGATTTAACCAATTATGAACAGTTATCTATCACTTTTACATAAATCAACCACTTCTTGGACCAAAACTTCTGTAACAACTCTGATTTAACCAATTGCGAATGGTTGTCTATCAGTTTACATAAGTCAACCACTTTTTATCCACCACTCATAGGTTGCCATATCAAAATTGTAGCAAATGTTGTAACATAAAAAGTAGGAATAAGACGGACAAAACTGGCCTTTGCCCTTTTCTATCAAAATATCCAGCATTTTGCCCCTCTTTTGAAACTAATTAGGAAAATGCCCCTATTTTGAAACTCAATTTTCTCAAAATTGAGTTAAGCCCTATAGTAGCGTTTTAAGGAGCCTATAGTAACATTTTAAGGACCTATAGTAGCGTTTTGTAACTCGAGCTCCATGAACTCGAGTTATAGATAAAAAAATAAAAAAATTATCTATAACTCGAGATCATGGAGCTCGAGTTCAAAAACGCCATTATAGGTCCTTAAAACATCACTATAGGTTTCTTAAAATGCTACTATAGGGCTCCAGAATTTTTTTTTTTTTTTTTTTTTAAACTCACTTTTGAGAAAATCGAGTTTCAAAAGAGGGACATTTCTCTAATTAGTTTCAAAAGATGGGCAAAATGCTAAATATTTTGGTAGAAAGGGGCAAAGGCCAATTTTTTCCGGAATAAGACACACTAATCGCACACCTAGTTTCACTACTTGCTAACTTATGCCACTATTGGTGGTAGATGCTTTTTCTGATATGGACCCACCATGTTTTGTCAACCACTTACAATCGCACAAATAAGAAAATTGTAAATTTGGGTGTGGAAATAATTGTATCCTTAGTATTGCCATAAAAGTTAAGGGATAAAAGTTGTGTGCTCGTCTTAGATATATACCAAACTTTCCATGCGTTGCTTAAAACCCTTCGAATATAATAATAATTGACCTTAAGATTCACATTTCGATACTTGTCTAAAAAGATTCTTACGGTGCATGCAAATCTTTAATGGGCATGGGTTTCAACGGTTCATCCACCCAAGAATTTCATAACTTACTAGCCCCAAAAATAAAATATAATTGTGGAGATGTAATTTTGTTGCCTCGGGTATTAATTGCTTTATTTTTCATTTAACGAAGATGACAATTTTATTGAGATTGACAGAGTGAGAAAAAATTACACATCCATATTTATACAGGGCATTGATTTAGGAGCTATTTTAGAAACATTTTGTTGGGAGTATAATAAAACAATAAATGTTGTGACAACTTTTTATATTTCTCATGAAAGTGGTCAAAACTTTCATATTATGGTTTATTAACAATTACCCTAAGGGCATCTGTTAATATGACCTATTTATATAATATTTAAAAATTAAAGGGTAGCATTTATTATTACCACGCTCCAATTGAGTCATATTAGCATAATATTTTAGTCAACTTGAGTTCATTTCCGCCCATTTTGGTCCACTTCAGTCTATTTTCACCCACTTTGATCCATATGGTCCACTTCGATGCATTTCGGTCAACTTCAGTCTATTTGGTCCATTTTAGTCTACTTAGGTCTATTTTGGTCCATGCAGTCCGCCTTGGTGCATTTTGATCCGCTTCGGTCTATTCGGTCCACTTCAGTCCATTCGGTCCACATTGGTGCATTTTCGTCCACTTAGGTCTATTCAGTCCATTTGGGTCTATTCAGTCCATTTGGTCAACTTCGGTCCATACGGTATACTTTGGTGCCTTTTGGTCCACTTTAGTCTATTTGGTTCATTTGCTCCATTTCGGTCCATATGGTTCATTTCAATGCATTTTGGTCCTCTTCAGTCTATTCGGTCCATTTGGTCAGGTGCATTTTTGGTCCATATCGGTCCATATGGTCCACTACAGTGCATTTCTGTCCACTTTGGTCTATTAGGTCCATACAATCCACTTTGGTGCATTTTGGTCTATTTGGTCCGTTTGGTCAATTTTGGTCCCCTTTAGTCCATATGGTCCACTTCAATCCATTTAGTCTATTTCAATCTACTTAGATGGTGCTTTAGGAGAATAGGTTTATGTAAAAAGAGGAGCTGCTTCATTAAGAATTATGTCGCATTCTCAGTATAATGTTACTAGATTCTTCATAAAATTACAAGTGTGTGTAGCTCAATCATGAATTGAATAAACTATAAATAAGCATTGTAGCTCAAAGTCTTAGCTATGTTAGTGTGAGTCCAAAATAGTCATTTAAATTAACAAAGACTCAAATAATTTAAAAACTTCACTCCACAAAGCATAAGCAACATCACAAATGGAGCAATAGATGGTTCACCATTCCCTAACTACACCAATATAGACAATACCAATCAACTAAATATTATCCCCTTGATGAAGTTATCAATCGTAATAATCTTGCCCAAAATACCAACATAAAAAATGGTACCCTCGTTAGGATCTTAATGCACCAAATTCTATATAGAAACGCAAATTCCAACTCCTAATTAGCCCACTTAGTAATCCAACACAACATAAACTAAAGCCTCCCTATCCATTGAACACTCAAATAGAAAGTCCCTAAGGAAGGTTGCCATACTATTTGTCATACTGAAATCTTACTTGATTGCCATCATCAACCTCAAAATCCACATGATGGAAGATAGTGTTCTAACCAATTTTGATACTCCTCCACAAACTACATCCATACATCCTTCTACTGGATTTTGTACACCTTCTACCACCTTCTTCCCCCTTCTTCCCCATATTTGGATGACATTATGCGACGCCACAGGTGTGTAACTTCATGTCCATATCACCATAACCATATTCCCCAAAAGTTACTGCAATTCCTCAAAAAGCATTAGCTCTCCTCCTACTACCAGCATTTCAAATTTACTTAAGTTAATTCGCAAACTCGTTACCGTCTCAAAGCAAATGAAAAAACACAATAAATATAGAAGATATGTAGAATTTACCTCACAAAGAATAACCTCCATTTTATCAAAATAAATAAATATAGAAGGTATAATCAACAAAATGAAGATGCTTGATAAATTGTGCGTGTGTGTTTATATATATATATATATATATATATAATTGGTTGATTTGAATATGACAAAATTTGTCTAAATTGTCTACATGTATTTATGAATCACTAGATAAAACATATATCAATTTTTCAAAACCGGTACCGCCTCAAAACAAATGAAAAAACACCATAAATATTGAAGACGTGTAGAATTTGCCTCACAAAGAATGAGCGTATAATCAACAAAAAGAAGATGCTTGATAAATTTATTATATATAATTGATTGATCTAAGTATGACAAAATTTGTCTATAAATTGACTACGTATATTTATGATTCACTATTTATGTCTAAAGAAAATAGTCAAATACATATTAATTTAAAATTTATAAATCATTTATGACATCAAAAATTTGTTGATTAGAAGTAATTAACCATAGTTTACAACTTACCAATCAAAGACAGTAACAAATTGAGTCCAAATCTTCTGTCGCACTTTTCCTATTCCACTCTATATTCCACAAGGGAAATTATTGCCTATTCCACTCTATATTCCACAAGGGAAATTATTGCCTAGTCCCGGACTACAAGGTCAGCATGCTGACCTTGTAGTCCCAGCCAATAGGAGCATGCCAGCAAATTAAAACTTACTTATCTCAGTTGAACTGCCACGTCAGCCCGTGTTATGATCCTAACGACTATTTAACCAAGAAACGGTGAAAGAAATTCAAAATTTGGGAACGTGAATGGCGGGCTCAGATTTGGGTTTAATTAATGTGTTGCAAATTTCAGAATCCATATCTCTCTCCATTTTCTCCCTTTTCTCTTCTCTTCAGCTTTACCAAATTATAAAATCTCAGTTTCTACCATACTTTTCTGTGGGACACCCATGGCTGAATCTCCATGGTTGCATTAACCACCGAGTCCCATCCCACCACCACCGGCTGTGCTTGCCCATGTGACCTCCATATCTCTCTCCATTTTCTCCCTTTTCTCTTCTCTTTAGCTCACTTTCTCTGTTCATTTTCTCGATTTTTTTTTTCAACTTCACTAAAATCTCTATTTCTACCATACTTTTTTGTGGGACACCCATGGCCGAATCTCCATGGTGAGAGCAAATATATCACCACAAATAATTAAACATTTTCTTCCAAAATATAAATTAAATAAAAAAAAGACAAAACAAAATATACCATTATCACTTTCTAAGTCCAATATTTCTACCATGCTTTTACTTGAAACCAAAAACAAATAGTAACTTGTTCCTTTGTTTCCACCATTGTCTTCTACTGAGAGCTTATGTTGCTGTCAATATTCTTTATGGCTTTTAAGCCTTTGTATTCTACTGAGAACCCTATATTACTTATTTTATTGATATGGGCCCAAACCTTTTAACTGAGAGTTCATGAGGGCATGCGTGAATTTATTGAAGGAGCGCCCTTGTTAAAAATTTCCAAACGTTAATAGACGTTAACAAGAGCTGGCAGTCCTACTAAGTTAAGCAAGTTTTAATGTGCTGGCATGCTCCTATTGGCTTGGACTACAAGGTCAGCATGCTGACCTTGTAGTCCGGGACTAGGTAAGAATTTCCCATTCCACAAATAAAAACTTGTCACATGTTCACCTAATTAATTAAATACTACCATTAATTAATAATGGTATTATTTAATTAATTAAAAACTTGCCATATGTTCACCTAATTAATTAAATACTAACAAATCAACATAGATTGAAAAAACAAACAAAACCATGAAATGGAACATTAAAATTCCATTCAAGTAATATAAACCTTGAAAGAGATAGTGAACCCCATCTTTTGTTTTCATTTTAAACTACTTCCTGTCTAATCTTTAGGATTTTTTTGGTCTCCAAGTCAAAAATATTTCATTTGGGTCTCACTATTTTTTGTTTTTGACTTTTAAAGATAATGAAAAATGATTTATATTTCAAATTAATTTTTTTTTTCAAAAAATTATAAAATTGGATGAAAAATGTGATTAGATTCAAGTTCAGAAAATATTTCCGAAGCTTGAAATTTGTGTATGATCTATTGTTCTTTATCAGTTTTTAGTGAGACTGTTTGAAAATTCGTGAAAAAAAAAAGTTTTCTTTCTAAGAATTTTCAATTTATTTTATTCTCAGAAAGGTTCCTTTTAGTTTTGAACACAGTAATTCAATTCCCAACCTTTGATGACCACTGATAATAGTTTTTCAATTTGGAAGAAATAGGAATAGAGTTTTAGTATGGTTATCTTACTCAATCCAAGTAAGGGAAAAAGGGAGATGCTATCTTGCAACTTGTTCATCAGTGTTCCAGGTCATTTATCAACTGTTACGGCCCTTAAAACAATCCTTATATATGTTTAGGGTTGTGAGAAAAGAAAGCTCAAACATCTATTCACGGATTGGAGTGAAATCAACTCTAAAAAACTAAATTTCATAAACCTCGATAGATACCTTATCTGTTGAGAAGCTGTCGAGCATCGGGCTGAAACAGCTTTTTAAACCTCGATAGATACTAGCTGTCAAGCTTTAAAATCCAGCATTTCTCCACTTGTTTCTTGGACAGACTTGCATGGTTTTAACACTTGAACTTGAAACCTTGTTTTTTGAAGCATTAAACACATTCTAGATCTACCAAATTACAAGTAAAGTGCGTTTTGTCAAATGATTAGCCAATTCTATATTGACATATGTTCCTAACATTGATTAACATATGTCCTAACACTTGTTGTTTAAGGAATATACACATCCACACAAGGGTATTTTAAACATCGCTCTCCAGTTGCCCAAACAATCAGATATGGGTCCCAAGACTTATATTGCGTATGGAGTTGCTCAGGAGCTTGGCCATAGGGACTCTGTCACTAAGCTTCATTGCGACATGTCTGATGCGGTATGTTTGTTCTTATTGAAACTCTTGCTAATCAATTTGTTTTATTTGTCAAAGGAAAATTTCTGTTTGGTTGAAATACTGCATGAAAATATCTATATGAGTTTGTATAGGTTAAAGGAAGTAATGTGAGGACCAGATGAGATTGGTAAGGGTTGGCATTTGGTAAACACTGCATGGCTGTTGACTACTGCCCATCACACATTTTACAGAAAATCTCTAGTACCTTCATGCTGACATAAAGCAATGGCTCACATTTTTTCTTTTGAAAGCCATTTTGACGAAAGCAGTCGTCAGTCTTGCTACAATTGGAGGAGATTGAGATCTTTTGTGGAAGGGATAGAACTACTGGTGTTGGTGCAAAATATATGGACGATGCAGTTGAAATTATGGTTGAGGAAGGAAAAAAGTGATGAATTCTCCTATTGCACATCACGTCAACATTTGGTATCAATAAGTTATGCAATTGAGTTTTGCCAAAGAAAAAAGAGTAGAAAAGATCCACTTCGAAACAATTTTTTAGTTTGAGAATTAGAATATTGTTATAAAAAAAACCCATGTATTTTGAGTACTCTCTCTAAAATATTTTAGTTGGAAAGAGTTGGCAAGACATTTTTTTAGTTGGCTATGATGGATGATATTTAGTCATTATCTTGTCAATTGGTGTATCAATAGCCTTTTTGTTTTGAATTTTATGTAAAAAAACAAATATTTTGGATACTTTATCGACTCTCTCGATATAAAAAATTTTAGCTATTAAGAACTTTGAAAAAAAAGTTTTAGTTTGAGTTTTAAATGTTGTGAAAAAACTCATGCATTTGGGTTCTCTCTTTATGTTGATATGGAACATTTTAGTGATTAATATTTGGCAAAAAAAATAAAAAAATAGTTAGCTGAGATGATAGATTTTTAGTCATTATCTTGTTAATTGGATTATCAATGGTTTTTTCATTACCTCATGTATTTATTAAAAAAATTTTACTAAAATTAAAATGTAGAAAGTTTAAGAAAAATAATAATTGAAAAAATTATTTAGATGTGGAGTGATTTTTTTTTTCGTATGATACTTTGTTAGGACATATGTGTTTCACTTGTTAAGAACACATGTCATTCTTTTATGTAATTGGCTAATCCTTTGACAAAATGCACTTTACTTGTAATTTTGTAGATCTAGGTATTTTTAATACTTCAAGAAACAAGGTTTCAAGATCAAGTGTTAAAGTCATTCAAGTATGTCCAAGAAACAAGCTGAAAAGTGCAAGTTCATTAAAACTTGACAGCTAGCATCTATCGAGCTCAAGAAGCTGTTCCAGCCCCATGGCTCGACACCTGCTCAACAGCTTCTCGACAGCTTCTATCTGTCGAGGTTCAAGAAAAACAGATTTTTCTGTTCAGTTTTCTTAGGATCTGTGAATGTGTTTTTGAGACTTCTTTTCTCATAACCCTAGACATATAAAATGATTATTTTAAGGGCAGTCAAAGTGTTCACAAGTTGCACAAGCATTGAGCAAAGTCTGTTCAAGCAAATTGTGATCGGACATGAAGTTTTGCTCTAGTTCATCATTCTTGTGAATAAGTTGCTGTGTTTGTACACCGTATGGTTTTGTGACCTAACATCTTCTTAATCTTCATCTTGTGGATGAACTGAATAACTTTGCAGCCAACAACCTTCTCTAATTGGCGATTGAAGTCATGTACTGGAATCCGCGCAATTGGTTAGTCATGTACTAGGAACCGTGCATCAAAAGGAGAAATTGTCACTACAAAACAAGTCCAATTGAGTATTGTAGTAAGGCTTCAACTGTAGGTTGGTATAAGGTATTGAGATTCCTTTACTTGTAACCGCTTGTTGTGATAATAGTGAAATTTCGAGATTGGTGACCTTAAAATCACTCGGTGGGGTTATTGCCGTGTAGGTTTACCTCATTCATAAACAAATCACCGTATCAATTTATTTTCCGCTGTATACTTACTTTAATTGATGATTTGTTTGTACTACCACGCGTTTGCATGTTAATTTGATTAATTAATAATTTGGCTAATTAATCAATTAATTTAATCACAAGGGGTCAATATGTTTTTGCCCTATTATACTTTACTTTCAAGAAATAAAGTACAAGGTAATTTTTTATTTCACTTTTTTTTTCTCTTGTAAATTTTATATTATTAAGTGAATTATAAATATTTAAGATAATAGTTAGTATTTAGAGTGTGGAATGTGGAATCATTTATCTTTTTCTTTTTTTTTCTTTTTGTATGGTATTTTACTTTCCAGAAATCAAGTATAAGGTAATTTTTTTTTTACTTTTTTTTTCTTTTGTAAATTTTCTATTATTAAGTGGATTATAAATATTTAAGATAGGAAATAGTATTTAGAGTGAGAACTATGAAGTGATTTTTCTTTCTTTTTTCTTTTTGTATGGTAGTTTATTTTCAAGAAACTAAGTACTAGGTAATTTTTTTTCACTATTTTTTTCTTTAGTAAAATTTTATATTATTAAGTGAATTATAAATATTTAAGATAATAATTAGTATTTAGATTTTGGATTGTGGAGTGATTTATCTTTTCTTTTTTCTTTTTCTTCTTGTATAAAACTTTATTTTCAAGATATCAAGTACTGGGTAAATTTTTTTTACACTTTTATTTTCTTTTGTAAAGTTTATATTATTAAGTGAAATATAAATATTTAAGATAGTAATTAGTATTTAAATTGTGAACTATGAAATGATTTATCTTTTTCTTTTTGTATGGCACTTTATTTTCTAGAAATTAAGTATAAGGTAAATTTTTTTTTTTCACATTTCTTTTCTTTTGTAAATTTTATATTATAAAGTGGATTATAAATATTTAAGATAGTAATTATTATTTAGATTGTGGAATTTGGAGTGATTTATCTTTATTTATTTATTTTTTGTGTGGTACTTTACTTTTAACAAATGAAGTATTGGGTAAATTTTTTTCTTTTCATTTTTTTTTGTAAATTTTACTTTATTAAGTGGCTTATAAATATTTAAGATAGTAATTACTATTTAGATTGTGGACTGTGTACTGATTTTTTTTTTCTTTTTGTATAGCACTTTATTTTCAAGAAATCAAGTATTCGGTAAATTTTTTTTCACTTTTTTTTTTCTTTAGTGAATTTTATATTATTATACTTTTTTTTTCTTTTGTAAATTTTATATTATTAAGTGGGTTATAAATATTTAAGATATTAATTACTATTTAGATCGTTGACTGTAGACTGTGGAATGATTTATCTTTTTTTCTTTTTCTTTTTGTATGACACTTTATTTTCAAGAAATCAAGTACTTAGTAATTTTTTTTTCTTTTGTGAATTTTATATTATTAAGTGGATTACAAATATTTAAGATAGTAATTAGTATTTAGATTGTAGACTATAGAGTGATTTATCTTTATTTTTTTTTTGTATGGTACTTTACTTTTAAGAAATTAAGTACTGGATAATTTTTTTTTACTTTATTTTTATTTTGTAAATTTTATATTATTAAGTGGATTATAAATATGTAAGATAGTAATTAGTATTTAGATTGTGGACTGTGGAGTGATTTATCTTTATCTTTTTTTTTTTCGTATGGTACTTTACTTCTAAGAAATCCAGTACTGGATAATTTTCATTTCACTTTTTTTTCATCTTTTGTAAATTTTATATTATTAAATGAATTATAAATATTGAAGATAATAATTAGTATTTAGATTTTGGACTTTGAAGTGATTTATCTTTTTTTTTTTTTTTTTTTGTGTGCTACTTTTTTTTTTTTTCAAGAAATCAAGTATTGGGTAAATTTTTTTTTCTTTTGTAAATTTTATATTATTAAGTGGATTATAAATATTTAAGATAATAATTAGTATTTAGAGTGTGGAATGTGGAGTGAGTTATCTTTTTTTTTTTTTTTTTTTTGTATGGTACTTTACTTTCTAGAAATTAAGTGCTGGGTAAATTTTTTTTTTCACTTTTTTTTTTTGTAAATTTTATATTATTAAGTGAATTATAAATATTTAGGATAGTAATTAGTATTTAGATTGTGTACTGTAGAATGATTTATCTTTATTTTTTTAATGGTACTTTACTTTTAAGAAATCAAATACTGGGTAAATTTTTTTTCACTTTTCTTTTTCTTTTATAATTTTATATTATTAAGTGATTTATAAATATTTAAGATAGTAATTAGTGTTTAGATTGTGGACTATAAAGTGATTTATCTTTTTTTTAATCTTTTTCTTTTTGTATGGTACTTTATTTTTAAGAAATCAAGTACAGTGTAATTTTTTTTTTTGTAAATTTTATATTATAAAGTGGATTATAAGTATTTAAGATAGTAATTATTATTTAGATTGTGGACTTTGGAGTGATTTATCTTTTTCTTTTTTTTTTCTTTTTTTTTTTGGTGTGATACTTTACTTTTAAGAAATGAAATATTGTGTAAATTTTTTTCTTTTCATTTTTTTTCTTTTGTAAATTTTATATTATTAAGTAGGTTATAAATATTTAAGATAATAATTAGTATTTAGATTGTTGATTGTTGAATGATTTATCTTTTTTTTTCTTTTCTTTTTGTATGGTACTTTATTTTCAAGAAATCAAGTACTTGGTAATTTTTTTTTTCACTTGCTTTTTTCTTTTGTGAATTTTATATTATTAAGTGGGTTATAAATATTTAAAATAATAATTAATATTTAGATTGTGGACTGTGGAGTGATTTATCTTTTTTTTTTTAATGGTACTTTACTTTTTGGAAATCAAGTACTGGATAATTTTTTTTTCATTTTTTTTTTGTAAATTTTATATTATTAAGTGAATTATAAAATATTTAAGATAGTAATTAATATTTAGATTGTGGACTATTGAGTGATTTACCTTTATCTTTTTTTTTTTGTATGGTACTTTACTTTTAAGAAATCAAGTACTGGGTAAAATTTTTTTTTCACATTTTTTTTTCTTTTGTAAATTTTATATTATTAAGTGGTTTATAAATATTTAAGATAGTAATTAGTATTTTGATTGTGGACTGTGAAGTGATTTATCTTTTTTTTTTCATTTTTCATTTTGTATGATACTTTATTTTCAAGAAATCATGTACTAGGTAAGTTTTTTTTTCATTTGTAAATTTTATATTATTAAGTGGATTATAAATATTTAAGATAGTAATTTGTATTTAGAGTGTAGAATGTAGAGTGATTTATCTTTATCCCTTTTTTTTTTTTTTTTTTTTACTTTACTTTCCAAAAATCAAGTATTGGGTAATTTTTTTTTCACTTTTTTTCTTTCATAAATTTTATATTATTAAGTGGATTATAAATATTTAATATAGTAATTACTATTCAGGGTATGGAATGTGGAGTGATTTATCTTTATCTTTATCTTTATCTTTTTTTTTCCTTTATCTTTATCTTTTTGTATGTACTTTATTTTCCAAAAATCAAGTACTAGGTAAATTTTGTTAGGACATATATGGTTGAATTGGCCAATTCTTTGACAAAACACACTTTACTTGTAATTGGGTAGATCTAGGATGGGTTTAGTACTTCAAGAAACATATTAATCAAGTCAAGTATTAAAGTCATGAATATTGGACCAAGAAACAAGTGAAGAAAAACTGTTCACTAAAGCTGGATAGATTCTTGACAAATTGCTCGACAAATATATCTATTGAGGTTTAATGATTAAAGCTCGATAGATAGCTTGACAGATATATCTATTGAGGTCTCGACAGCTGCTCGACAGAAATATCTATCGAGAATTACAAAATCAGAATTTTCAGATCTGATTTTCGGCCCAAGCCCAAGCTGATGTGTATGTGTAGGGTTTCTTTTCTCACAACCCTAGACATATATAAGGCATATTTTAAAGGCCGTCACATATGAGAATACAAGGAGAACACATGCAAAAAGTGACCAAGTGCCTTATTCTCTCTGAAAAAAGCTACTGCGTCTTTGCACCTTAGGGTTTTGTAACCAAGTGTTTCTTGATCTTCATTGTTGATGAGTGAAGAACTTTGCAGCCAACAATCTTTCTCAAGTTGGTGTGTTAGTCACATACTGGGATTCGTGCAAAGAAATTAGTCACGTACTGGGATCCATGCAAAAAGGGTGGCGTTCATACATTGAAGAGTTCAGAGGTTTTGAAGCAGTAAAAGGTTTCTGCTGTAAGTTCATCTACGGGGATTGTATAGTCTAGGGACAAAAGTTTTGTACTAGATCTAAAACTTCTCTTTATTATAGTGGATTGCTTTTCGGGAATGTTTCCCCTCCAGTTTTTTACTGTGAAACTAGTTTGTTTCATTTGTTTTCCTGGGTCATCATATCTTGTCTTATTTATTTTTCTGTTGTGCATGATATTGACATAATATTGATGTTTGTTTATTTTAACAAGATTTATTTGTAATAAATCTAATTAACAACTTGGGTTTAAAATTTGTTAATTCTATTAACCGGGGTCTAAATTTCCCGACAATTTTTTTTTTCACTTTTTTTTATTGTAAATTTATTTTATTAAGTAGATTATAAATATTTAAGATAGTAATTATTATTTAGATTGTAGACTGTAGAGTACTTTATCCTTTTTTTTTTTTTGGTATGGTACTTTACTTTGAAGAAATCAAGTACTGAGTAAATTTTCTTTAAATTTTTTTTTTCCTTTTGTGAATTTTATATTATTAAGTGGATTATAAATATTTAAGATAGTAATTAGTATTTAGATTGTGAACTGTGGAGTGATTTATCTTAATCTTTTTCTTCTGTATGGTACTTTAATTTAAGGAAATCAAGTGCTGGGAATTTTTTTTTTCACTTTTTTTTTCTTTTGTAAATTTTATATTATTAACTGGATTATAAATATTGAAGATAATAATTAGTATTTAGATTTTGGACTTTGAAGTGATTTATCTTTTTTTCTTTTTCTTTTTGTATGATACTTTTTTTTTTTCAAGAAATCAAGTATTGGGTAAATTTTTTTTTCACTTTTTTTTTATTTTGTAAATTTTATATTATTAAGTGGATTATAAATATTTAAGATAATAATTAGTATTTAGAGTGTGTAATGTGGAGTGATTTATCTTTTTTTTTTTTTTTTGTATGGTACTTTACTTTCCAGAAATTAAGTATTGGGTAAATTTTTTTTCACTTTTATTTTTCTTTTGTAAATTTTATATTATTAAGTGGATTATAAATATTTAAGATAGGAAATAGTATTTAGAGTGGTGGCTGCGAAGTGATTTATCTTTCTTTTTTTTTTTCTTTTTGTATGATACTTTATTTTCAAGAAATCAAGTATTGGGTAATTTTTTCACTTTTTTTTCTTTTATAAATTTTATATTATTAAGTGGATTATAAATATTTAAGATAGTAATTAGTATTTAGATTGTGGACTATGGAATAATTTAAAAAATGTGGAAACTATCGAATGTGACAAAAGTACAGTTTACATGTGATGTTGGTACTGCCCAATATGACAATGGAATTGTCATATGTGAGAAAAAAAAATTAAAGTACCACCGAATGAAAATAAGAAAAAGAAAAAAGTATGATAAAATGCAATGTTGGTAATTCTTAATGTGATAATAGAACCATCAAATGTAAGAAAAAAAAATAATGGAATCACTGAATGTGACAAAAGTGCAGTCACATGTGATGTTGATACTGCACAATATGAGAATGATACCATTAAATGTGAAAAAAAAATAAAGGGACCATTGAATGTGACAAAAGTACAGTCACGTGTGAGATGTTGGTATTGCACATTGTAAAGATGATATCATTAAATATGAGAAAAAAATAAGAGAATTGTCGAATATGACAAAAATATAGTCATATGTGATGTTAGTATTACACAATATGAAATGATATTATCAAATATGATGTTTTGATAACTTTTTTTTTGTTGAGAATGTAATGTTTTGATAACTTGATATAACAAATTACCAACCAGCGAATACCGTAGCCAAAAAGAAAGGGTAACGGTTGAATTATATAGTATTACTATGTACAATTATGACAATAATAATAACATAATAATTTTTTTCTGAAAAAAATTATGTAAAAAAAAAAATTACACATCAATTTAAAAGACTTGCCTAATTATATATTTATTAAAAGAAAAAAAGCAGCAGGTAGAAACGCTTATCCCTATCCCACATCAACATGACATAATGGGGTGGCCCCCACAGAATCGCGATATATAAGCTCTTTTTTTGATAAGTATGACGAAGAATCCTGCGCAGGTACAACTCCAGAGTTTAGAATCATCGTCTACTCCGAGTCCAACTTCAACTTGTACTTTTCATCGTATTCTTTTGCCTTTTTTCCCTTTCTTTTTAGAAACCTTAATTATTATTATCATTATCGTCAGCATCTATTGCAGAAGACAATTCACCAAGCCTTGTGCAATTTTCCCTAGACATTAAAGAAAGTATGTGTCCCAATTTTTGTTCTATTTTTTTCCTACAAGTTTCCTATGTTTGCTTTGTCTTCTCAAGGTTTCTAAGCTAACTTGCTTTCTAAGTCCTGTTCTAGTTTGCTTGCTATTGGTACAAGTTATTCTTTCATGGGGCTTATTCAATTTACTCTGTTGGGCTCTTGACACGTTAAAGTTGGTAACTTGGATACCCAATATCCTTTTTTGTTTGTTTGTTAGTTTGGTAATCGTTGAAGAAAGAAAGAAGAAAAAGAAAAAAAAAAGAGAGGATGAAACTGTGTCTTCTCTGTTCTATTTTATTAATAATCGCCATAGCTGTCATAGTAGTTTCTTGTCATCGTCATAGCAATCATCTTTTTATTTCCATCCAATTGTATTGTATGTTCTTCTTAGCAGGTAACTATTTTTGCTATGCAGATTTAATGATTAGACAAGGGCTCAATTAATATTTTTGTGCTTTCACACAACCAAATACAAATATGAGGAGAGAATTCTATTAAAACTCATGAAATCACATGTCAGGCTGAGGCTAGTTTCGTTGGAAGGTTGAAGATTCAGAGGCTTGCAGCAATATGTACACTCAATGGAACATCCCCACATCAATATAGTGTTTTTGTTGTTGTGCTCTGTTTTGTTGGAGTTTCAATCTGAATTTTGTTTCCTTTAAGTAAAACAAGAATTTTGTTCCCCTGTGGCTTAACTAGTGTTCAATAGAAACTCTTTCCCAACCAAAAAAAAAAGGATCAAAACTTCCATGTGGAAGTCTGGAAGAACAAATTTGAATTTTCTTCGAAGTTATGCAATTAGCTTATATATCTATGTAATATAATTTGAGGATTCAATTTCTAGGAAAATTGTCCCAAAATTTACATGGAAACTTAATTGATTGAAGTTGTTGGATGGCTCATCTTGGCATAGTTTAATCTCTTATTCCACAGTTGATTTTGTATTTCAAGAAATTCCCTTTCTTCTTAGCTGTCCTTTGATTAATATTGCTAGATTTATCTGAATATTGCTGATGACAATAATACCTTGCAGAAGTCTAAGTTGCTGCCAAAATTGAAGCCTTATGATGGCTTGTATTTGTAGTTGCTTTCAAGACAAGGATCCTGAAGAAATTTTAGATGGATCCAGTCATAGAAACATCAGCCATCATAATTCCCCTATTCATAACTTCTTTGACAAGGTAGTGTATTAGATTGCCTCAACATTTCCAATTGTTACTAGAGGACCTCTTTCAGCTTTTTTCATGGAGTACCTCTCTTGCATTAAGAGCCTTTACTTTTTTAATTGCTATCACACTACTTCTTGTAGCTCACTTCAAAGTTGTACTACTCAGTGCTTTTTTACAATGGACAAAGTTTGGCTCTAAATTAGTTTGAAACAATCTTCTCCAACCTATTACATGACGATTTATAAGGCTATCCAAGTGTATTATTTAAATAAGTCACATAACTCACTAAAAAAGTCGTGACTAAAATTACACATGGATGGGCTCTTCATTTGCCACGTAATGGGTTGGAGCAAGATAGCTCCAAACCAATTTGGAGCCAAACTTTTTTCTTTTATAATTTAAGAGGTGAGTGAGCTGTGGCTAATTCTTGGTGCTACTGAAGCTGTTTACTTTGGTTCATTCCAATCATGATAATAATTATCTACACATCTTAGCTATAGTTCAGTAACTATGAGTGACTCATCCATTTATCTCTATAAACCATACTCAATCATAATGGAGCAGAATATATGTCAGTAAATGCAACCAGTGATACAGTCCTGACAATCATTTGAATTGCTGGTCATATTTGCATCTATCTAAAGCTTATACTTTCTTTGCTTTCTAACAACATTTTGTTCTCATTTGTATAATAAATAAATAAGGAAACACAACCTCTGAGGACTGGCACTAATGCTGTTAACCTCTCATCTTGCTTGCTTGGTGTTGATGTGAGTTTGTTAGCATTGACTACCATCTAATTCTGTAAAGTTTGTATCGGATTTGCAAATGTTATATCCTCAAAGTACCCAGTTTCTTTGAGTAGTTTATGCTAATTCCTAAGCAATATTAGGGGTCTGATCAAAGGATGAATATTTAATTGACCCTAAGGAACTTATTTCACTTTTACGAACTGTAAAAATTCACTCAAACTAGCTACATAATCTCTCGAAATGAATTTTTTTTTCCTAGCGGCCTTGCAGGAGTTAGTTATTTTTACAATCTGAAAGGATTACCACTCCTGAGTGAACTACTTCCCACTTAAGTTCTTGAAAAACTTCAGAGGAATGCTGTCATCCTGTGTCATAGTGTCTGGATTGTAGTTTTGCTTGAAGCATGTCGTAGTTTTGTTTATTAATGTCTAGTCCTTCTGTGACAACTGGAAGTATGTAATTATCTCACAACTTTTTCTGTAGATGTGCAAGTTAATTTTCATTAAATTATTTTGCATTTCAACTTAAACTTGAAATTAGTGACAGGAAATTTACCTCTTAAGTAATTTCCCATTATCTACAGTATGCATCTTTCTTCTGCAATGGGCAAATGAATGCCCCCCCTTCGTCCCATCAGGAGGTAGCTTCTTCAACTCCAAATGGGGCACCTGAAACTATTTTATCTCCTCCTACAACTTTGGCATTTCATTCTGATTTGAGACAAGCCAATTTGCAACGGGATGGACTTGTAACAGGACACCAAAAAGGTGCAGGCGTTTTGCACAGTGAAACACAACTCAGAGGTAATAGTATTCAAATTGGCCAAGACCCTGTAACTCAGTCAGATTGCGGAGAGAAATCAAAAAAATGTCACTCAGAGTCTCCAAAGAAGATATCATTGAAAAATAGAGAAGCTGGATATGTTTATGATCATGCATTACAAGAAGAGGAGGATGTTTGTCCTACATGTCTTGAAGGTAATCATTTTTGATGGTGAACCTTATTCTGGCGTGGTAATTATGGTCTCTTGTCCTGATTTGTATGTCCAACTTCTGAACAGGATTGCTATTTCATTTAGCTAGAGGATAGAAACTTAAAAAGTTTTTTGTCAAAGAATATTTGCTGTTCCGGTTTTTATTTTAACTCTTACTATGATCCTTCTGTTGACAGAATACACTCCTGAAAATCCTAAGATTGTGACACATTGTTCTCACCATTACCACCTTAGTTGTATATATGAATGGATGGAGAGAAGCGAAACCTGTCCAGTTTGTTGCCAGGTAAACAATTTCTTCATCATACTTCTTTCTCAGTAGGATGGTGGGTTTCTTGAATAAGAGTCATCACTAAACTGTTAATAACTAGAAAAAAAAAAAAAAAAAAGGATTTTTGTTCATTCTATAATCCTTTTACCTCTTCCCCACATGATCAGTAAAGCGCCATAATTTACATTGCTATTAACTATCTATGAACTGGTCCTGTAGGTGTTGACATTTGATGAAACAAAGTAATCTCAAATTGCTTACGGCATGTAAAGAGTGAAGATGAAGCTACAATTGCCGAAGCAAATGATGTTAAGCAGAGTTTATGATAAGTTCTCATCATCAACATCGATGTGAGAGACAGAATAGGATCCGAAAATTCTAAGTACATGCATTCTAAGAGATTCCCTCTATCTCATGTTAAATTCATTTGTTCAGTTCTTCTTGTTGACTGGATGGGCTGAAACACCTTTTTTTTTTTTTCTAAATTCTTTTTAGCACCCCTAGTGTTTATTGTACATGACTTCTACTATTGGAAGTCGTGGTGATTTTGGAAGAAGTTAACCTATGTATATGTGGATTGATAAATAATTGTTGTGACGAAAGCAAATTGTGTGGCTCATTCCCAGCGGGCTGCTACGTTGGCAATCAAATATTTGTGATTTTGACTTGACCACCTTCATATGAGATTAATGTAAAACGCTCTGCTGGAATGAAAGTTGTAGGGAAAGATGAACATATGAAATTTTCAACTAGGCACTGCAACTGCCCGCCAAATGAGACATGGCAAGCCATGAAACCAGACTAGTGGCAGACTTTCAAAGGGGAATTATTAAACCAAAAATGCTAAAACCACAAAAAATTACACGACTTTTGTCACAACTTGCCACATGACGAGTTGAGAGTGGTAGAAGTGTGTACCCACATGGACTCACCACTCTTTTTCCACCACTCACAACTCGCCACATGATAAGTTGTGGCAAAAATTGTGAAATCTTTTGTAGTCTCAGCTTTGTTTGTCTTAGACTCCTGAAGTATTGGGTGGCTATTTGTTTATTTTTATTGATATAGGGTATCATGTTAATTTTACTCTTAAAGTACCTGATAATTACTCTTCTTTAAAGGCTCAGGCTGGCACATGGTGATGAGAATCTATAGCTAACAACAAAAAATTTGGAACTAAGGTTTTTTTTTTTGGATAAGTTAGGTTTTGGGAGCAGTTTTTTCATAGTTTCCCTTGAGTAAAGATGACAATTTTGCTCCATACTGCTCTAACCTGCCCCAATTCATCCCAGTGGTGGGGCAAGGCAAGGATAAATTTAAGTGTATATGCACACACACACATACCCTTTATTTTATTTATATTTCAAATATACCTCAAGTATGCTTTCTAACTTATATTATTAAGTATTAAAATGCTTGGATATTAAGAATTTTTTTTTTTTTTATTCTCTTGTTAAGTACTTTGGTTTATATTATTGAGTTACTTAGTAAAGAATGGTTTGATTTAGTGTGATCAATATATTTTTATATTATTGTAATAGGTTGGGTGGGTTAACATGGGGTGGGGCCATGCAAGGCAATAGGCAACGCCCTGCGAGGTCTCGTGGGCTGAGCAACTTGCTTTGATATACAAGATGGGGCGAGGTGGGGCAATTATCTATGGATTAGGGATACAGCACCCATGATCCAGCCTTGCTCTCCTCATTGTCATTTCTACAATCCTTGAGACAAGACTCTCATTTTTCTTAATACTAGTCGCAGATTTGTGCGATACACCGAAAAATTTGATGAATTTTTTTTTTTTTTTTTGTTAAGTGAAAAAATTAAAATAGTCAATAAGACTTGTAGGGTCAAGATTTGCAGCCCAAGCTTAAAAGAGTTGGATTATAGCCCAATGAACCCAAAACAATAAATTTGTAGAGAGTGGGTGAAAGAGCTGGGCTGGTTGTGAATTAAACAACGTTCAATTAAGATTCAATGGATTAATCAGTGTAAGAACAACTTGAAACGTAAATAAATTGATGTCCGAAGAGACAAACTTTTGTATATTATTGATTGAAAGGTGAATACAATTCTTAGAGCTACAGTAAAATCGTTCTCCTCTCCTCCTTCTCTTTTTTTTTTCATCCCATTCATCAAAGGCCTTTTTCATTTATATAGCCTTCTTCTAAGCCATCTTCATCGTACACTTGTTCTTCATCTAAGCATTCACTTGAGTATATGTCACATCAGGTATCTTCTTTAGTTCTCCATGAGTAGTGGTAGCTGATGTTGTACTGTTCAGGGGTCTTTTCCACATAAATACAGCTAGAAAAGTTGCTGCAGTACATTAAACACGTGATAGCAGCTTTTTCTTTTAAATATTTCTCCGTTCTTATCATCTCCATACATGCCCGAAGCTTATCCTTATCATTGGAATTGTTAGGAAGATCACTCGAACCTCCCATGTATCTGCTTGACTGAGACTCTTCATATCTGAGGAGAATACACTCTTCGGACTACTGATGCTCTCTTCGGCATATATTCCTCGATCATTTCTATGTATATCTCTCCCACATGGACTCCTTATCAATCATTTTCTTCTATTTGGACACACCGTAATCTTAAATAGGGCCCTAGGCCCAATACATAATGTTGGGCTTTTACCCCTACAATAGCCCCTCAAAATTTTAATTTTTCCCTCGCATCCGAGGAGAAAAAATAGAATTTTGATTTGTCACGAAATAAAAACTTAAAACACAAAAATACCTAAGTTTACACGTGTGTGGGCATAGATTTAGGCGCTTCATCATTGCTGTTGACGTTTTGGTATTTACGAAGTGCTATTAATTACTCCAGGTGGTGTTCTATCTCTTGCATCCAACGGTGGACCATCGATCCAACGGATGATGTTTTTCCTCAAGATTTGAGCGGGATAACTCCCACCCACTTTCTGGCCCCTATATAAAGCCTCAAAGAAGACTTTCTCTCTTTTACTTTACGATCTCTTACTCTCCAGCGAACCCAATCGTTCGAACTCATCAAGTTTTCCAAACCATCCATCTCATTTCTGTAAGAATCCACGCAAATCCTTCCAAGGATTTAAGGATCATTCCCCAACTTAGTTTGTGTAAGTTTTAATATCCTCGAACTCTTCATCCTCTTCTCATCCAACGTTCTTGGCCCTTAAACTCTCATTTCCCAGTTATTATTCTTTGTGCCTACCTCTAGTTAACCAAAAATGGGTAGATTTCAGTATCTTGTCGATAGTCCTGCCTTAATAGAGACATTTAAGGAAACATACGGCATACCACAGGGAGTAAACCTGAGGTATTGTCCTCCAGAAAAGATATTAACCGACCGAAGAGAGGGAGAAGTCGTAATCCCTATGATAGCATTCATAGAAGGAGGAATGACTCTCCCTATGGGTTCTGTTACCAAAAATTATCTTCGTAACCATAGGTTTTCTCCTGATCAATGCGCACTTAATGTCTTTAGGATCCTAGGAGTGATTGACGCTTTGAATCGTCATTTAGGACTCGGGTTCACCTGGCTTGACGTAGTAAACATGTACGAATGTCATAGCCAAAAGGGAGCGGGATATTATCTTAAATCCCGATCTGACATTGTTCGGCTCGTCTCTTGCCTTTCCAAGTCTAACAAAGGGATGAAAGACGACTATCTGATCGTCTTGGGCGCGTGGCATGACAGTCTCCATTGCCCAACCCAACCAGGAAAGCCAGGTGGGACATCTTAGGTTTAGGTTTCCTAACAATAGATTTAGGACCTTCGCTTTTTAACAATTTTTCTTCTCTTTGTATCAGTATTTTCAAGTCTCTGACTAAATTATGTTATGGTGTTAACAGATAAAGAACACGTTACTCCTCGGCTTAGCCTCACGAACGTCGCCGCGCTTAATTACTTACTAAGATCAGAAATTTTTGTAAGTGAAGACGGGCAACTCCGGGCTGTCCCTCTTATTCTTGACTTTACGCCAAAATTGAGCAATTTTCAGCTGGTCGGCAACGCTATAATGCGAGGAGACTATCAGATTAACCGAATAGACGTCTCTCGGTGCCATTTTTTAGCGCCATTCGATCTTGCCCCCGTGCCACATCCAAATCCGTAGGGCATACCATTGCTTGTCCAGCCAGTTCAACAGGTTCCCCTCGAACCAGTAGCAGTAGGGGAAGGAGTTGCTTCCTCGACTTCACTTGTTGAGCAAATTGATAAGTTTAAATTTGAAGGAGAGGCTTCGGGAGGGGTTTAAGTGATACAAGTTTCGGACGCCGAGGAGGAAATTGATAGGCAATTTAGCATTCGCCTTCCTGTTTTGATAACTGATCTTCCAGAAGACTCTTCAGAAGAAGAAGACATGGCGAGTTTAAGGGACTTAATGAAGACTAAGAGGGCAACAGTTGGGGCCAAAGGGACTAGTACGTCTCAACCAGTTGTTAGTCTTCCCCCACCCCCTCCTCAGCTTCTTGCTAATCTCGGAATCAAGCTAGTCCTCGATCCGAAGAAGAAGAGACCTATCACAGATTCTGAAGAAGCTGAGGTGGTGCCGCCAAAAGGAGCTAAGCAACAGAAGGTGGTGAAGGATCAACGGACCAAAAGGGCTTTGTCTACTGAGAGTTGAGATGACCTTCTCGCTGCTGAGGTGCGCCGAGTACACCGTACTTGGTCCCCCAAGCTGGAACTGGATGGTGCTTCCATCCCCTGGAAAACCTCCCTTAGAAATTATCAAGAGGGGAAGGCAAGTCTAATTGCTGAGGCCCTGGAGTAACCACTTCTCCTTCCAAAGGACATGGAGTCTTATAGGCGCTTCAGCCAATATGATCTCTTCTTATCCCTTAAAAGGGATTTAGCCATGGTAAGTGAATTGATCCACTTCTTCAAATTAAGATACTGATCTTTTTTATTCGTCCCTTTTCTTTGCTTTATATTGAAATTTTTCACTCTGCTATGTAGATTACCCAACAAGTTTATGTGGTCGAGGAGTGGAACAAAAAGGCCTATACTGAAGCCCAAGCGGAGGCCCATTCTTGGTTTGAGGTAGAAAAATCATTGGGTAGTCTGAAGAAGAACTATTCTCAGATGTCCGAGCAGTTGAAAGAAATGACCAGACAGAGGAATAGTCTTGATGCAAGTCTTAAAAATGCCGAGAAGCAGGCCGAAGGCCAACGCTAGAAAGCCAAGGAAACTGCCAAAATGGCTGAGAAGAATTCTCAGTTGGCCAAAAAGGCAGTCGAGGCTGAAAGGCAGGCAGCGTATAAGCTGGGGGTGGAGGAGACCCAAGCCAGCCTTACTGAGTAGTTTACCACGGTCTGCCGAGATTACTGTGATATAACTTGGGGAAAAGCCCTTGATGCTGCTGGGATCTCTGCGGAAGCTGACTTGAGACAACTTGGGAGTATATACTACGATCCTGATATTCGCGAACTCCCAGGCTCTGACTCCTCTCCCCCCGAACAACTCCAAGAGGCTTCGGAGCAATCCTTGATCGGCCAAGGCCTTCTTATCAGCCCTGAGGCTCCCAAGGAGTCTGGTCAACCTGGTGATCAGGGCAAGCAAGCTGAGGCTTTTAAGGAGTCTGGTCAATTTGGTGACCAGGGTAAACAAGCTGAGGCTCCTCAAGATAAGGTTAAAGACTTGAGAAAAAAGAAAACCCTTTTAGAATCTAATTAAGCCTCGGACACTGCTGCTGCTCAGTCCAGTCAAGCTGCTGATCCTTTGGCCCCTCAAATGAAGCCTTAGATGTTTAGGAGTTTTTATTTCATACTTGTATTAAATTTTTTTTTTTATGTAAGGGATTGCAAACTACTTTCTTTTGATCAATGAAATCGTTTTTCTTTTATTTTTAGTATCTTCGTTGCACATATTATAAGACTCATTATTATTGCAACTAACTATGACTTGTAACTACGGTAATATAGGCAGACTTAACCACGATATCATGCTGATGATGTAAATACTTAAATCAATACTGAAACAAGTAGTTTATATAAGAATTATTAACAAGCAATGAAAGCCATAAATGATATGGAAGTCTCACAGGTCTTCTCAAACATTTACAGAGAATATTACTGAGCATTGATTTTGAATTAAATATATGACTAAAGAGGCCTATCATAAGTTAGAGTTTATTTAAATACATCCGAGAATTTCAGGCATGATTCATTTTAAGTTTAAGCATTAATAATAACTGTATGGAGGTGTTGACTAACCCATATCATCTGGTCCGAGGACTTCAGGCATAATTGGATATAAGTTTGAATAATTGAGAGAATTATAAGGAAGTGTTAACTAACCCAAATCATTTGGTCCGAGGACTTTAGGCATGATTAGATTTAAGTTTAAACACTTAGGAGAATTGTAAACGAGTATTAACTAACTCAAATCATCTGGTCCGAGGATTTTAAGCATGATTGGATTTAAGTTTAAACACAGGAGAATTGTACACGAGTGTTAACTAACCCAAATCATATGGTCCGAGGACTTTAGGCATGATTGGATTTAAGTTTAAACACATAGGAGAATTATAAACGAGTGTTAACTAACCCAAATCATCTGGTCCGAGGACTTCAGGCATGATTGGATTTAAGTTTAAACACAGGAGAATTGTATACGAGTGTTAACTAACCTAAATCATCTGGTCCGAGGACTTCAGGCATGATTGGATTTAAGTTTAAACACAGGAGAATTGTAAATGAGTGTTAACTAACCGAATCATCTAGTCCGAGGACTTCAAGTATGATTGGATTTAAGTTTAAACACGCAGGAGGATTGTAAATGAGTGTTAACTAAGCCGAATCATCTGGTCCGAGAACTTCAGGCATGATTGGATTTAAGTTTAAACACGCAGGAGAATTGTAAACGAGTGTTAACTAACCCAAATCATCTGGTCCGAGGACTTCAAGAATGATTGGATTTAAGTTTAAACACTTATCCAAAAACTTTATATAATAAATTGGCATATTGATTAAAGAAAAGATTCGATTAATAATAGTACCTTTTAAGGTTGTTTACATTCCAGGGGCGTGGTATTACATGACTATCTAAATCTTCCAAGAAATACGCCCCAATGCCAGTCCCTGAAGTAATACGATATGACCCTTCCCAATTGGGTCCTAACTTTTCCCAAGCTGGCTTCTTTGCAGTGCTCACAACTTTCTTGAGCACCAAATCACCAAGTTCTAGAAGCCTTAGCTTTACGTTGGCATCATAGCCCTGCCTGAGCTTTTGTTCGTAATATGCCATCGGACCATTGCATTTTTCCTCATTTCCTCAATCAGATTCAAACTCTTCTCTAGCTGCTCATTATTGCTAGTCGGACTAAACGAACTAGTTCTCAATGTTGGGAACCCAGTCTCCAAAGGTATGACAGCTTCAGCCCCATAAGTCATTGAAAATGGGGTCTCTCCAGTAGACCTACGAGGTGTAGTCCTGTATGCCCAAAGTACATGTGGCAATTCTTCCACCTATTTGCCATTTGCGTCGTCTAGTCTCTTCTTTAATCCATTTACTATGACCTTATTAATAGCTTCTGCTTACCTATTTCCCTGGGGTTAAGCAGGGGTGGAGTATCTGTTCATGATTCCCAGTTCGCTACAATAAATCCTGAAAGTTTTGCTATCAAACTGAAGGTCATTGTCTGAGATGAGGGTATGAGGAATCCCAAACCGAGTGACAATATTTTTCCAGACAAATTTCTTTGCATCTACGTCTCTGATGTTAGCTAGAGGTTCAGTTTCAACCCACTTGGTGAAATAATCTATGCCGACCAGAAGGTATTTCTTGTTTCCTGCTGCCTTAGGGAATGGACCCACAATATCTAAGCCCCATTGAGCAAATGGCCACGGGCTGGATAATGGATTAAGGACTCCACCTGGTTGATGTATGTTTGGTGTAAACTGTTGACACTGGTCGCATTTTTTGACGTATTCATGGGCTTCTTTTTGCATATTCGGCCACCAATAGCCTTGAGTAATGGCTCGGTGAGCCAAGGATCTACCTCCAGTATGGCTCCCACAGATTCCTTCATGTAATTCTTATAGTAATAACTTAGCTGCTTCAGGATGTATGCATAATAAGTATGGTCCTGAATAGGAGCGTTTATATAGTTTCTGGTCCTTGCATAGCCAGAATCTGGTTGCCTTCCTCCGAACTTTGTCAGCTTCCAACCTTTCTTTAGGCAAGATATCATCCTTCAAGAATTTAATTATAAGATCCATCCAGCTGAGTTCGGCTTTGATCTGATGAACTTGAACTACCTCTCTTCTTGCCTCCGTAGGCCCATGTAAGTCCTCGAAGAGGATAACTTTTAGCAAATCTTGCGCCGAGGAGGTAGCGAGTGTGGCCAAAGAGTTTGCATGTGCATTACCATTTCTGGGGATGTGCAGCAAATTAAAAGATTCGAACTCCGATTGCAGACATTTAACTCGGTTCAAGTACCCTTGCATTCTTTCCTCTTTCGCCTCAAACTCACCTTGTACTTGACTAACAACTAACCTCGAGTCTGAGAACACCTCCACTGACTTTCTTCCCATTCTTTGAACCATAGCCATTCCCATCAGTAGAGCTTCATACTCAGCCTCATTATTTGTGGCTGTGAAGTTCAGTTTTAGTGACTTTTCGATAACAATCTTCTCTGGAGATATTAACACTAGCCCCACTCTAGAACCCTTCTGATTTGCTGCACCGTCTACATACACCTCCCAGATTGAGGAACCCTGTTGAGATATCATGCCAATCGATTTTTCATCCATGTTCCGTGCTGGTTCCAATTCTTCTGCCGAGGGCACAGTGAACTCAGCTACTAGATCCACAAGGACTTGTCCCTTTATGGAGGTGCGGGGCATATATTTGATGTCGAAAGCCCCTAGGATGGTACCCCATTTAGCTATTCTCCCTGTGTAGTCTGCACTTTTGAGTATGGTTTTAAGTGAGAGTTGGGTAAGAACAACAACTGTATGTGCCTGGAAATAATGAGGCAACTTCTGTGTACCAAGCACTATTGCCAAGATGGCTTTCTCCAGTAGCAGATAACGAATCTCAGCCTCATGCAATGACTTACTCACATAATAAACTGGCCTTTGCACACCTTGGTCCACTCGTATCAATACCAAACTTACAGCACAAGGAGCCACAGCAATGTAAGCAAACAAGACCTCATCTGGTTCAGGACTGGACATGATTGGTGGCCGAGCTAAATAGTCTTTAAGTTATTGGAAGGCCAAAGAGCACTCTTCAATCCACTCAAATCCTTTCCATTTGTTGATCAACAAGAAGAAAGGTCTACACATATCTGCTGATCGAGAGATGAATCGGTTCAGGGCAGCAGTCATTCCAGTCAGTTTCTGAACCTCTTTGAGATTTCGAGGAGCTTGTAAATTGTTGATGGCCTTTATCTGATCAGGGTTAACTTCAATTCCCCTATGAGTCACCATGTAACCCAAGAACTTGCCTGAACCTACACCAAATGAGCACTTGGAAGCATTTAGGCGTAACTTGTACCTTCTTAGAATTTCAAAAATGTTTTCAAGGTCCTTCACATGTTCAGAAAAAATCTTGCTTTTCACCACCATGTCATCTATGTAAATCTCGATACTTTTACCCAGCTGTGACTCAAACATCCTCATCATCATTCTTTGATAGGTAGCTCCCGCGTTTTTCAAACCGAATGGCATCACCTTATAATGGTAATTTCCAATAGGGGTGACAAATGTAGTCTTCTCCTGATTATCCAAGGCTAATGGTATTTGGTGTTAACCTTAGAAAGCATCTAGAAAACTCATCCAAGGGTGACCAACAGTTGCATCCACCAGCTGATCTATTTTAGGCATAGGAAAATGATCCTTGGGGCAAGCCTTATTTAAGTCAGTGAAGTCTACACATACTCGCTATTTCCCATTCTTCTTCTTCACCACTACAATATTTGCTAGCCACTCAGGATAAAACACCTCCTTAATAGCTCCAGCTTGCTTAAGCTTCATTACCTCCTCTCGTACTGTATCAGCATGTTCCCTAAATGGGCGCCGAGGAGGTTGTTTCTTAGGGGTGACTAAAGGGTTGACATTTAGATGATGACATATGAATTCTGGATCCACCCTTGGGGCTTCATAAGCATTCCAAGCAAATACATCGATATTTCTCATAAGAAATTCTATAAGCGCTTCCTTCTCCTGAAGGGGTAATTAAGATTCGACCTGAAAGAACTTCTCTGGATCATCTCCGATAGCAACTTTTGTCAAATCTTCACATCTCGCACCCTCGGCTGAATCATTGGTATGCAATGCTGGATGTTTTGATTGCTATAAATCCCTTCCAGCATTGGCCGATGACTCAATCTCGGGTTTATGCTGGATGGCAGCCACTAAGTATTGTCTCACCATAGATTGATCCCCCAGGATTTCATTAACTTGACTCTCGGACGGATACTTAACTTTCTGAAAGCTTGAAAACGTGTTGAAAAACACAAGAGCTGTTTAGACCCCCGATTAAAATTACAGCTCGACAGATTTTACACAACTTTAATATAAAGTGCGGAATAGTGTAAAAGCGAGCGGATGAACAAAATAGCTACTCTACTCCATAAACTAAACAACACAGCAGTATAATGGAATATAAAAGAGTAGGGAAGAGAGATGCAAACACAGAAAACACCAAGACGTGTTTTCGAAGAGGAAACCGAAGAACTCGGCGAAAAACCTCTCCGCCACCCTCCAAGCGGAAATCGATCCACTAGACAATCAATTGGGATACATGAGTAAGCAAGAGACCCTCCAAGCCTAATCTACCCGATGTACCTAAGCCCTCCAAGCTCCTACTCCAGTAAGGCTTCTTGGAACCGTGTCTTGTCTTAGTTATCCGGATCCCGCAACAAGCTCCATGTTGCATCTGCCATTCCAGGCTTCTTCCAATACTTCCCAGCAGCACCAAAACGTCACACAACACTCTCCAAAGGTGTGGTAAGTGTTTGGGCTATCAACCTCTCAATGGTGTGGAAATGGAGAGGGAAGGGTTGAGGAGATACCACAAGCAAGTGTATAGAGAAACGTGGGGATGACAATCTCTAATTACAAATGTGTTTGGCTAGGGTTTTCTCTCTGAAGTATTCCTCAACATTTATGGGTAATGGGGGTTTATATAGGATAGGTGCAAAATGTGTGAGTCAGTCAGTACAGGCTGGCAGAATAGCATGTCTCGCGGGTGTCTCACGGGAAGACCTTACCCGCGAGATACTCGCGAGAGACAGCTGTCTCCATCTGTCATGACTCTTTGCATTCCAGCATGTGCAGGGCACATGCTTCACTTCGCGGGAAGCTTAGTCGCGAGATACCCGCGAGATTCCATCAGCTTCCAACTTGCTTGAGTCTTCACACACTCTCTATCACACACCCCTTACAACAATTCCCACAACAAATACAGGGTATAAACGATTGATAGAAATTACAATCAAATTTGGCACGGAATAAAAGCCAACAAAACACATAGTTGTAAATCACAACTTTACAATCTCCCCCTTTGGCTATTCCGTGACAAAACCCTAAAACAGACTCTAGACTTAAACGTGAGTTTGGGAACACAGGCAAAACTCACTCACACCTAATTCTAGATTCTGATAAGCTCTTGAAACATATGATCAAGTAACTCCTGAAACACAACAACAAAATATTATCATTGCATGCAGCAAACTTGAAAAGCATATGGAGCAATAAGCACATGATCAAGCAAAATGAAATAGAAACACTAAATCATGGCAAGATCAAACGAGTAATCACTATACACAAGTAATTACTATGCTCATTCACACAAGGAATGAACATCCGGATATGCAAGATGATACGCTCATATGAAGAGTACCATTTGCACATCCAACACTCAACCAATGCAAAATACTTGAAGAATTTGCATCTAGGAACAATCCTACTAAGGCACACGAGTGTTCATCACTCAACCAATGCATAGAACGTATATGCATCTAGGAACAATCCTACTCGAGCACAAGAGTGATGTAGTGAAGTAAATGTAAGACATTAACCTTCAATAGCACAAGCATAAAGGCTGCATAAGCAAAGTATTGCAAATACATAGCACAAACCATAAAAGCCTACAAAACATGCAATGAAACAAAACAACCCTTAAAGCTTACTGTTAGGTTCTAAGGTCTTAGGATTTTATGTATTTAGAACTCTAATTTGTAATGTTGGCAAACCATGATCAAAACATTGTATTGAGTCTTATTTAGACTTGCTCAAAGTTGGTTTATTCTTGTAAAGTTGGAATCGAGTGGCTGCAGAAGTACTTGGGACTTTCGGCCTGGCTCGATCGATCGAAGAATAGACTCGATCGATCGAAAATCGCACAGGTTGAATTTTCTGCAGAATTTCCAACTCAGCCCTACTTCATTAAACGTTTAGGGTTTTATGTTTTTACCCTAGGTATATAAATAAAACCCTAGTCACGTTTTTGGAGGTTGTCCATATTGTATTGTTGCTCATACATTGCAGTTTTGTGTGAATCTCGTGTGAGATCTTTGAGGAGCTTTCCTTTACACAAAACTTAGGATTTTCATGGTACAGATGATTTCAACATCTTGAAGATCATTACTGTTGCAACCATTGGAACTTAAAAGAAAAGCAAGCGGGGAGCTTATAGCTGATTGAGGAATTCAAGAAAGAAGTAGTCCGTGGACTCGGAGCCTGCGCGTGGTCGTGTCAGGAAGTTCGTACTGGTGGGTAGCATTAGGAAGTCGAGCGGGGAGCTTGTAGGCCTTTTGTAAGAACTTCAATTCTTTCATAGTGAATTCAGGTTAGCCTTGAGGATCGGTGGGTCAAATCCTCCCCAGGTTTTTACCGTGTGGTTTCCTGGGTGATCATATCTTGTGTTATTTATTTTCCGCTGCATTATTATTCTTGATATGATTGTTTGATTGTTTTAACCTAGAATTGCTTAATTTGACTAAGTAACAACTTGGCTAATTAATCTAGGCTACGCAATCTGGTTGTTTTAGGGGTCTAAATAACCTGTCAAGTGGTATCAGAGCGGGTTGCTCTTTCTGTTTGAGATTTTTAATCTCTGAGCTGATCCTTGACCCCTGCTGTCATGGAGCATGGACACTCTCTGTTTGTTCCTCCTCATTTTGATGGGAACAATTATGCCTATTGGAAAGTAAGGATGAAAGCATTCCTGAAATCCATTGATGAAAGGGTTTGGAATTCCGTTGAATACGGATGGGTGAAGCCCGCTACTCCTGTGAGTGAGTGGCAAACTTCTGAAAAAGAAGCAGCAAGCTTCAATAGCAAAGCTATGAATGCTATCTTTAATGCTGTTTCTATGGAGGAGTTTAAGAGGATCTCTAATGTTGAGGTTGCTCATACTGCTTGGAAAATCCTCCAAACTGTGCATGAAGGCACAAAGGCAGTTAAGATAAACAAACTGCAGCAATTAACTTCTAGGGTTGAAAGCATTAGGATGTCTGATGATGAATCCTTTGATGAATTTTATGCCAAACTGAATGATATTGTTAATTCTGCCTTTAATTTGGGTGAAATCTATGATCAACCTAAGATTGTTAGGAAGATACTTAGATCTTTAACTGAAGATTTTAGACCCAAAGTGACTGCCATAACTGAAAGCAAGGATGTGGACTCCATCCCTGTTGATGAGCTTGTAGGATCTCTTCAATCCTATGAGTCTGACCTACCTAAAGTGAACAAATCCAAATCAATGGCTCTTAAGTCAGTTGATGATGTTGATGGTGGTGGATTTGATGATGAGCTCTCTGCTACTGAGATTGCCTATCTTGCCAAAAACTTTAAGAACTTTCTTAGAAATACAAATAGAAAGGCAAGAGGTACTTACACTGCTGAACCTAGAAATTTTAGGAAGAATGATCCCACTAAGGTTAACAATTTTGAAAAACCTAGAGAAAATTTTGGTCAATCTTCTAATAACTCTTTGGGTCCTCAGTGTTTTGGCTGTCAAGGGTATGGTCATATGAAATCTGAATGTCCTACATTCTTGAAGACTAAGGGTAAAGCTATGGCTGTAACCCTTAGTGATAATGAGGTTTCTGATGATGAGTCCGGTGGTGACGAGGATGGAAACTTCATTGCTTTCACGGCTACTGCTATAGTCAATGAAAGCATATCTGCTGAAGAGAACCCTTCTGATGGGGAACTCTCTGAAGATGCAGATCTCCAAGAGGCCTATAACAAACTTTGCAAAATTGCTGCAAAGGATGCTATGAAAGTTGAACTTGGCCTAAAGAAAATTGATTCTCTTGAGCTTGAAAAGAAAAATTTGCTTGTTAAACTGTTTGATGCTAATGAGCTTTTGAATAATGTTAAATCTGAGAACATGCTTTTGCTTGATAAAGTTAGAACTTTGGAACTTGATTTATCTGTTGCTAGGTCTGCTAGTTCTAAACTTGATCACATGCTGAATGTTCAAAAGTATCCTTCTGATAAAACTGGGTTAGGATATGTTGAAAGCATCTTTGAGTCTGGACCTCATTCCACTACTTTTGTTCCTTCTTCTTCTACTGAGCCTTATGTGAGTGAGGTTGTGAGTGAAACTGTCAAACCACCTGTGAGTGAGGTAGCTAAACCTGTAGAAGTTTCACCACCTAAGAAGATTAGGGTAGACCTAAGAGAATCTAAACCTAAGGAGCCTACCAAATCTAAGGACAAGATGCATAGTAAACCTGTTTGGGTTTGTCATTATTGTGGTAAGTCTGGACATATTCGTCCTAACTGTTACAAGCTTCAAGCTGATAAGAGAGCAAATAAACCAAAAGTGCCTGTGCCTCAAGCACAAGATCCTATGGCATTAATTGGTGAATTGGTAAAGGTGTTAAACCTTTATTCCAATCATGGAGTTGGGAATCACTCAAATGTGAATAAGAACTCCAATGCTCGTGGTGCATCTAAAAAGTTTTGGATGCAAAAGACTCGAACTAATTGAGACTTTCTGACATGGTCCTTGTGCTTCATTGCTCTATTCTTTTGTGACCATTGTTCTTTGTTTTTTTTTTGTTTTTGTTCTAGGACTTGCATTGCATTACATTCATGCATTTCATTCTAGGATTTATTTGTTTTCTCTTTTAATATATAAAAAAAAAAAAAAAAGGAAGCAAAATTTATGTTGAACATGATGTTTCTTGATTATTGAAAACAAGGTTGGTCAATTTATTTACACATAACATGTCTTATGTACCTTGTTTAGCTTTGATGAGCTTATTTATTGCACTTGACTAGCTGAAACTTTGTAGTGCATGTTGTGTGGGAAAGATGTTTGTGGTTATTAATCACTTTGTCTTGATCTTGAAGTCACATGTTTTTGACTGTCGGACTTGATTCTTTTGAGAAAGGCATAAATAACCATCTCACCACTGCTCACTAGCCAATCATGAACACCTTAGTGCATATCATAAGATTTTGTGCTCGAGAAAGTGTAGCACATGCACAAAAAGAACATAAGGTGTTGCCTCTGCTAAATGATTAATAATTAAAACTGGTGTGTACTATTAGGCTTGATGCCAATTCACTTAATTCAAACCGGTGTGTACTATTAGGCTTGATGCCAAAATTCACTTAATTAATGGGGCAAAAATACAAGAAACTTACATGATTGCAAGCTTTTGTTTTAGGAGATGTGAGAGTTATAGGATGTAACTCTTTAGGTGATAGTCTCTTTTGAATTCTATGTGATGAATTTTGTAGACTTTGTGATTAAATGCTATTCACATATCACCTCACATGTATCTCAAGTTTTTACTAGTATCACACACTACACAAGTTACTCTTTGTTAAACACTGTACATGCTAGTGTGTGTTTCTGGTCTGACCAACCAAGTTTGAAAATATCTTGAGATTTATGCACAACATATTTGTTGCTTAAGAAAATTCAATGAGAGAATGATTGAAATTTGTTTTGAGAAAATTGGGTTTAAATTTTGGGTTTTTGAAAAAGCATTCCATCTCATACTCATGCATTTTGTTTTTCAATTTAATGCTTTGAGGAGTTATTTCAAAATTAGGCTTGTATTTTCAAAAACTGTGATTTTCGATCGATCCAGCCTGTTTTTCGATCAATCGAAAAAGTGCTCTCATTTGTCTTAAAATGACTGTGCTTTTCGATCGATCGAATGTAATTTTCGATCGATCGAATATCGGGGAAAAGCTTTTTTAAAAGATCAGATCTGACTTTTTCAAACATATTTCAAAGCTTTTTCAAACTTTTTCTCTCTCTCCGCGTTGGCAAGGCTCCACCTTAGAGAATTTTTGTCGTTTTTCTCCGAAATTTTTGTACAATCTCTCTCTCCCCAAGCCGGTAAGACCCTTTTACCCTTCCTTTTGATTATATTTTCATGATTTCATGCATAAATCCATGCTTTTAAGGGTAATTTTCGGACTTTGCTACTTTGGGATTTTCTGTTGATTCAAGCCTTCTTTTATGCAATTGATCATTGGGTTTTTGTGGGGACACTACATAAACATGATTCTTACCTGTTAATTTGATCAATTTTGAGTTTGATGAAAAATTGAAAATTCTAGGGCTTGTTCTTGATCCGAATTGGGGATTTTGTTAATTTGAGTAGAATTTGCTGAAATTGGTTTGTTGCATTGATGAAATTGGTTATTCTAATATGTTTTCAAACTTGTGTACTGATCAATTCATCAATTTGTTGCAAAATTTGTCAAGTGGTTTTCAAATTTTTGGGATTTTTGATAAAACATTTTTTTTGCTCAAGCCAATTTTGTCAATTCAATCTCAATTAAACTTAATTGTTTACTGCATTAGATCATGCATCACAACATTATAAATGTTCATGCATCATATAGATTTTTGGTCTATATTTTTTATTATACTAATTTGCAGTCTGCCTTTGGTTTTGATTTCTCTTGTTCTGTTTGGTTTTCACTCTGTGTCTCTGTCCTTTCCTTAGCACTATGCCTAGGAAAACTAGAGCCCGTAGGAATGTTCCCTCACCTTCTCCTTCACCCCCTCCATCCTTTGATAGTGAGAAGTTTTCGAGTGAGAAAAATCAAGAGATTTTTGAGACGCTAAACCTTAAGAGAAAGATTTGGGCTGAGCGTTCTGTGCGGTTAGATGAGCTTGATCCTGCCATTAGGGAAAATTTTGAGCGTCGAGGTTGGTTACCCTTGGTGGATGTTTCTGCTCCTCCTCCACCTTCTGCCTTGATTAGAGAGTTCTATTCGAACATCTCTATCCGCATCTATGATTCCAACACTCTAGTTAAGAGTTGGATACGAGGCGTAGAGTACACCATTACTCCTCGGGTTGTGGCTGATGCTCTAGGGGTACCATTGGTCCAGCATCCTGTCTATCCATATGCTGAGTCTCCCGAGATTAGCGATGTTTTGTCTTACATCACTGGTACTGCTGTCCAGTGGGGTTCTGATCGTCGGATCACTTCTGCTGAGCTCTCTGGGTTACACTATCTATTCTTTAGGATAGCTTGTCATTCGATCTGGCCCATTTCCCATGTTCACACCATTCCTCTTGAGAGGTGTGTATTTTTGTACGCTCTTGTTACTGATGCTCCTATCAGTTTTCCCCATCTTTTTCTTCGTTCTTTGAACGAAGTTTATAGGAGTTCATCTACTGCTTATGCTCTTGTTCATCCTATTTTCATTCATAGGATTGTTCTCTATCTTGATCTTCGTGGCTTTCCTTCCTCTGAGCCCGTTCATGTGATAGCTCCTATAGGTGCGTCTTTTCTTAGACAAAGGGCCGCTCATCTTCGAGCTGGTTCTAAACACCCTAGGTCTGAGCCCTCTAGTAGCGCACCTCCTCCTTCTTCTTTTGCAGGTCTTGCTGGTGAGGATATTCCTGTTCCAGTTGGTGATGATGATGCTGCTGCTGATGTTCCTCCACCTCCTTCGGCCGACTTCGATGTTCGTCGTACTTTGGAGACTGTCATGACCGTTCAGGCGGCTCATGGTCAGATTTTGGTGGACTTGATGGACGAGATACGTGCTCTCCGTGCTGATTTTGCGCGTCTTCATTCACCCTCACCACCTCCTTTTGATGGCGACTAGTGATTGCCCTTTGGCATTCCGTCACAAAAAGGGGGAGTGGAGTTAGTTTTGTCTTGTAGAGGAGTTTTTGTTGTTAGGGGGAGATTTTTTGTTTTAGAGGAGCTTGTGGAGTTTTTAGATTGTATCTAGGTGCTTCACTTTGTATATCATTTTTGGGGATATTCATGTTAGGGGGAGTAACATTGATTGATATACATGATATTTTTGTTGATTCTTGTTGTGTTGAGATTCACTGCTTATTGATTTATATTTATGAGTTGTTCATTCATATATGTCTTTATTTTGTGTTGTGTGAATCTTACAAGAATGTTATACCTGTTGTTTTACTCTTTACTGTCACACATACGTTTATGTGTTTGTTGAGTATTTCAGGATTATACAAGTTGATTCAACTAAGCTGCTGTCTACACTTGCAACTATGGATAGTAGTTAGGCTGAATTGAATTTTATGAGCATTATCTTTGTAAAGGGCTTTTCATTTGTAAAACTTTGAGCTGTTAATTAGGGTTTTGTCACGGATTGCCAAAGGGGGAGTTTGTTAGGTTTTAAGGTCTTAGGATTTTATGTATTTAGAACTCTAATTTGTAATGTTGGCAAACCATGATCAAAACATTGTATTGAGTCTTATTTAGACTTGCTCAAAGTTGGTTTATTCTTGTAAAGTTGGAATCGAGTGGCTGCAGAAGTAATTGGGACTTTCGGCCTGGCTCGATCGATCGAAGAATAGACTCGATCGATCGAAAATCGCATAGGTTGAATTTTCTGCAGAATTTCCAACCCAGCCCTACTTCATTAAACGTTTAGGGTTTTATGTTTTTACCCTAGGTATATAAATAAAACCCTAGTCACGTTTTTGGAGGTTGTCCATATTGTATTGTTGCTCATACATTGCAGTTTTGTGTGAATCTCGTGTGAGATCTTTGAGGAGCTTTCCTTTACACAAAACTTAGGATTTTCATGGTAGAGATGATTTCAACAACTTGAAGATCATTACTGTTGCAACCATTGGAACTTAAAAGAAAAGCAAGCGGGGAGCTTGTAGCTGATTGAGGAATTCAAGAAAGAAGTAGTCCGTGGACTCGGAGCCTGCGTGTGGTCGTGTCAGGAAGTTCGTACTGGTGGGTAGCATTAGGAAGTCGAGCGGGGAGCTTGTAGGCCTTTTGTAAGAACTTCAATTCTTTCATAGTGAATTCAGGTTAGCCTTGAGGATCGGTGGGTTAAATCCTCCCCAGGTTTTTACCGTGTGGTTTCCTGGGTGATCATATCTTGTGTTATTTATTTTCCGCTGCATTATTATTCTTGATATGATTGTTTGATTGTTTTAACCTAGAATTGCTTAATTTGACTAAGTAACAACTTGGCTAATTAATCTAGGCTACTCAATCTGGTTGTTTTAGGGGTCTAAATAACCTGTCACTTACAAAAGCAACATGGGTACATGCAAAGTACGCTACAAAGCATAGAGAATATCACAAAGGAAACATCTGAAATAGTACTTAAATAAAGCCTAGTATCAAAGCTTTAAACACAAAAACTGTAAAACATTTATAAAAACTAAAAAGTACTGAATAAAAACCGTCTAAAAACCAATAACCAATGTTACTAAGTTGCTAGACTATGCTCCCCCTAACACTGTGCAAGCTCTTCTCTAGCTCCCCCTCAGAATTTTCTCCCCCTTTTTTGACCGGAATGGCCAAAGGGTCAGAACTGATCTGACTCTGAATCCGAGCCGTGCTCCATAGATAAGTCTTGTACTTGAGAAGAGAGTGCGGTGATCTGTCCTTGAAGGTATGCAAACTGGTCAGCGGTGTACTGCACATGAGAGTCAAGCACTGTAGACATCTGATCCATCTTAGCAAGCAACTGATCCAGTTTGCTTAAGCCTTGTGTAGGTGCCGAAGATGATGGCTGTGTAGAGGGCTCAGGAACCGAGGTGAACCTGTCAATCTCTTCCTCTGTATCTTCGCCTTCATCCTGCTGAACCTGTCGTGGTGGTGGTATGGTATGCACACCGGTCTTCGATCCCTTGATGTGTGCAGTGCTCCTAGTCAGTGTATGACCACCAATGGGATAGTCCCTCTAAACAACCGTGAGGCCACTAGGTAGCTTGAGCTTTGCCTTGGCAATCAATCCCATGATCAAAGAGGGGAATGGCATCATAGTCCGTGAATTCTGCTTTGTGATGCTCTTCTTCAGGACATGCATGATATGGCCACAAATGTCAATCTCCTTATGTGTGAAGAGATCATACAAAAATCTTGTTCTTGGAGTAGAGAGAGTGGTGAGATTGGTGACCGGATAAAGATTGTGAATCATCACATAGCTTAGGGTCCTCATTTCTGGAGAGAACTTGATGGTGTTCATGGATGATTTCTTTGGTTCACCACCAAGGAGTTTAATCATCTCATCAGTAGAACCCATTCTGTCCTCATAAGCAACAGTGATTGGCTGAGATGGTGGACGAGTTTCCAGAAAATCTTGAATGCTCTCTCTCGTAATCATAAACTCCTTGTGTCTTACCCAGCACTCAATACAGTCTCCGTTGACAGTGGCATTGGAGAAGAACTCTTTGATGATCTCTGAATAGACCACTCCAGTTGGGTTCAGCAACTTGGTCCAAGTTCTATCTTTGAACACTTCAGGGATGAAAGTGTCCTCAAGAGTCTCTAACTGGACTACCCTTTCCATGATGATTGTCTTGTCCTTGTAGCAGTCATTGTACTTCATATCAGCTTCTATAGATCTGAAATGATCAGAATCAGTTCGGGCTCGCTTTGAAGACAATTTCTTCTTAGCAGCATGCTTGGTGGGAGACATCTGCGCAAGCAAATAAAAGAAGATGCACAAGCACAAACCAGAAGACAAACTTCATTAGATTCAAGTTAGTTCCAAATCAGACTTAAACTAACAAAAAAAACATAGCATGGTCAGCACTAAACATCATGCAAAAAGACTCCAACGAATAAAGCATAACTACATTTCACCAAATTAAGACAAAATTGCAATAGAGGGTGTCTATGTGCAAGTGCTAATGAGAGTGTGCGGCATGAGATGCATGAGGGTGCCTAAGTGTGCCTAGTTGTGTGCTAAGAATGTGCAACATGCACAAAGTGAGTGAAACACATAATCAATGACCAAACCTAAGTAAAACAAGGTCAAACATGTGAAAAACTATGGATCGAAATCACTTGATTCCATTTTGTCACAAAAATGTCACTTGGACATTTTGACAAGCACTTAGCGTGCACAAATGCATAAATTATATGGATAATGCATGAACATGTGAAAATCTACCCTCAATACATGATAAAATGCCACAAGGGGCGAACACAGATGCAGAAACAACAAATGGGACACAGCCCAATAAAAAAAAATGAGAAAAATTCACCCAATTTGAAAACCAACCCAAAGTTTCGAAAATCCCCAATTTTGAAAGCCCTAACAAAAAATTCTGCATAATTTAAGTGAAAACCCAAAGGGAAATGGTTAACAAACATACCTTGAAGAAGAAAATGCAGAAAAAATGCTTGGATTGAAGGGAAATGAATGGAATAGTGTTTTTGGGTTGAGAGAGTTTGAAAGAGGTTGCGCGAGGGAAGTTTGATAGTTTTGAAAAACTGTCACATTAGCTATATAAAAACTGAAAACACGTGTTTTTCGCGGGTTAGAGAGGGGCGAAACAGTCGCGAGAAGTGCCACTGAAGCACAAAAATTTTCGCGAGAAGCATTAGGTCGCGAAACAGTCGCGAGACAGTCGCGGTAGCTTATGTCTGAAATTGGAAAAATCCAATTTTAGCCAAACAGCATTTCGCGAGAAGCTGTTGGTCGCGAGACAGTCGCGAAAGTTTCTGTGTGACATGATAAAAATAAAAACTTTCCTCAACTCCTTTTCGCGAGAAGCTCTAAGTCGCGAGCTTCTCGCGAAACTACCCCTGAACCAGTTTTTGAAGAAACACAAAAACATGCACTTTAATCAAAAACAAACGACAAGAAAGTATAAAATCACTTTCAAAAACAAATAAAACACTCAAAAATCTTTTTGGGTTTGATCAACAAAGATTGAGCATGTGAAAACACATTTAAACAAGTACAATCACACAAATGAATAAGGCATTCATTGAACATAGACTTGTGTGTTATGTGTGGATATCAAAAGTGAGATAATCCTTAGTCCAATGTGAAGCTTCAATGATCAATTCAATCAAGGCATACACAACTAGCACTAGATTATGTGACCTATCTCAATTATAGAAACATGCATATATGACCTCCCACACGTACTTGATAACAATTCAATGAAGCTTTTCATTTGGCTCCATATTTAACATATCATTTGCAACTTTTGAGCAAAGAGAATCTCATTTAGAGAAAGATGCCTGAAATTTTTGATATTTCAATTTGAGTTAGCCTTTGGCTTTTTGGGCATCATACATTTTATTTTGGTCGCTTTTCCTTTTTCCTAGTCGAGTACTAGTTTGTGCGACAGGCTTTTGCAGCTCTATATCTCTTTTCATTTGGAGATTTACAATTAGAGAGCTCTTTTTAAGAAAAAAATAAAAGTGGGAAGATATATAGGCATGAGTCTATGCATGTCTCAAGATCAACAAAAACATTCACTAATCATTCATGACAAGGTTGAAGATCTATTTACAACAGTCACATAGAATTTAGAATTTCTTCCACAATGATATGAGTGCATGAGAAACAAGCTAAGCTCGTTAAATGCACAAAGCCATAAGTACAAAGGTACAAGGCAAAACATGCTTTGAGACAAAACTCATCAAAGTGATCAAACTATTTGGATTTTCTATTTTTTATGTGTTTTTGAATTTTTGAATTTTTGAACACACCCAAAAAAAAACAGAACAAGAGAATAAAGATTAACAAAGACAATCGGTACAAAACGCCAACAGAAACAGTAGAGCAATGCATGAAACGATGCAACAGCAAAAGTCCCTAATCATTGAAAGAATTTATGCGTGGACATGTTATAATGCTTATGCATGAGTACCCCTCTTCACCCACACGTCACGTGCGTTTGGGGTAATATTCTTAACGGATTGGGTACGAGAATTTGGACTGTCAAACCTTCTGGTGAAACTCTCCAAGCAAGTGGTGAAGGCACCAATCATTTTCATCACGTCCATCATGCCAGGATCACGATTCTGATTTCTCGGTTGTTCACCACCCCAAGTCCTCATGTCATTTCTCCTTCCTCGTGACTGAGGTGCGCTTGAGTTGTTGTCTGATCTCAGCTTTTGACAGTTAGGTCTGGTATGTCCTTGCATTTCGTAGTAGTGACACACATAGTCCGTTCTGGGACCCCGTTGAGATCTTAGAAGAGATCTTCCTCTGGTTTCATGTCTACCTATGGAATGATTTCGGGGCTTATTCACCATCCGTTGCTCACTCACATTCTTCTTCTCAGCCTTAACATTCTCAAGAATGGGCTCTTCTACAATAGGCTCTATGGCCTTTACAAATTTCACTTCTTTGGTAACTTTGGCAGATGAGCTACTTCCTCCGGTGTATCCTAACCCGAACTTGTCTGAAAAAGGTTTTTGAGATGAGATAACATCATCTAACTTCTGGGAGGAGACTCTTTCTATCTTGGCATGAGCTTGCACTACCTCTTGCTCAAGAAACCTCACCTTCGTATAGGCTTCAGACAACTCGCCATTTAGTGTCTCAATCTCACACTTAGCCTCTTTATATCTGATCAAGAGACTTCTATAATTTTCCTCAGCTTTCTTCATTTTCCTTACAGCCGCCTTGGCTACTCTGGTATACTCTCCTGACTTCTCAAGTAATAAGGAGTAATTTTCTTGAAGATTAGCAATATTCTCTTCTTCTTCTTCAACATCTGATTCTTCCACATTCCCAATAGACTATGAATCAGAATGCTCACCAAGCTCCTTCACAAGTGCACCCAAATCATCCGATGACTCCACATGAGCAATGGTCATGAACGCGGAGTAGTTTCCCTCTCCGTCACAACTCTCTTCCGAGTCAGAATCAGAGGAGTCTGAATCACTGAGTGTCGTGGCATAAGCTTTGCCTTTTCCCCTCAGGAAATTTGGACACTCCTTCTTTAGATGTCCATGGCCATTGCACTCATAGCATATAATCTCTGAAGAAGGTTGAAACTCCCTCCCTTCTTTCTTTGTAAACTCTTTCCTATCACCCTTTGAAGATGAAAATTTTCCTCTGTTGAATGGTTTCCCACTATTCTTCATCTTCAGAAATTTGCGGAAGTTTTTCGCAAGAAATGCTACCTCCTTTTCCACCCCATCTTCTTCGGATGAATCACCCATCCTTTCGGTGATGGTTTTAAGAGCAAGTGATTTACTCATCTTATGGGAAGGCAGTCCCATCTGATATGTTTGGAGAGACCCAACTAATTCTTGAATCTTAATCTCATCCAAATCCTTGTTTTCCTCTATGGCTGTAACTTTTGCTCTAAAACTTTCAGGCAAGGACCTCAATACTTTTCTCACCACCTTAGCATCTTCAATCTTCTCCCCAAGATTGAGTTTAGCAATAACAATTTCATTGAGCTTCCCATAGAATGAATCAAATGGTTCATCATCACCCATCTTGAGCTCTTCAAATTTGGTGGTAAGCATCTGAAGCTTTGTGTCCTTAACTTTCTTTGTACCCTCATAAGTGGTCTCCAAAATCTCCCAAGCTTCCGTAGCAACTGTCATATGAGAGATCCTGTGGAATTCATCAGGTGAAACAGCACAAAATATAACGTTTAAAGCTTTACTATTTGCATTAGCTGCTGTGAGAGCTGCCTTATCCCAATTTGCCTTGGGAGCTTCCGGCTTAGTCCAGCCGAGCTCTACCGCATCCCAAACGGTATCTTCCATAGAGCATAAAAATGCTCTCATTCTGAATTTTCAGAATGCGTAATTGTTCCCATCAAAAAATGGTGGAACATTGAGCGATTGAGACCGGTCCATCTCAAATAGGGTCAAGGATCACACTAAGGTATTTAAATCAAGCAAGTGTACCCGCTCTGATACCAATTGAAAGCTCGAAAACATGTTGAAAAACACAAGAGCTGTTTAGACCCCCGATTAAAATTACGGCTCGACAGATTTTACACAACTTTAATATAAAGTGCGGAATAGTGTAAAAGCGAGCAGATGAACAAAATAGCTACTCTAATCCATAAACTAAACAACACAGCAGTATAATGGAATATAAAAGAGTAGGAAAGAGAGATGCAAACACAGAAAACACCAAGACGTGTTTTCGAAGAGGAAACCGAAGAACTCGGCGAAAAACCTCTCCGCCGCCCTCCAAGTGGAAATCGATCCACTAGACAATCAGTTGGGATACATGAGTAAGCAAGAGACCCTCCAAGCCTAATCTACCCGATGTACCTAAGCCCTCCAAGCTCCTACTCCAACAAGGCTTCTCGGAACCGTGTCTTGTCTTAGTTATCCGGATCCCGCAACAAGCTCCATGTTGCATCTGCCATTCCAGGCTTCTTCCAATGCTTCCCAGCAGCATCAAAATGTCACACAACACTCTCCAAAGGTGTGGTAAGTGTTTGGGCTATCAACCTCTCAATGGTGTGGAAATGGAGAGGGAAGGGTTGAGGAGATACCACAAGCAAGTGTATAGAGAAAGGTGGGGATGACAATCTCTAATTACAAATGTGTTTGGCTAGGGTTTTCTCTCTGAAGCATTCCTCAACATTTGTGGGTAATGGGGGTTTATATAGGATAGGTGCAAAATGTGTGAGTCAGTCAGTACAGGCTGGCAGAACAGCATGTCTCGCGGGTGTCTCGCGGGAAGACCTTACCTGCGAGATACTCGCGAGAGACAGCTGTCTCCATCTGTCATGACTCTTCGCATTCCAGCATGTGCAGGGCACATGCTTCACTTCGCGGGAAGCTTAGTCGCGAGATACCCGCGAGATTCCATTAGCTTCCAACTTGCTTGAGTCTTCACACACTCTCTATCACACACCCCTTACAACAATTCCCACAACAAATACAGGGTATAAACGATTGATAGAAATTACAATCAAATTTGGCACGGAATAAAAGCCAACAAAACACATAGTTGTAAATCACAACTTTACACTTTCTGATGTAGAGTAGAAGAAACAGCCCCTAGCGTATGCAGCCAAGGTCTGGCTACAATTGCCATATATGGCGAATATACGTCTACAATGATGAAATCCACCTCTACTACCTCTGAGCCAGTCTGCACAGGTAATCGTATTTGGCCTTTCAGGGTAACAACTTTTCCTTCAAAACTCACCAGGGGAGAATTGTATGGTGTTAAGTCGTCAGGTTTTAAATTCAGCCCCTTGTAGAGATCATGATACATTATCTCTACCGCGCTACCCTGGTCCACCATCACCCTCTTCATATCATATCCTCCAATTCTGATGGTGATTACTAAAGCGTCATCATGGGGTTGGATGGTTCCAATCTTGTCTTCATCCGAGAACCCTAAAACCGGTTGAGTATTCGATTTAGCTCTCTTCGGACCACGGCTAAAGTCCCCTGCGGGTAACTGGGCTATCGACATAACCTTGGATGGCTAGGACCTTGTTCTCCCCGGTGCGGCGAAGATAACATTGATAGTTCCCAAAGGAGGCTTTGAAGAATCATCCCTTCGGGGCTTCGAGTTCACCTGACTTCCTCGGCCACTAGAGTGGTGCAAGAGTTGTCTCAATTTACCCTCGTGGACCAGTTGGTCCAAATGATCCCACAGGCTCTTGCAATCCTCTGTGGTATGTCCATGGTCTTGATGGTACTAGCAATAGAGAGTATGATTATGTCTTTCGGGGTTTCCCACCATCTTATTCGGCCACTTGAAGAATGGTTCATTCTTAATCTTTTTCAAAACTTGGTGTACTGGCTCTTTGAATACAGCGCTGACTGCTTGAAGATTTGCTGATCCTGATTGTCCAACAAAATCTCTTCGTGGTTTACTGTTATTGTAATGGTCCGACCTGAAATCCCTTCTCTCCTGGGGGATAACTTTGTCCTTTCCCTTTCCTTACTGTTGATCTTCTTCAACTCTTTTATACTTGTCAATACGGTCCATGAGCTGACGCACGTTAGTAACTGGCTTACCAGTTAAGGACTTCCTTAAACCATGGTCAGTAGGGAGGCCGAGCTTAAACGTATTAAGGGCCACTCCATCAAAATCGCCCTCCATCTCATTGAACATCTCCCAGTACCTATCTGAGTATGTTTTCAAGGTCTCACCCTCTTGCATACTCAAGGATAATAGTGAAGCTAAAGGCCTGGCCACTCTTCGGCATGTGACAAAACGGGAACGAAATGCTTGAGTGAGTTCTTTGAAGGAACTGATGGAATCTGCTCTCAGGTTGTCAAACCATCTCATTGCAACTGGTCCAAGACTGGAGGGGAAATATTTACACTTCAGAGCTTCATCTTTGGAGTAGACAGCCATCCTTTAGTTAAAGTGACTCACAGGTTCCACAGGGTCTATTTTACCATTATAGATAATGAACGTCGGCTGATGAAAACGGCGAGGGAGTCTTGCTTCCTCAATCCTGCGTGTAAAAGGCGACCTAGAGATTTGATTCAAAGCCTTGCTCATAGCATCGTTCCCTATGCCTCCACGTGATGGGTTTCGAGGTTGCTTCTTATGACAATACTCTTCTTCATAGGGAAAGGATTCACTAACTGGTGTTCGAGATCTCTGCTTGTAAGTGGCGTCTTGTTCGTCATTAAAATCTTCATTAGAATACAAAGAAATTCGTTTCCTCTTTGCATAACGCAACTCCCTCTTCAGCTTGTCAATTTCTAGTTGCATGTTCTGGTTCTTCTCTGCATGAGACACGTGACTTCCACCATGTGAATGGCTTCGATCAGTATACGTAGTGTGTACACTACCTTCATGATCCTGTCTCTGCTCCAAGTTAAGAAAAGGATCAACATGTTGGGATGCCCTAGATTTTGCTGGTTGTTGCCCTGGTTCAACCATTATCAACTGTTGCTTCCACTTTCGCTCAAGATCTTCCCACAGACGGCGCCAATTGTAGGGTCAAGATTTGCAGCCCAAGCCCAAAAGAGTTAGATTATGAGCCCAATGAACCCAAAAAAATGAATTTATAGAGAGTGGGTGAAAGAGCTGGGCTGGTTGTGAATTAAACAACATTCAATTAAGATTCAACGGATTAATCAGTGTAAGAACAACTTGAAACGTAAATAAATTGATGTCCGAAGAGATAAACTTTTGTATATTATTGATTGAAAGGTGAATACAGTTCTTAGAGCTACAGTAAAATCATTCTCCTCTTCTCCTTCTCTTTTTTTTTTTGTCCCATTCATCAGAGACCTCTTTCATTTATATAGCCTTCTTCTAAGCCATCTTCATCGTACACTTGTTCTTCATCTAAGCATTCACTTGAGTACATATCACATCAGGTATCTTCTTTAGTTCTCCACGAGTGGTGGTAGCTGAGGTTGCACTGTTCAGAGGTCTTCTCCACATAAATGTGGTCAGAAAAGTTGCTGCAGTGTATTAAACACGGTGGTAGCAGCTTTTTCTTTTAGATATTTCTCCATTCTTATCATCTTCATACATACCCGAAACTTATCCTTATCATTGGAATCGCTAGGAAGATCACTCGAACCTCCCAGGTATCTGCTTGACTGAGACTCTTTATATTCGAGGAGAATACACTCTTCAGACTACTGATGCTCTCTTCGGCATATATTCCTCGATCATTTCCAGGTATATCTCTCTCACATGGACTCCTTATCAATCATTTTCTTCTATTCGGACACACCGTAATCTTCAAATAGGGCTCTAGGCCCAATACATAATGTTGGGCTTTTACCCCCACAAGACTTATTAGTGTTAGTCCCAAACCATTCTTAAAATGATGCGATTATTTTCTAACAAAATATAATTGATATAATATACTAGATTTTCTAAATAAAGCTATGTATATTTGTTATTTAAAAGCATTTTAAATTTTTTAAGATTTTTTTACATTCAATTGTTATATAAGATGAGATATTTTATAAATAATGTAATGAATGGTTGGAATTTGTTTTTAATACTCCTTACAAACAGTTTATTCTTTATACGTCTTGAATAACTTAAAGAGGAGACAAATATAGATAACTCTATATTTATATTAGAAAAAAAAATACAAGACTTTAATAAGATATAAGAAAAATATATTTTTTTATCAAGAACCTATCAATATTATGATGATAATGTGACATAATTGTCAATTAAGTAGCTGTTATTTCTACACAAACCTCTCCTTTCAAATCATCACTGAAGTAGAACAAAATTGCTGAAGTGGACAAAATGGACTGAAATTGACAAAATAAACTGAAGTGGACCGAACAGGACCAAAATAATCAAAATGGACCAGATGGAGCAAACCTGATTGAATTAGAGCAAAACAAACCGAATGGACCATATAGAATGGGCCGAATTGGCCTAAATAGACCAAAATGGACTGAAATACTATATGGATGGTTTCTAAAATAAAAATAAAAACAATAAAAGAGCATAATAATACTAAATGTTACGTTTCAATTTTTAGATATTATATCCCTGAATTTCAAAGTTGGATCTCACCCATGCTCATTGATCTGTATTTTATGTCCATCTAATGGCAGCCACGTCAGTGAACGTATCTAGTAACTTCTCCTTTTTTTCGCTTAAAACATGTCTAGGAACTTACGTAGATTAGAATTAGATACATATATTAATTGTAGGGATTTGGTGAATGGTGAAGGCAGTATTTTTCACATACGTTATGAAGTTTCACTCTTCGTTACTTGCAGACTTCTTTTTTTGAGAGGAGGAACTTGTCAACTTTGTTCAATTGTTGCACTGTATTGTTAATGAAATACTGACAGATATAAGAACTTTAATAGATTAGACATATATAATAGTTTTAGGGACGGGTGAATGGTGAGGGCCAGGCCAATCAACCTTCAACATAGAAGGGGACATGCATCCAACTTGCCAACTCGATGAACCAAATCCAACACGACACACTTCAAATTTGCTTTTCGTGAATTGATAAGTTGAGTCTTACCCATTTTTTTTTGGCACTCAAGTTGGATTGGGTTCGAGTAGTTAAGATTTTCAATTCAAATAATCTGGACCCTTTTTTTTTGGCACTCAAGTTGGATTGGGTTCGAGTAGTTAAGATTTTCAATTCAAATAATCTGACACAAAAAAAAGGTTGAAATTTATTTTTCTTAGATTATATATTAAATGGGTTGAAATGGATTGCGTCGTATTAACCTATGTAATTAATGAGTTGTGTTAAGGTTGAGAGGGTTTGACACAATTATTAAATAAGTTGGATTAGAGTTAAACCATGTATTCGAATACCCATATCTCGACATGACAAGAACACAACCCTACTAACGCTAATTGTCATTCCTAATATATAAAAATGGGTTGAAGTTACACTTAGCGTAACTTTAAAGAGTTACACATTTTTTTAAACTATTGGATTTAAGTAGGTCCAGCGATAAAAAAAAAGACCCCCCATTAATGCTAATATTCTAATCAATCTCATTTATTATCCCATATTTAATACATTCCATACTTATTTCTAAACCCAAAAATAACTATCTTTCTCCACTACACGTCTCTCTCCACTACATGTCTCTCTCTCTCTCTCTCTCTCTCTCTCTCTCTCTCTGCACATTTCTCTCTCTATCTCCTCCACGGCTCTTCCACCTCCACAACCAAGTCGCCGGCAGCAACCAAAAAAAAAAAAGAAGAAAGCCACAGCCATCGGACTTTGTTGAATAACACAACTATTGCTGTTGTTCTCTATCTCCACATTTAATCAAGTTGATTTCAAAGCATTTGGTTGAAGATTGCATATTATTTTTTTAAGTTTTGAAGTTGTAATAGATGGATTGTTGCCATAAAAATTAGTAATCTAGGGTATACCAACAATTAAAACGTTTTTGAGGAAGCCTATTTGAAAGTTCAATATGTGTGTAAAACACCCTTGAACGTTTAGGCCCCAAATTACAAATTATCAATTCAAGCTTATAATCAAACAATTAATGTGCGGAACATGAACATAAGTCAAACACAGAATTGATAAACAATCTAAGCCAATTATAATCACATACACAGTAGAAAATAAAGGGCAAAGATAAAGGAAGAGAGATGCAAACACAAGAACAACAAGCGATGTGTTATCGAAGAGGAAACCGAAGCCCTCGGCGTAAAACCTCTCCGCCGCCCTCCAAGCGGTCAATAATCCACTAGAAAATGTAGTTGGGATACATGACCAGCAATAGACCCTCTAAGCCTAATCTACCCAGGTACCTAAGCCCTCCAAGCTTCCTGCTCCAACAAGGTTGCACCGAACCTTTTTCTTTTCTAGTTTATCGGATTCCGCTATAACCCATAGCATCAACCAATAACCATTGGTCCCTTCCAAACTGCTTCCCTTAGCACCAAAATGCCTTCTCACAGACGTGGGTGTGATGAGAAAAGGATTTGTTTAAATACCTCTCAAGGATGTATCAATGGAGAGGAAGAGAGTAGAAGAATTTGTAGAGTCTCTTAGATGAAGATTGGGGATGAGGCAATCTTGTTTTGCTCTAGGGTTTCTCTCACAAAATTCTCTTTGGAAGCTCTCTACATTTAGTGGGTATAAGAGTCTATATATAGTGGTGTATGTTCAGAATACGAAGAGACAGTTTTTGCCAAACAGGGCTGGTTGGCGGCTTGGCCTCGCGGCTTGTCCAAGTCGCGAGATAACGGCCTGGCCAGTCTGGGACTTTTGTCCTGTAGTGCGACAGCTGGCGCAACCTTTTAGCTCCCCTGTGTGCTTCTCACGTGCCTGGTTGGCGGCTTGCCAGTCGCGAGTCAGCCGCAAGTCCTAGCCGCGAAACTCTGCTTCTTTTCACAAACTTGAGCTTTTCTTTACACTCTCTTCACACACTACCCTTACATAAATCCCACCTAAATACAGGGTTACTAAGTGCTAAATTACAAGCAAATTGGCACGGAATAAAGCCAACAAGATGGTTGATAAATTTCAACCTTACACTATTAACAATTTTGCCCAAAACATGTTAATGTCTCCAAGGATGGCTTTCAATGAAATACACATGTTAAAAAAAAAATTCGGTTTATTTTAAATATTTTCTAGCAAAGGAAGATAAGAATTCTTCGATAATTAGTATGCTACCTTAATAATGGCATTGAATTCGGTTTATAGTATATTATTGAAGATCGTTATACTGAATTTTTGTAATCATGTTAATTGTGGTTTCGGATATTGTTGAGCTGAGGTTGTTTTTGATTGTTCAGAGCATGCCCGAGCTGAGCTAGGTCCGGAGCAGCTTGAAGTCTTGAATGACTTGAGCGGATCACGTAAACCAAACCTTGTCTTGATGATCTGTATCAGACCAAAAGCCATTGCTGTGTAAATTGTTGTAATGAATTCGCTAGGATTGCACTGCCACTATTGTCTTGTAAGCAATAGCGTTTGTTATGATGGTTATAAAGTTGCAACTGAATTGCAACAACAAAAATTGCAGTCTCTATAAAAATTTCACAAATACAAAATGATAGAAACATAATTGCTCAAAGCCTCAAACTAGAATCTTAAACTGATTTCTTCCAAAATATTTAACGTCAATGTCCGGCGGCTGTTTTTTTGTTTTTGTTTTTGTTTTGTGCTGCCGGTGACCTCTCTTTCATTTTTTCTTTTTTTTTTCTGTGTGCTGTCGGCGACCTATCCATGGAGGTGAAAGAGCGGAAGAGGAGAAAGAGAGAGCGTTCTAGAGAGAGAAATGTGGATATAAGAGAACAACTAAAAGCAATAGTTGTGTTATTCAACAAAGTCTGGCGGCTGTGGCTTTTTTGTTGTTGTTGCTGCTGGCTACCTAGCCGTGGAGGTGGAAGAGCTAGCCATGGAGGAGATAGAGAGAGAAACTTGCAAAGAGAGAGAGAGAGAGAGAGAGAGAGAGTGTCAGATGTATAAAAATTTTTGGGTTTATAAATAAGTATGGAATGTATTAAATAAGAGATAATAAATGAGATCAATTATAATATTAGCATTAATGAGAGTTTTTTTTTAACCGTTTGATCTACTTAAATCCAATAGTTTTAAAAAGATGTAACTCTTTAGAGTTACACTAGGTGTAACTTGAACTCATCTCTCTCATATATATATATATATATATATATATATAGGATTAGGTTCAAGTTACACCTGGTGTAAGTAATGTTACACCACTCAATTTTTTTTAATTGGATGCAAATTTTGACAAATCTGCCGTTAGATTACATTATCTTCGTATGTTCACTATACTTGCAAAATTTCAAGGTGATCAAAGATTAATAATTATGTCATCAATCAATTTTTTATATTCAAGTTTTTGTTGTTTAAAATAATACATAAAATATGAGTTTATATATCAAATGATAAATAATATCCAATTAACATGAAAATTGGCATGATTGTTAAGAACATATAGAACGTGTAATTCAACAGTGAGATTTTCAAAATATGAATTCTATAACAAGTTATTGGATGGTGTAACATTACTTAGAGTTACACTAGGTGTAATTTGAACCTAACCTATATATATATATGCACAACACCAAATTACATAAATATTTGTTTTTACCATTTCTCGTTCTCTCTCTTATTTTGGCTAAGATTGCATAAAATAGAAATCTTTCATATTTTTTTTTATTGAGAATACTAAGTATTTTAACACACATACTAAGAGAGAGGAGAGAAGGTCAAATCTTCTAGATATATACGCTTGAAAAGTACAAAATATTTATACTTGATGTCAATAGAGAGAACAGTTCTGAAGTTCGAATTCCTTATTGGTTGAGTCCCAACAAGCAGAAAGCAATAATATTACATTTTTCATGTCATCAAAATAGGGATGAAACCACAGGTAGGACACAAGGATTAGAAACCTTAACTTTATATATATGTGTCCCATATTCAAAATGAAACCAAAGCTATATACCCAGCTAGAAGTGTCTTTCTTCTTTCACTTCATGTGGCAAAGCATCCAAGGTGACATGAATAAATTGGTTCAAGAGTGAGCTCAAGCTCATTCCTCCTCAGTTCTGGCGCTTCTTCATGGTGGGTGCCCCTACATCAGACATTCCAAAATAGCATATCTTAATGACACCTGCCTCAAACAAGTTCGTATCTTCTACTTTCTAATTGCAAAAAGTAAATTAGCCTTAGGGTTTAAGGATGAATCAATTATAATAATATTTAAATAATTAAATTCACTCTTTTTTAACAATTTAAACTTTTGGGATTAATAATAATTTGTTATGATATTAATGCAAGTGACCCTAAATTTGAACTTATTAAAAGGGAGTTTGGACCGACATATAAAGATGTATCAAAATAATGGTTAAATGATCAATTCACCATTTTCTAACACAACACAAAACAGATATTATAGTATTATGTTTATGTAACATATAATATCAATATACTATATATCAATGGAAATTACCTTTTTTTTCTCCTAATCATTCATTTGGTCTCATATCCTAATATACCCAGATGTCTCATCTATAAAATGTTGAAAATTATAGTCTTATTCAATTTCTTTGGAGAGAGAGAGAGAGAGTGAAGTTAAGTTTATGGAGTAGATGTATCAATGTGAAATTTAGAATGAAAGACAATCATAGGAAATGGTGAAGGCATGTAACCCAATTTATTGGCAGGACCAAGTCTCAAACTTGTAAGTGAATAGTTCTAGACAGTATCATGTAAGAGTGCATGAAGGTCTTATAGATGTAATAATTAGTATTAGGTGAGAAAAGGTTACCCAATGTTTAAACAGGGAAGTGGCTGTGGTAGCATAAATGATGATGATCCATTTGGACCATGGTTTTGCTGCTCCCATTGTGCCTGCGCCTGGGCCTGCTGCGCCACAGTTTTCTCCTTCTCTTTGATCTATTTCAAAATGAGAGAAAGATTACATTATTCTCGTATTCAATAGATTAACAAAACTCCCTAATGAGCTTAATTGGTGTATTAGCTAAATTGCAATTTTCTGTACATCCAAACATAAAAAGCAGGTCACCTTATTTGCTAGAATGGTATTCTGTTCCTGTATTGCCTTCTCCTGCATATAATATATTAGCACAATGTGAAATTAATATAGATAAATTGAGATACTAAGTTTCATATATATTTTTTTTAAGTGAGTTTGACAAATACCACTCTTGGGCTATGACGTGGATGCCAATTTAGTCCTTGAACTTTCAATTTTAACAATTAATTAGACCTTTAAACATTAGGTTTATGACAAATCAAACCTTTTATTAACATTTTTCTCTTAAAACCTAATGTATTTAATAATGTAATGCACTTTTTTTTTTTTTTTTGAGTAAAGAGTAATACTTTTTAGAACATACACGAAAATAGTAATATTAGTGTTTTAAATCGAGTTTATAATACATTACATAAATAGAATACAACTACAAAAGAGTCTAACATTTGTAGTTATAGACTGGGGTTATAAAGTGCACTTATGATAAGAATGACATTTTAAAAATCATTGATGTTGGGGTAGAACTATGCATGCGAATAAATTGACTACTCTTATTTTAAGCTAATCTAAGTGTATATGTTTAAAACTTCCTCATAAAGACTTGACCCCCAACATTTGTCCCCCACCCCCATCCCCTCACCCCACAAGAACTTATACTTATAAAGTGATTATTATGCCAAGAGTGCAGTGGTCTTAGCTAGTCTTTGAAGTGAAAATACTAACTGAATGTCTAGTTTATCACAAATCTAAAATCTAGGGGATTAATTGCTCAAATAAAAAATAAAACGGTACAATTAACACTCATGTCAAAGTTCAAGAGTGTTATTTGCAAACTGCCCTTTAAAAAATGATATACTATAGTTGGTTATTCAATCTTTGTAAGAATACTTTTCTTCTAAGGAATTCAGAACTCTTCAAAATTAAAAAAAAAATAATAATAACTAAAAAAAAAAAGAGAGAAGAAAAGGAATTTAGAAATGCATTAGTTTCTGGTAATACAAAACCAAGAAGTGGCAAAAGGCCTTGCCTTCCTCTGAAGATCTGAGATTGACTCATACATGAGTTGGTTCTGCAAAAGAGGAAATATTTCAGTGCCAAGTAGATATAACCAACCCTAAGTGGACTATAGTCTATGGACTTCAATAAAAATAATCTAGCATACTTTTCTTGATCGAATCTGTTTAAGAGCAGTATCAAGCTGTTGTTCCAAATTTTGTAGCTGCTTGAAACTTAATGTGTCCAGATCTTCTCCCAAATAGTGCCTAAAGAGGTTTACACAATAAACAAAATAAATGTATATTAAAGAAATTAAGAACATAGTCAATGGCATGGAACTGGGCTAGTACCTGTGGTTTCTTTGCAGAAGCTCAACCTTAGCCTTGAGTCTAGAATACTCCATGGTCCAGTTGCCCTGGACGGTTTATTACACAGTGCACAAAAACAATTATTATGATCAAACATGATGATACAATAAATTATCAATTGTTTTCAAGATTTAAACTATTAAAAATGGTAAATTTAATCATTTAAATATTATTCTAACATTCTTTTTCACATGTGAGTCATGATAAACAAACAATTACTAGTGGTAATTTATTTTGATATTAGAGTAGGCGGGCTTGAGCTCCAACCTTATCTCCATTTTAATTCCTATTTTAAAAATATAAAAACCCCACATATTGAGCCACATTTATTAAGGAAGAGTTTAAATCCCCACGTAAGGAATAGTTAGAATAATGATTAAATTCACAATTTCTTAAAAAAAATTTGGAACAATTAATAATTTCTTAGGATAAGAATATATGCAGTCAAAAATTGCACTCACAATATATCCACTTCAAAATGTTCAAAAATATTATACTCTTAGCATAATAGTACACTCACATATTTATGAATGAAATAATTATTTGGAGATTGATGTAATGACAAACCTGTAATTCAGAATCAGTAGCAACAAGCTGTCGCTCTGCATAAGAATATCTCTCATAGCGTTCAAGTATCTTCTCCATGCTATGGCATAAAGAAAAAAAGTCAATAATATCTAATGAATGATATGTGAAGCTTTGAAATCATTCTAAATGAAATATTAACTCAAAAGCAACCAGCCAACCACTATATTCTTCAATTCTTAGCATTATAGTGACAAAGTGATCATATAGTGATGTTAAGCTACAATTTTGAATCTTAGAGAAAACATAAGTTGCACTTGTGCTTGAATATTTATCAACCATACTTGTGCATGTGTAAAATATTGCCTTTAAAAATTTCTGAGAGTCAAAAACCTAGAAGTGATTGCCGAATCATTATTCCTACGCATCTGCCAGCCTAAGTATATATCTGAAAATCAACTCTCTCATCATTGAGGAGATACCAGTTCGTTGGTAGAGTTGTAGAGGGCCAATTCCCTTGTAGCTCATTGAACTTTTGTTTTGAATTTGTTTCATGTTAAACAAAAATTCTTAAGTACAGTACTGCTATGGTTTTCACATTTGTCATGTTTGTTCACTTCTTTCTTACGTAGATATGATAATATAGAAATCCATCCCAAAAAGCAAATTTCTCAAAGAAACCCCAGAAGTAGAATTTCCTTCATACATTGCAACTTCAATAATGCCAGCTTTAACATCCACATGGCAACCGTTTAGAGTGTTTTGATTAGCTTTTTCTTGTCGGCTTATTTGCTCATATACAAGTTTTTAACAAAAGGAAAATCCAAATTCACACATGAACTGATATTTTGAAAGTTGTAAAGCAGCAGAGACATGGACACATCAAGAGAAACTCAAGCAAGAGGGTTGGATAAAAAACTCAAAGAAGCGCATTACCTTGCATAAGTTTAGATCATGTATATTTACAAGTTGAATTCAACATAATTAGTTTATAGAAACAAACATAGAACTAAATTAATAAACCTATAAACTAGGCATTTATACAATAAAATTTTCTTTCTATTTTTCTTAGTGAAATTCTACTTATATAAAAAATGTAAAAGTTAATATAGACATATAAAGAATTCATAAAAGATAAAAGAAAAAAAAAATGGAATCAAATTAAAGGACTTTGCTTTTTCTCCCCAAACCCCTAGCACCACACCATGAGTATCATAATCTTGCATGCTTGCTATTTTATTTAAAATATTAAGGATATTTTTATATAACTCAGGGCTAAAAAATCGTCAGAATATATTAATCTTCACAATGTTAATGAAGTCCATAGTGTTTGATAGCATTAGAATGTGTATCTTTGTTAGTCACAATAAGAAAATTTCTTGGTATCAACTTGCTTTAATGTTTACTATTGATTAAGGCATTGATTTCTTCTCAACGATGGCTTTAAGTCTAGAAGCCCAAAAAATCCCAGTCCAATTCATTTAATTTTACAATATAAAGTAACTCAATATGTTAACTTCACCCTGGATTTCTTGAAATTTTAACAACCATGATTAAAAGAATGGTTACAATTTTACCATGTTATCAGCCTTTAAAAAATATTAAGATGTTTCTCAAAAATAAATAAATAAAATAAACATTAAGTTGCACTATTTTTTGTATTTAATTAAAATGTAGATTATCCAAACTATTCAATTAACCACGAAGGTTATGATTTCAAGAATTCCATGATTAGTGGTGGAGCAAAGATTATTTTCAAGGGCAGTCAAATTAAATATATCAATAATTTTAAAAATTAAAAAATAACAAACACACACATGTATTATTTTTATTATTTTCTCATTTATAAAAAAATTTCATCAAGTCAGTTGTATATGATTCCAACCAAATTCGATTTCTTTTTATTAAATCATGTGTATTATCCTTTAAATTATATTAATCACAATTAATAATTTTTAAACTTTTAATTAAGGTTTTTTTGTTTGTTAAATAAATTAAAGATTACACATCAAAGTAAAATAATAGGTTAAGATATGAAATGTATACAAATCATTAATTTTAGAATAATTAAATCATAAATATCACTTTGATTAGCCTAACATATACAATTTAATATATGAGAAAAATAATAAAAATAAAAATAATAACAAATGGAAACTTTTCTCTTGTATAATGATGATAAATAAATAGAACATGTCCAAATCTTTTAACCATAAAAATCATAGTATCTTTTCTTTAGTACACACATATATGTGTAACGCATTCCTAGATACAACATGAAAAGGAGTTTATTTTTTAAGAAAAATATTTATAGTAAAAATATTTATATATATCTTCATGGAAACACACTTCAAATGCTTTTAAAGTTAATGGATTATACATGGGAAAAAAATTGAATCTTATACATATTAATACTTTAAATAAGAAAGGAGAGTTTGTACAATTTTTAAAAAGGGAAATGCTAACGAGTGCTCTTAGAGTACTGGTTAATAATCCATAAAGGGGGTTATTAAGCAAAATTCCGACCCAACTTAAAGGGGGGCCATGGTCCTCTAGGCCCCCTCCTTAATTACCCCATTATCTAGGGTAGAGTTAGCCTAAAAACTCTAAAATATTATGATAGTTTTAATTAAACCATTCAAAATCTAAGAGATTAGGTTAAATTTTCTTATAATTTGAATTTTCATTAATAAACAAAAGTGGGAAGGATTTTTTGTAAAAAAAATAATTAGGGGACCATGGTCTTTTAAGCCCCCTTCTTAATTACTCCATTCTCTAGAGTAAAATTAGCTGAAAAACTCTAAAAGATTATTATAGTTTTAGTTCAACAGAGAGAGAGAGAGAGAGAGAGAGATCAGTAAATCAAGTGATAAGCACAAGTAACAGTAAAAAAAAAAAAAAAGTGATAAGCACAAGTAGTAGTCATAAATCCTTCACACATCCGTATATTCCCCTCATATATATTTGCTTAATTAGAAGGCTGAGTTTGCAAATCTGGCTATGATTAAGGCAAGTAGATTTTATCAATTTTTCATAATTAAACTCTAAAATTATTTTCATATTTTTTTTGATAATTAGAAGAAATTGATTAGATAAATTAGGTGGAAAAAAAAAAGATATATTACTAAAAGAATACCAACAACCAAGCTTTTACGGTAGGATGCCAATTAATAATGGTGTTTTGTAAGCCTTACCCTATTAGGACCTTTCATAATAACAATAAGATCACCCCCCTTCCCCCACCCACCCCCCCCCCCCCCCCCAAAAAAAAAAAAAAAACAAAAACATCCAAATGTGCAGGGCTAAGAGTTTTGCCCTATTACGATCTATCATACAAATAACAAGATAAAACAAAATCCATTATTAAAAAAAATAAAAAAACCAAACATGAAGGGCTAAGAGTCACAAAACTTTGATATTACACTTGATCAGCAAAATGCATGCAAGTATACACATATGTTTTTTCTTTTTTTGATAAATCTCACAAATGGTTTCAAATACAAAATCAAATCAAATCCCAGATCAGATGTTGTTGAACCAAGGTTTTTCATAAATTTCTTGAAAATTCTTTTAATTTTTTTTGGCACATACTATTATTTATTTTCTCAACCCAGATCCCAATTCAATTGCAGAAAAAAAGAAAAAAGAAAAAAAAAGTAAGTATGTACTTATGTACTTTTTAGAGTAATATTCATAAAATTTCGTTTTGTTTGAATTTTGATGAACCGGGAAAGAGTAGTTCACTTCATATCCCGAAGTTCAAGGCTCCTTTTAGTATGATATGACATGCCTTCCAAGGCCTTTGTTTTCAGGATCCGTTTAGTGCTTCTGAAGTACTTGTTATTACTACTACTATTATATTAAATCACTATTATATATTTACTAACTCCAAACTGGATTATCTGAAACCTTCACTGCAGTATTAGCGGTATAGCATATTTTACTTACCAAAACCATGCTAATCTGACATAAGTTAGTACCCTATCCCAAAAATAAAGTGAGAATCTGAAGGTAAGGCAGAAGAGCACAAAAGAAAAATCAACAAAATAGAAATTAAAGCTACATAGACGCGCAGAGCTAGCTAGTAAGAAAGCACAAAGAAAGTGTAAAAGAGAAATGAAATACCATGGCAAAGAAAGAAAGAAAGAAAGAAAATCAGGAAAACCCCAGATGATGAAAAAAAAAACACCTTGTAGGGCACTCTTTTTTGTTTTTCTTTAGATTCATAAAAATTGAGCATATAACTAATAATATAACTGAGAAGAAGAAGAAGAAGAAGAAGTAATAGTAGTGAAAAACAAGCACATAACCTATTTATATATGAGTTAGAAGAAGAAGAAGAAGAAGAGTATAGTACCAAGAATCTGTGGCGTACTCAAAGAGCTTCCCTTTGTGAGAGAAGACAATCAAAGCAACCTCAGCATCACAAAGCACAGAGATCTCATGAGCTTTCTTCAAAAGCCCACCTCTCCTTTTGGAAAACGTAACCTGGCGGTTGATTTTGTTCTCTATCCTCTTCAACTGAACCCTACCCCTTCCCATTTTTCTCTTTCAAAAATCAAAAGAAAAACACGCACACCCCAAAAGAAGAAAAACAAAACCACCTGAAACTGAAAGAGAGAGAGAGAGAGAGAGAGAGAGAATTATTAATGGGTATTTCTTCTTCTTGCCAAATGTGAAGGTATTTGAGAAAACATAGTTGCATATATATAGAAATAGTAATGGTTACGGAAATTTGACAGAAAAAGTGGTTTTAGAGAAATAGTGAGTGGTTTATGAAAAAAACCAGGGTGGTTTTTGCAGTATTTGTTGTCGACTTCTGATTGGTTGGAGTGTACTGTCTAGTCGTTGTGTCTGCTCTAGAAACCACATCATTCTTTTGTATTGGGGGTATACTCTCTAGACTCTAGGCTCTACTCACTAATAATTTTCTCCAAAAAAAAAAAAAAAAAAAAACCTGTACTCAGTACTAACCACTTACTACACTGCTCACTAGTGTAAAAATAAAGAAGGATTTGTACGGACTTTACAGCATCATAATAGTGATGCCTATTTATGCTTATATTTTGTTGACGGCGCCCCTTGTGGTCTTTGGCAACATTCATTAAGATGGCCAAGTGGGTCTCTCTCTCTCTCTCTCTCTCTCAAGGACTAGGGCACTGGTTTTCTTTTTATATTTATTTACTCCTGTCAATTTTTTGTTACTTCTAGATCTGGATGTATAGCAAATTATGTTACGCCAAAAGTTATAACTTAAAATGAATATTTGGTTTGTGTGTTTGAGAATGCAATTTTATAAATTTTATAAATAATTTTTAAGGTTAAATATATGTTTTGCCTTTTGTCTTCACTGTAAAAAAAAAAAAAGTATATGGGGATGATATAACTCAAAGACATATTTTTAGAAAAATTAAAATTAACAACTTGTTTGGTAAAGAAATAAAGAAACACAAAACCAGTAATATTTTTAGGGTTCGGTTAATGTGTACTTCCATAGGAAAGTTTTTATGGGGAATTGAAAAAACTGTCAAAATAGTTAATTATTTTTTCGTTTTTCTATAAAAAAATTTCGTAAAATAGTTTACTAATGTATGTCCTAAGGACACACATTAGTAAATCCCATATTTTTAATCAACCTTTCAATTTCATTGCCAACCAACAACCAATAATTGCCCACAAAAAACCAACACATACCACTGCAACATGGCACAATATATACAAGCCGCTATCAAACTTCACCCCATATACCAAATCCAAGGACATATCTGCTTTGTCAAAGATGCACATCTTTCTATTTTCCCAATAGAAGGTTTTCAATTGCCTAAGAGATCTCTCAAAACATACTTTACTTGTAATTGGATAGATCTAAGTTGGGTTTAATGTATCAAGAAGTATGTTGTTCAAACATATCAAATGGTATCATTAAAGACATGAAGTTTGATTCAAGAAACAAATGAAAAAAAGTTGTTTCATTAAATCTCGACAATAGCTGCTATCGAGGATTAATGAAGAAGCTCAACACAAACTCGATCTATCGAGAATTACGATTTCATAATTCTCAGATCTGAAATTTGGCCCATGATGACTTGAATTATTAGGGTTTCTCTCTCTACAACCCTAGTCATATAAAAGACTTATTTTAAAAGTTATCAAGTATGGAAACAGAGACTCAGAACTCATATATTTTGTGTAAAGCTACTACGTTTGTACGCCTTAAGGTTTTGTAACCAAGTGCTTCCTAATTTTCATTGTTTATGAGTTGAAGAACTTTGCAGCTAACAACAATCAATAAAGTTGCTAGAGTTAGTCACGTATTGGGATTCGTTCAAAGTAGTCATAGTTGGAGATTTGTGCAAAGCGAAGAAGTTTGCTACAAGATCAAGTTCAATTGGGTATTGAAGTAAAGGTTGAATTGTAGGTTGGTATTTTGGGATAGACCAAGGTAGTGGTAAGATTCCTCATACTTATAACCGCTTGATTATTGATTAGTGGATTCTTGGGAGTGGTGACCTGAAATTCTCCTAGTGAGGTTTTTGCCTTGCAAAAGGTTTTCCTCATTTGTTAACAAATTACCGTGTTATTTATTTTCTTCTGCATATTAGTTATTTGGTGATTTGTTGGTGCCTCCACGATTTGCATATAATTTGACCTAATTAATCAACTTAGGTAATTGAATTAATTAACCAGGGTCAATCTATTTAAACCTAACACCTTCCCCCAACGAAGAAATCTATATATATAATAATAGGTGAAGCTGAGAGAAACTCAAATTAAAATTCCAAATTAGAGTTTCAATTTTGCACCATGTGTCCTAAATTATTTATTTTTAAAGAGCTTTATTTCTTAATTTTAGAATCAAATGTGGGACCACGTCATAAGTATTCATCCAAGTGAGTTATTAAGTACAAAAACCAAAGACTTTAAAATAAATGAATCCAAAAAAAAGAAAGTTCTTGACAATAATTTTAAAAAAAAAATGGACAATTTACATTTTATACCTAATAATATCCTTACAAATTTTTTTAAAAAGTTAACAAAATATAAAAATGACTTTCAATAATATTTAAATTAAATATATATGAATTATATTATGCATCTTATTAGATATCTTTAAGTGTATGCATGGAATTACAAGCTAGTTCATTATAATAAGGGAATGTTTACGATCTGAATTAAAATTTATCTTTAGACTCTATCCGGTAGATGAAACTTCCTATAGAAGCCTTCTATGATTTTAAAATTTCTGAACTCTTACTAATATGGATGCCTTCATTGATAACATATCCACACTTCAAGACGAACATCTTATCAATTCCAAGAACCTCTTAAATATTTTTTTCACCGCAGTAACATACTAGGATTCTGTAATTTCAACCTTTGATCACACAATTATAGCAACCCCATATTGTATAACTCTCATTGATTCAATCTACACTCACGGGTTGTGGAAAATTGTAGGCTTGAATATTGTCTGATTAGGTATAGGACAATATATGGCCTCTCTAGCCTGTATCAAGTCAAGTATAAACTATATAATAGTGTCTTAATTTCATACTTAATGTAAGCAGTGAAAGAAAACAGAAGATTTCAGGAACTAAAACATGCAAATCCCAATTCTTGAACGATCGAGCCTCAATCGAGGTCCTGTCAAACTTTGATCAATTGGAGAGCGATTGAAGGACACTCAAATCTTCACAGATTAATTGCCTTTCTTGAGTTTCTTCTTATACAACTGATCCTGAACTTCAATGAACATGTTACCTATCTTTAATACTCCTTTAAGCAAGATTTCAAGGCTAAGGACTATCGTACCAAGAGCATTTAAGCCTAAATAGAAAATAATTTCCTATGCTTTTTTAACTTGAAAAATTAAAATGATTTCCATGATAACAACAGAATTTTGTAACCCTTGTCAATGTCTTCAATCAGAGCCGGCAGTTAGAGGCCTAAAGTTATAACTTTATATGAGCCGTTTTTTATATATTTAAATATCATTTAAATAATATTTGGTGAATGCTCTCACTTCTATATTATAATATTTTATATTTAAATCCATTGTTCTTACTTTTTTAAATCCACTAATTCACTTAATGATGATTGGTTTGAATTGCTAGTAATCCCTAATTTTTGTGGGAAATACTAAAAGTCTAAAACTACAAAAAAAAAAAAAAAAAAAAAAAAAAAAATTTACTACAAAACACTTACAAACTGATGTAATAATTAATGTGATTGGTAACACATCAAAAAGATAATAAATGAGCATTTAAATTACTTTTTGTGATTGGTAACACATTAATTTATAAAATTTGTAGTATTTTTAGTACCACTCTATTTTTTGGACCTTTTATGAGGGCCAGAATGGCCAAATACCACTGTTGGCTGAATTTTTTTTTTTGAAACCAGACCAAAAGACTTTCATTCATTTAGAAACAAGGAGTCCAAATACACAGCCTCACAGGTAGGGGGTGGAGTCTCTTCCATCCAAAAAATGTCCTCAACAATAGACTTAGCATATCTGGCTAATGAATGTGATACAAAGTTAGCTTCACGTTTGACAAAACTAAATGACTTGCATCTGGAACCAGCAGCTAAGACGTGGATGTCTGCATAAATATTCCCCAGCCTGGACCGTAAAGCCCGTAGTGAAGAAATGCACCTTATGACCATGGAGTTGTCACCTTCAACCATCAGTCCCTCGAACCTAGCATCAACAGCAAACTCCAGTGCTCTCCGACAGGCCAGCACCTCGGCCTCCTCGTTGTCCGCTACCCCCGACCCTTTGGCTGACATAGCAGCCATAACCTCCCCCAAGTTGTTGCGGATAACGGCACCAAACCTAGAGGAGCATGTATCGGAGAAGATGGCCGCGTCGAAGTTCAACTTGTATGCGAAACTAGGTGGAGGACACCATTGTTGCACAACAGATGGGGAGCCCAATACTGTCAAATGTGCCTGAGCCACCCGAAACTCCTCTAAATAATCCTTGGCTCACAAATTCAAATGTCCAGGTTATTGGATGACTCCTCAATGCACAACTGCATTACGTTGGTTCCATATAAGCCAACATTGAACCCAAAAAAATTCCAGCTCCTCATCCGTTAAGCGTTGCTGCATATACCCAACTAGCTGCACCATATCATTAAATCCAAGTGATCCTTTTTGTAGGCAATGTGAACAACCAACCCAAATATCTTGGGCCAACCTACACTCCTACAAAATGTGATACCCAGACTCCTTGGCTTGTAAACACACTCCACATCTATCATATGCTAGAATTTTATGGCGAGCTAAGTTAACCTGGGTAGGCAGTATATCGAGATAGGCTCTCTAACCAAAAACTTTGATTTTATTCGTAATCTTAAGCTTCCACAGCTTCGCCCAGATTAGACTATCCATCACTTCCCTTGAGCTTTCACCCATATCAGCTTCCTGCTTGGAAAGTAATCTTGCAATATGATACCCAGATTTGACCGAATAGTCCCCATCTTTGGTGTGCAGCCAGAAGACCATGTCTGGCACATATACATGGCTCAATGGAATACGTAGAATAGCCTCTGCATCAGACCTATGAAATTTAGCCTCTACCTTCTCACGATCCCAAGTATTTGTCCTCCAATCTATAAGGTTTGAAACTCTCCACTCCCATTCCTCCTCCACCGGTGGATAAAGCACTCGATTTGTGACCTGATTTGGAATCCATTTGTCAGCCATTACCCAGATTGCAGCCGCATCTCCAACCCTCCAACAACGGCCTTTTTTAAGAATTGGTTGGGTAGCCATTAAGCTCTTCCACACATAGGAGCTATTAGGGACATCCAAAGCCTCTAAAAAGGTAAAACGAGGGAAATACCGTGCCTTGAAGCACTTATAAAGCAAAGAGTCCCTATCTTGAATCAGTCTTCACCCTTATTTGGCCAGGATAGCCAAATTAAAATCCTTCAAATCACAAAAGCCCATTCCACCTTCCTTCTTTGAATGGGTTAACACCCCCTAATTTTTCCAGTGAATTTTCCTTTCCTCGCCAGTTTGACCCCACCAAAACCTTGCACATAAGGCGTTAAGCTCATGACAAAGTTTAGCAGGAAGAAGAAACACCCCCATAGTGTAAGTGGGTATGGATTGGGCCACAACTTTAATCAATACCTCTTTGCCTGCTCTTGATAACATCTTCCCCTTCCATCCTTGCATCTTTTTCCAGACTCTGTCCTTCAGAAAAGAGAAAGCTTGATACTTTGATCTACCAAGCAGTGTAGGCAGCCCCAAATAGGTCTCAAATTTGTCCACTTCCTTAACCCCCAACATATTTTTTATGATTTCTCTTCGGTCACCATCTGTGTTACTACTAAAATATATAGATGATTTTTCAAAATTAATATATTGGCCAGAAGAATTTGCATGTAGCTAGAGGATATCTGTAACGAATTGCACCTCCTCCTGAGAAGCTTGGCAAAAGAGTAATGAGTCATCTGCAAAAAGGAGATGGGAAATCCGGGGTGCCCTTCTACAAACTGCAACTCCATTAAGCCGCCCCTCCTCTTTTGATCTAGCCAACAAAGCTGAAAACCCCTCCGCACACAACAAGAAAAAATAGGGAGACAATGGGTCACCTTGGCGAAGGCCTCTGGAAGGTGAAATTCTTCCATAGGCTTTGCCATTAAAACAAACTGAGAAAGATGGTGTAGAAACACAACACATCACCCTCTCAATCCATACTTGGGGAAACCCCAGCCTGATCATTATGCCCTTCAAAAAATCTCATTCAACCAGGTCGTAGGCCTTGCTTATATCCAGCTTCATGGCTAGTGAACCTTTCTTGCATGTTCTCCTACAATGCAAAGAATGCAAGGTCTCATATGCCACAAGGACATTGCCAATAATCAGTCTGCCTGGCACAAAGGCACTTTGAGAGGGAGCAATCAATTGTGGAAGAATTTGTTTCAGTCTGTTAGCCATGACTTTAGATATAATTCTATAAATAACGTTACATAGACTAATAGGCCTAAAATCAAACATTCTTTCAGGAGATTTCACTTTAGGAATAAGGACAATATTTGTATAATTAATATCAAGGAGCATAATACCCGAATTCGGGAAATCTAAAACAGCTGCAATCACATCATCACCAACAACATGCCAATATTTTTGGTAGAAAAGAGCATTCATACCATTGGGTCCCGAAGCCTTTGTTGGTCCTATTTGGAACAATGCTGTTCTGACCTCCTTTGCACTGTAGTCACTGGACAAAACTTCCTGCATGTCAGAGGTCACCTTTTGTTGCACTGCGTTGAAACATTCCTCCATTCTTTGGCATGTACCTTATTAGAAAATATTCTTAAAATACTCAGTTGCCACCCCAGCAACCCTCTTAGGCTCCTCCACCCAGACATTATTCTGATCTCTAATCCCATGGATAAAATTTCTCCTCTGCCTTTGAGAGGCTTTGGAGTGGAAATATTTAGTATTCCTGTCTCCATGCTTCAACCATGAGACCCTAGACCTTTGTGCCCAGTATATTTCCTGTTTGAAAAGCAGATCATCAAGGAGCTTACTTGCAGCCAAAAACTCATTTTCGTTCTCCATCGTTGGTTTAGCCATTCTCAATTCCTTAACCATTTTTTGGATTCTCTTAATTACCACCTCATCCGAGTGAGTTTTAGATTCACCCCAAGCCTGCAATTTCAAGCCACACTTGTTGATTTTCTCCTTAACTCCAAGCAAACCCGATTCCATATTACCTGCTAAACACCATGCATCCCTAATGACCGACTCACAATCATCCCGTGTCAACTAAGCCTCTTCAAACTGGAATGCCCTTGTACTTCTACCTCGGTATCTCAAAATAGTCCGAGCATGTAGCAGAACTGGCCTGTGATCAGAAGCATGAGAGAATAGATGAGTAACCAAGCTTTCTTGGAATTTTTCCTTCCAAGCTGTGTTAGCCACCACCCTGTCCAATCTTTCCTTGGTGTTTTCCAGCCCCGGCCTTTTGTTATTCCATGTGAACGGATACCCCACAAAGCCCAAATCAGCCAAACTACACTCATCCAAAACACTACGAAAATCATCCATCTGTTTAAATTGAGGGGGAAATCTACTTTTTTTTTTCCCGAGGAGTGAAGAATAGCATTGAAATCTCCTATACAACACTATGAGCCATCAACAAATGAACGTAAATGGTTGAGAAGATCCCAGGATTTGTGTTTTTGACTTGCTTCAGGCCATCCATAGAAATAGGTTAGCATCCATGCAAATCCATCTTCCTCAACAACTCTTGCTAAGATATGGTGCTCAGTAAAATTAATAACCTCCAATTTAACCTCTTCTTTCCAAATAAGAGCCAAGCCTCCTCCCCTAGTAGGCTTCTTCACAATAAACTTATTCTGAAATGGTAATTCTCTGCAGTGATAATCGAAACTCTTTCTGTCTAAGCCTGTCTCTATTAAAAAACACACTGTGGGAACTTGATCCCTCACCATCTTGTGAAGGCTGCAAACTGTCCAAGAGTTCCTAAACCCTTGGCAGTTCCAGCTTAAAAGTTTCATTGTGCTCGGCAAGGGTGCACCTGCACCTCCGCCGATTCATTGTTTTGCTCCTCTTCTTGTAATCTCCCATGTTTCCCACTCTTTTCATTATTCTCTGTATCTGTTTCAAAGTCAGCTTCTTGCAAACCTCTCCTACCCAACTTCTGTTTACATGATTCTTGTTTTACAACACTCGGCCCACACTCCATGTAAACCAACCTAGTCCAAGTGGGCTTTTGTTTTAAACCTTGAGGCCCATCCTGAGTTTTAGTAATCACGTGCACTGCATCTGATTCATTAGAGAGCCTACCTACATGTTTTAGATCCAAGTCATTCGAAATGCTCACCTTGCTAGATTTCAGTGCCTCTTCATTAGTAATCGAATCAATTGGCCCATAACCTTTCATAATTACACCTTCCATTATGGCAGCACTCTCCGTACAAACCGGGGAATTTCCTGAATCTCCTCCTTTTCCATTTACGTAATCGTTAGGCTCATTAGGGTTTCCTTGCTTGTTCGCTCCCTCTGCCACCGTTCGCTCCAGGTTACCATCTCCGACTTGACCATTAGCTCCATTACCGTTAGAAATATGGACACCCATTCTCACCGGCGAGCGAGATCGCCCCCCTGTCGACTTCAGCCACTCACTGTATTGACATATCACTTCGCTCTCATTCTTGCTCCGTGCATAGTAATCAGCACAATGTTTAGTGTCATGGCCCAAAAGTCCACAAATATGGCAAAACAGGGGAAGACATTCATATTTATAACTAACCCATGAACGTTGTTCGTTCGAACCTCCAATAAATCCACCACGTCTCAACGGTTTTGATATTGGGACTGCAACCTTAACTTGCATAAACAAGTTCTGACCTTCCTTAGCTTTCCAGTTTTCAACCTCAACCACCTCCCCCAATCTTCTACCAATCTCAGAAGCAACTTTTGGTGAGGAAATGTCAAAAGGCACCCCCCAAATCTGAACCCAAAGGGCCAACATTCGCCGTTGTCATACCAGGCTGCCATCTTCGCAGTATTAGCACTTGATTGTCGAAGGACGATGGACCCTCTTTGAGCACTCTGTCCAAGTCAAACTCACAGCAGAACTTGAATTGGAAGAGGTTCGAACCTACTTCCATGATCTGCACCCCTTTCTCCAGGCTCCATGCTCGCCTTAACGTATTATGTGCAGCCCGTTTATCAAACGGTTTACATGTAAGAAACTTACCAATCAGACTGAGGGACCAACTCTCAATTTCCTCCTTTCGACCCTCGTCAGATATGGTGATCACTTCTTCTTCTTCTTCCGTTGTCAGCCTCATGTTCTCTAATCCGTTTATCACATCATCAGCCATAATTCTTCAGACTCTACCCCAAAGAGAAGAGAAAACGCAAACCCTTAGTGAACTAAGGGAGGGAGAAGTCTCGCACTTAGTAGAGAGAGAGAGCTCCTACGCGAGGAGAGCCATCATAAAAATTATTTTAAAGTATATCAACATTTTGTTAAAAAATCCTATTGGTCGAATTATTTAGCAATCTACCACTATTTTGGAAATATATATGGATGTACCACTCTTTTGGAATTCAAGTTCCAGGAACTCAGGTTCTTTGAAAAAATAGAATAGCAAACTTGAAGGCCATTTTTTCGAAAACAGTGGTAGATTGCTAAATAACCTTCAAGTTTGCTGTTCTATTTTTTATGGAACTCGAGTTCTTGGAACTTGAGTTACATAAAAAATTGGTGGCTATTTTTCATAGACTCAAGTTACACGACAAATCAAGTTTCAAAAAAGTAGTAGATCCCTAATTATTTCGTAAACAGTGGTAGATCGTCAAATATTTCCAAAGATAGTTTTTGGTCCTTTTATGAGTGGAGGAAAAAAAATGTTTAATTAAAAAATATCACTTATATATTGACCCATATCTATGGGGGCCCTTTCTGTAGTATAGGAGCCCTAGGCCATAACTTAAGTGGCTTAGGCTTCAGGTCAGCCTTTAGTTCACTGACGTACTAAAGATCTAAATTGGTGTAGACATGTTTGTTTGTGGTGGAGATTCCATAGATGAGATCCAATTAAGTTCATGTAGCCCTTATGATGGGAGGTAAACAAATTGTTTGCTTAGTTACACGTTAAGTCGGTTGGCAAATATTTTGTAAGTATAGGTTGTTGTTAAAAAAAGAAAAAAAGAAAAAAATCTGTAGTGATTTTCCAGTGGGATAGGTTACATTGAAAGTATTTTTTTCTTATGACAAGTTCTTCAAAAGTTTTTCATTTTGTCAACAAATCCCTATATTGATTTTTCTTCTCTTTTTAGAGTAAGTATTTTACTGTTCTTAGATTTTGATGTTATTGTTGTGGCTGCTTTATCATTATGTTCGGTAAACTGTTATTGATTAACTTGATAAGCAATCCGGTTAATAGGTCAACGGGATCAAATTAGATTTTCATGTAAGATAAGCTCATCCAAATAAGCTCCAATTATATATATATATATATATTTACCGTAATAAAGTTCCCTTACCTTTCTCTCAAATATATATATATATATATATTTGTAAGAATGTTTGGCCCATAAGAAAACCTGAAAAAGGGATTCCTTCGTTCCCTCTAGCTTTTTTTTTCCCCTTTCTCTCACCCTTTCTAACAGGAGAGGCATCTTAGGGCACCTTTCCCTTTCAAATAATTGAACAAAGTATAAAGGAAAGAACTGATGCATGCATGGTCTTGTTATAGCCCTACCTTCTTCTTTTTTCTTCCTTTCCTTTTTTATGCTATTTAAGCCTCGAGCTAAATTTTATTGGAAATCCAACCCACTCCACTTTCAATTGAGTCAAGCGACCAATATTCTTTGCTCCTCCAATAAGTTCAGCCATGTAAACATGCCAGTGGTCAGGTGAGGGATTCAAGGTAAAGGTTTGGTTTATCTGGTTAAGCATAGATCAATCAAATACACCAGACGTCGACATTAGCAAAAGGATATTAAACTGTCATTGAATACTTCAGTTAATAAAGTAATTAAGCCACTCAAAAAAAAAAAAAAAAAAATGAAGTAGTAAGTTCCAAGACTTGTATGGTTGACCACCGTACACCCTTGGTGTAGTGGTTACTCCAAAAGTATAAATGCTTATAGAGAGTAGGGGGAAAGGGTCGGGATTCTAATCTCCAGAAGGGAGTTTCACACACATATGCACTTAAATTAGGTTAGAGTAAAAATTCTATCTTGTATAAAAAAAAAAAAAACTTGTATGGTTGAGAATTTTTTTTTTGGCTACATTAAAAACACAGAGAACAAACCAAAGAAAATATCAACCTAGAGAGATTTCCTTCTTTAAAGCACGAACTACTCTGTCCGGGAAAGTCGATAGCTACTTGTATGGTTGAGTTTACAAGAGTAGGAACGAGTAATTTATATATTTATTTGTAGATATAATTTTTTATGAAAAAGGGAAAAAGAAAAAAAATGTACCATGTGATGGTGATGTTGTGGCAAAATATTAAATGGTGTTGATGATAGTGATGGTACATTAATGGTAGTGATGTGATATATCGATGAAAGAAGTGATGTTAGGGTGGTAGTGCAATAACATTGTCATTGATAATGACGATAATGTTGTAGTCGTGATTGTGGTATTGAAAATTTTTTATTGGATTGAGAAAGTGAGAAAGAGAAGAGAGAAATAAAAAGCGGAAACAAAGATGTAATATGGTGCAGCCTATATCTATAACAAAAAGATTTGAGATACTAAATAGCTCTCTACTATATAAAATCTTTATGTTATAATGAGCCTAAACTATAGACTAATATTAGGATGTAGTACAAATTAGAATGTACAATATAGTATTGCAGTAACATAACTACAATGAATCTAGACTAACATATCAAACATCTCCTTCAAAATTGGGTTTGACTTACTTCCAATACTTTTTTAAATGAAGTTCTCATTTTATTTTAAATACACAATAGCAAGTGATAGTGGACTTTAATATCTACTTTTTATTTAATTAGTGCGTAATGTGATAGTTTCTCATTAAAATAAAAAAAATATTCAAATTAAAAAAGTACTAGAGATAAGCCAAACCCTTCAAAATTAAGATGAAAACTTTAAGATATCTTGAGTTTAGATTATAGGATGTGAAAGCGTGAGACAAACAAATATGGTGACATTGAACGAAGATGGAGATGATGGCTAAATTGGTGGCTAAAATGATGATATCTGCAGATGAAAGCATCGTTGGTATTCTTTAGCCATTGAGGAAGGCCACTTAATTAGGCAGAAATACCATTAGTCGACCACTGAATTTCTCAAGCCACCATGAGATCTACCAAATGTGAGGAATTTTACAGATGGAGAGATAAAATGAATGATATTAAAGGCCTCCCTCTCTTCAAAAAGGGGTAAGCAAAATAAGAATATGAAGAGAAAACACAAATAATACTTTTGGTTACAATCCTTGCTGACTTAATCATTGGAGCGACTCTGGTCATCCCCCACTAGGCCAACTTTAAACATTTTTGTGGGTTTCTTTTGTAATTTAGGGAAAGCTAATCGTCGGTGGTGGTGGTGCTCCGGGCGTGGCAGCTTCCTTTAGCCTATTATTTTTGTGATCTTTTCATTCCTCAAGTTCACCCACCCATACTTATATTTTTTGACAAGTCCACCATTATATTACATTGTCATCCTATGCCCTTAATACTTGCAAAAATATCATGATAATCTAAAATCAATAATTATCTCTTACATAAAATTTTTCATTTTCATTTTTCAATATATTTCTTTTTGTATTTCAATATTATACTCAAAACATGAGGTTACATATCAAATAATAACATTTGATGTACACAAAATTTTGTATGCATATTAAAAAAAAAAAAAAAAAAAGACATATAATCTAACAGTGGGATTTTTAATTAATTTATCAAACAATATAATATCTATAAAAAGTTATAACATATATAATTCGGTCTTGACTCTTACACACACCAACAAATAGATACATATTCAATTAATATAACTTAGCTTGATCTAATAATGAAATGTGACATCAATGGTACCTGTTGGTATTAATTTAAAATTTCTTGAATTATTACAAGCATGATAAAGGAACAATAAAGGGATTACATTTGCAAGGGTACTAGAACAAAAATGGGGGCCAAAGATGATAATTCTTGCGGCAGCTTTTGGTGCACGAAATGAAGGCAAGTGTCATCAAGACGGTTAGGTTCTAAATGTTTAGTTTCTAAAAGTTTAGTTTGTTGGCAAATTGAGTATATAAACTTGTCTAGGTATAGATCATAGTATCTATAGGTCATATTAGACATTGCTCAAACTGCTAAAAGTCAGAATACAAGAACAAAGAAGTTGCAGGTTCAGGTATTCGAAATATGTCAGTTTTGACTGATCGAGACTATGCTTCGATCGATCAAACTGCGAATATGCAGAATTTAAATTAAGGCCCATTAGCCTATTAGCCCATCAATTGATTAGGGTTTCAGATCTACTTCACTAATTATATAAAAAAAACCCTAAATCATGTTTTAAGAAGACTTTGAAGTTGCTCTTTTGAGATCTGAAGTTGTTGCATACCAGTCATCAAAGGTGCTAGATCTAAACTTTCAAGGGTGGACTTGAAATCGTAGACTGGAGGTCTACGTTGGAGATTTAAAGCATGAACTGGAGGTTCATGTTGGAGTAGATCCATATCAAAGATGTCTGAGGATTTCAAAGCTTAGTTTGATAATCATAGTTAAGTTTATTACGAATTAAATATTCTTGTCTGTATACTTTTATTTGATAGTAGATTGTTCTTCTTGGGATTGATCCCCCAAAGTTTTTTACCTTGAAACTGGTTTGTTTCACTGGTTTTTTTCATTGGTTTTCTTAAGTCGTCATATTTTATGTTATTTAGATTTTCCACTACATGATATGTTTGATTTATATATGTTTAACCTAAGGCTTTCATAATTGACTTAATTAATAACTTGGCCATAAAATCAGGTTAACCATTGTTTGTTTAGAGTTCTAAAAACTAACGAAGACAATTTACAAGTAGTATGTAAAATTGTGACAAGTGTTATATAAACCCAACAAGAGAAAGATAGATGGATGAAGGAACAATTATTAATAACTATCAAGCCACAAGCATAGATAGGGGCCAATCCTTAAAACAAGGACACTGCACGCATCTAGAGAATTTATTTTGTTAGGGGCAATCTTTAGTGTTGGGGAATTCCATGACTCCTGTGTATGCCAAAATTGAGTCGTTAATGTGTCATTGAAGATTGGAACAAGAAATAGCTAAACAATGCAAGATACAGCTCAAGTGTTCAAGTCCGAGAGTTCAAATAACCCTCAATTGTTGTTCGATCGATCGAAGTTTCGGCAGCCTTTCAATCATTGCTATCAATCGAAGATGTTTTTGTTGATTTTAAAATATCTATTATCATAGTTGATTTTCTTATTTGGAGAAGGTTTCTTTGGAGCGGGCTTTCCTTTGGAGTGTTCCCCATCAGTTTTCACTTCGTTAGCCATATCACCATCTCCTTGTGAATGACTTTGTGCGATTGGTGACACATTATTGAACATGCCTCTGCATGCATTAGAGTGCCTTACTCGTGAATTATAAATTAATATAATCAGACTAATTGAACAACTTGGTTACTTCACTTGGAATTCAACAACCAGGGTCTAAAACTTAACGTATTTTACACACAGAACATTGTAATTCTAGTTCCTTGTGAAGTGTTCATGCTTGTAGTTGGTTCTTTGTGGTCTTGTACTTAGTTTATATAATTTTATTTTTCATTACTTTCGATTCAATTTGATGTTTAGTCTTAGACCTCGATCTATATATCCACCTTCAATTTAATTAATTTGATGCTCAGCCTGACTGCTATATGGCCTTCAATATTTTTGCTTTAGGATGATCATGGATAACTTAGTTCTTGAAACTTGAAAGTTCATCAGCATAGGCTTCACTTCAAAATTAGCTTGATAACTTAGGATTTAATTCACTTGCTTTCCATATTCTAGTGTTTCTTGCATCGTTTCCATCAAACCTCAAAAGTCTTGAGGCAATATCAAACCTCATCCCTTTAAGCTAAAAGTCAGATTTTATTTTGAAACTTGAAAGGGACATCAAACGACCTGTGAACCTATCAAACAGATAAAAATTAAAGTATCCCCAAATAGTACCCGTTTGCTATAGCCTTTTGGCAGGGGCAAAGCCACAACATAGCTTGGGGGGATGGTCCCCCAAATATTTTTAAAATTCTCTTCATGTATATGATTTTTTATAGTTTAAAATATATATATATATATATATATATATATTAGACCCAAAAAATAAGAGTAGCCCCCCACACCCCCCCCCCCCCCCCCCGGGAAATAACAATAAAAAAATGAATTGAACAACTAATCAGTGATCTAAAGCCAATAATTGATAATAACAAATATATATATATATATATATATATATTTTTTTTTTTTTTTTAACCCAAAAAAAGGTACTACTAGAACAAAATTTCTCTTTTATTTTCCCTCTTATTTGGTGAGTTTGAGTTGTCAAGTTCGAATAGTGAGTATTTAATAATAATAAAAATTCTTTTGCAAATTTTTGTTATTTGGAACTAAGCTTTTCATTGTCATTGTTGTTAAGTTTCAAATTGTTTGTCAATGTTTGAATTAGACTCAAAATGTTAAATGTAAAAAAATAATAAATAAATAAAGGAGATTTAATGTTAGGGAGTGATAGTATTCAAAAAATTATAATAAAACAATGGTGATTTTTTTATACATATTGATTGCAAAGTTGGTAATTTTTGCATATTAAAATTTATAAAGATAATAAGTTTCCTTTCAAAATTATATATATATACACACAGGCTCATGTGTAAATGTATATATGAATGTGTTTTAAATTTCTCATTACTAATTTATCAATATGTGATTCGACACCCCAAACCAAAATTTTTTACTCTACCCCTGCCTATTGTGAAAGAATTTGATATCCGTGAGCCAATTTGCATGACTCCATGAATTGAGGTTACATTTCGGTAAGTCATGTTTGAGACTGAAATTAGAAAATTGGTACCACATACACTGTAACAACAGTTTCTTAATTGATCATATTGTTAAAAAAAAATTCAAAATGGGAAAGTATGCGTTGTGTGTATGTGTTTTTCCAGTTATTAGTAACAGTACATAGTATTCCATAGATAATAATGTCATTTCTTAACAGCATAAGCGCAATGGTGTTGTACTTATACCTACCTTGCAATGAATAAGAACAATCAAAGCATGCGTAAGCAGTAGCTTTCATTTTCCATTAAAAAAAAATCATAAAAAAGCAGGAGCTTTCATTATTAATGGCTATAGAATGACATCTACCTTCTCTTTTTTGTGGACAAAATTGGATGAAAATACATCAACACCTAATTTCTATTTGGATAAGCATAGAAAAATAATAGACATAATTAAGTTGGAAAGCAAAAAATTATACAACCGCAAAAATTGGAATCCTTAGCCAATTTAAGAAAGTGTCAAAAAAGGAATGTTTATAAACTTTGTTTCTCTAGAATGAAATACGTAACATAAATATCTTCATTCTCTTTAGTCTAATTTTTTAGATGACATATCACTATTTTCCCACCATTTATGACTTGTGATCTGACATAACCTTGTGGTTGTAATGTGTAATATTTGGTCAATACATTGTGTTCTTTTTGGTACGCGAAATAAATGGGAAGGTCACGGTGTTATATATGCATATTGACATATGGCGGGTTGGCACACATAATTATCAACTTTTTTTTTTTTTTTTTTGAGAATGAACATAATTATTAACTAGTTAAAGAACTTAAGCATATTTTGTTCCTTTTCTTTTGCCACATAAATTTCAAAAACGAAACAGAAAGGTGGAAAAATATAGAAAGGTTGGACAATAATACAGAAGGGCATATATGTTGCCAATCTAGCAAATGGTCCGGGGAAAACACACTTTGGGAAAGAGGTTTGTCTTTCAACACTTCAATGAAAAGGTGATAGCATGCTTGCGCTCAAAGTTTGGCACTTCAGAATTGATTGATGGAGAGTTCTTCTAGTACCACAAATAAACTCACAATTTTTGTCACGATTCTTTAACTTATTATCCATCACTTTTACATGAACTTATTACTTTTTATTTGGCAATCACATTCAGCTATATAGAGAGTTGTGACAAAAATTATGTATTTTATTGTAGTACTAGATCTTTTGACTAATTAAATTGAAATGGATGTGATAGGCTCGACAAAATATCTACAAAGATTTCATTGTTAACCATTAATTCATTTCCCAAACATTGTAAAGAATAGCAAGTTGATTTTTTGGTGAAATACATTTATTCAGGTGACAATAAATTTTACTATGAGAGGTATCTTTGCTATTTAGAGCTACACAAATTCTGCATTGCTAGTGACAGTAAAACAAAAAAAGCACAACCGAACGAATCTTTGCGCGTGGGTCGACATAATTCAATAATTCCAGTGTTCTAGTCTTTACCTTCTCGAGTTTTATCATGCACGTACGAGTGGCCATCTTGTGAGTTAACTTTTAAGTCCTTAAAAGAAATCTACTCTAATACCTTTACCGACACATTTTTTTTGAACGGTCAATATAAATAATTGTGATTGAAATAACATCATTTTCTCCGAACTTATTACTTATACCTTATACTTTTATTAGCATCAATTACGAACATATAATCCATGTTTTTTTTTTTTTTTTTGAGAAGGAACTTATAATCCATGTTGATTGTATATATATATAGAGAGATGGTGAGAAAGACACTAATTTTCACATCATTAATATATTAAAATTTAATTACATAACTACCCCGAAATTAATGTACATCACTTTATTATTCATTTTTTTACAAAAATTATGCACCTTCTCTATCTAATTCATCTCTCCCATGGCTCCACCTTATTACGTTGGCCACAAAACCAGCAAAGGAACAAAACATACTTAACCAATTTGTGGAGGTTGTTTTTCTCAAAAACAAAAATTTTTTTGGAGGTGATTTTTAATTCTTAAACGAGTTGGGTTTTTCGAAAAGAGTGTGTCTCCGTAAAACTCGACGGTGGCAGGAAAGGCTTGGTCCTTGGTTAAAAATGATGGTTTTGGTCTAAACCCATTATCACTTTGTAATCATATACAGCTATCAATTAGAATCGTAAAGGAACCTTAAAATGTGCGGGGTACTGTCACCGTGTGGCAAAATT